>NW_021027303.1:235559-389899 GCF_004153795.1 Camellia sinensis | reverse complement strand
ACGTAACGTAACGTGACACCTACATAAACGTAACGTGACACCTATGATCTATGGTAACATGAAATTTCCTATATAGGAAATTTCATGTTACCATAGATCATAGGTGTCACGTTACGTTTATGTAGGTGTCACGTTACGTATAGGTGTCAAAATACAAATTTTCTCTTATGTATAATTCTGATAAAAATGAATAAAATTTAATTGATTATAAATTATTTTTTATTACATAATTTAAATAATATTATAATAAAAAAATTAAATTAATACTATAATAAAAAAATAACTTAAGTGAAGGGGGTATGAAACCAGGTTTCAATTGTTCAATAAACAAAATTACTTAAAACTCTAATACTCTATAAACAAAGCAATAAATAAATAATAGGTCACTCTAAGTCATCCTCATTAATATTGTCATCATCTTCGTCTGCTATATCTATAATGGGATAGGTTCCATCATCTATTCCACCAACTTCTTCAAACTCCATATCTTCATCCACAAGGGTGCATCTTGCTGCCTTGCCTTTTCCTCTATCATTTCCTATACAAGAAATAGGATTTCAAATTAATTAAATAGGCACATATAATAATATCTATGCAACTAGTCCATAATTGTTTAACAACTTACTTGAACCTTCACCAACTTTTCTTTTCTTTGCATTCGAAGATGAGTCAACATTAATCGTAGTTGTAGTTGATCGATTCTCCACACTTCTATCATAGTAGTGATAGGCACAGTCCTAATTGCTTCAGCATCGAATAATTCTTCTTCATCAAGCCAAGAAGCGTCAAGGGAGAGGACAGGATCTTCTTTTTCAGCAATCCATTCATCATCCGAATCAATTTCATCAATTAGTATTGGATCGATGTTTTGTCTTCTTCTAATACTCCTCTCTCTTAGTTTAGTGTTGTACTGGTGAAGATGGGGTTGGAAGAGGCACATAGAGGTTGGTTCAATTAGGCGTTGTGGATTCGCTAGGTAATTGAGAGTATACCTGTGTAATTCCTTTAATTCTTCTTAGTGGATTGTTCTTGTGGCTGTTGCCCGTGGTTTTTTGATCACAGTTGGAGGTGTCCAATTGTGGGTTTTTCCACGTTAAATCGTTGTGTCTCTTTGTCTTGATTGTTTGATTGGGATTGTTATATTCTGCTTTAAATTGATACATAATCACAAATCAACATCTAGGGGATTTCTAGATTTTTCATAAATAAATTGGATTTAAGAGATTATGTAATAAAATCATACGGTTTTGACATGATATGGTTTCACGTATATGTATGAGTATTTTAGTATCCGTATTATCTTCTAATGTTTTAATATGAGATTGTTTGGTGAGCTAATGGTTGCTCACCCCCTGCCTGTACATGTGTATAGGGAATGTTTTTCAGATTTAAAGATCAAACAATGGTTTTTACCATTTCATAAGTGTAATGTAGTAATGGATTGTACTATTTCATCTGTTGTTTGGCTGAGTGCTATTTTTTTTTTTTGTAAAGAGTAGTGTCCTCTCTTTTATTTTAAGCCTCAGGGTATTTTTTTTATTTGTATGTAAATGTCATTGTTGTATAATAAGAGGGAATATGTATATTTAATTATTCATTATTTCATTAAAAGATGAAATATTATTTGTAAATGTACTTAATTAATGAATATCGGTAAGGTTATCCGAGTAATAAAATACGGGGCGTTACAACTGTTTCACTTTCTTCTACCGAAAGTTGATCATTCGTGATGCCTTTGCTTTTTTGCCCTTTTCATGCGATTTTGCTCCTTATTGGCTAACTGTTCCTCCATCCCAAGCCACTAGATAAAAAGACGAACAATTTGAGGTTTGGGCTAGCTTCTTGGTTTCTAGGGATCTTTCCTTTGGACTTAGTTTTTCATTTAACAATATAAAATACGACATGAAAATTTATACAACAATGATACATCCCCATAAATTTTGAGCTCTAAACCAGCTCTAGTGAGCTAGGAAAAAAAAAAATCAAGGCCAAAACATCACATCATGTGGGGCCTACACATACATTAGAGCTCTTAGAGCTCTCAACCATTTCTCAAATTTGTAATGCCTCTCAATTCGCCCATCAATTTGGTTTGTTCCAAATGATACCCATTCCTTCATACTGGTCTCAAAATGACACCTTTTGGGGTAGATTTATCTTGAGCAATTAAGACCTTGAAGCACTTAACTTCGTTTTCCCTACTCTAAAGCAGAATTTTCATTTCAGAGCCTTTGATGAAGCTCTAGATACCACCATTGAATTCGATGTTTGGTGGGGAATCTACGTCTTGAACAAGACCTCTATTGATCCAAAGGTCCTTCTGCTTCGTATCTTCCCAGACCGTATTGCAAAGATCGAAGACACCAAGGAAAAAACTCCTCAAAGTCCTACTCCTTCTGGAGAACAAAAAAAAGAAAAAGAAAATAGTACTATTTCCTTCCCTGACCGTTTCAATTCGATCCTTTGTTTTGAGAAATTCTTTAAGTGTAAATGGAACCGTCTAAAATTTGAAAAAATAAAGAGAATACAGGATAAAAAGTTAACTGAAATTTCTAACAAATAGAAAGATAAGGTAAACTTGACATTCCTTAGAGCCTATCAGACCCTAGGTGCCAAAACTCCTGCCTTAGAAACTTATCTAAAACCTTATGGTAAAGCTATTTCTCTCTTTCTTGATACATCCTCAACCTTTGCTGACACACTTCGTGAAAAAGGAATGGATGCCTTCCTTTTTGAAAATGAGAAAATTACTATTGCAAAGACCAACTCTTGAGAGGTTGAGGATGATATTAGTTAAGGAGTAATCAGAGAGTCCTTGCCCATGATGCTGGTCAATTCCTTCTCTTTTTGGTGGTTTACATTTATTTCTACTTTTTTTTGACAAATTCTCTATTCTAGCTTTGTAGTTTTGTACCTGCCACTTCTGACATGCCAACAGAAATTGGAAAAAAAAGCCCACCAGCAAAAAAAAAAAAGTCATATTTTTAAACTAAATCAGTAGGTCTAGAATGGTAAATGATAACCTCAATCTTTACTAAAGAAATAAATTTCTGTCTATAGGAAGTCACTGCTCCACCAGCCAAAAGAACCAGGTCAAACTATAAAGCAGAAATCACTGCAAGTCCTCCAGGCTCTTCCTTCCCTCAGGTACGAATGTTCCATTACTTCTAGCTTACTTCCTCTGACCTTCTATTCTGAGCCTTTTTTCTTGTTTCAGAAATCTCCTGAAGTCATGATAACCAAGGAAACCAAGGTTCCAGCCAAGGGAACACCAACCCCAACCAAGCTGTAGACACCCCATTTTTGACCGACCTTAAGACTCAGACGTCATTGATTGAGCGCTCGGTGATAGTGCATGTTGTGCTCGTTTCGAGTTTCTGGAGTTTTGGCCGAGTGCCTTGCCCCCGGGCCTCTTAACTCTTTGTGCTTCAGCTCGGTTTGCGGACCAAGCCTTGTTTCTCTTTCCTAAGGGAGGGAGAGGTCTTGTAGACCATCTCTTTGTGGTCGTAGACCACTTTTCCCATTTGGAGACTAGTTTCCGATTTTCAAAGCCTTCGGCCGCGTGCCTTGTCTCGCGACCGCTTAACGTTCTCCGTTTGGCGTGGTTTTGAACCACACCTTGTTTCCTTGGCCTAAAAGGCCACTGTGGTTTGGAAGACCACTTTTGTGGTCGTAAACCACTATTGGTGCTTGTCAGCTAGTTTTCGAGGCTCCCGACTGCGTGCTTTGCCTCCCGAACTTTCGTCTTGCATCCGTTTTGGTTTGTTTTTGGTACAAACCTTGTTTTCTTTGTTTGGAATGTGGTACAAGGGTGGAAGACCATTTTTTTTTCCTTGGAGACCACTTTTCTTCCCGCCAGCCAATTGTGGACGTCCCCGAGCACCCTGGGAGGATGAGTCCCGTTCTGTTCGTTTTGGGCTCACTACAGTTCGGACTCTAATTGTCACGGTTCTTAATCTGAACCAAAGAGTTCAAATCCGACAAATCGTTTTGAAAAACAGATTTTTGTAAAGAAGTGCCAAACAGGGATTGCTTTGCCAGATACAGAGTCGTCACCTAAATATTTTATTTTGGGAGAATTTAGGAAACCCTGACTCGTTTGCCTAAGGCCACGTGTCCGTTATCACCAGAGTTGTCTCGGCTCGAGAACTTGGGTACGATTGGGGAAGGTCAGCTATGAGCACCTCCTCTCGCCCGATCCGAAGATTGGCCTCTATTAATCATGATATCTTGTTTTGAAAACATTATGCATTCTTAATCCGATTATTAGCCTTTATTTACTATGTTATGCGCACAGCAAACAAGTATAGACTGGGTCATCTAAATTGGAACGAAACATTTCATGTCTGTTTGTTTAAAAATGGTTTGATGATGCTACCCGCAACTAGGCTAAGACATGAATTTTGCCACCCTCAAGTGGGCTTAGAAAATATGGTTTTGCCACTTCCAAGTGGGCTTAAAACTTGCATTCAATGCATTGTTCCAATTTCAAATAACCTAACTTGCATCCACAGGCATTCAGGCAGTTATATCACATAAGCAGCTAGCCTCATGGTAATTATGCTATCATGGCGACATTCACACACATGTGGCATACTAAAGCATAAAAGCTTACCTAGTACTCCAAGCCAAAACAGAAATTAGTTAGTAATCATGTGCATGATCCTAGTTCATGTTTAAAATGGCTAATGCAACACATGCAAAGATGCAATCTAGACAGGCTCGACTATTCTAAGATGGCATATGATGACACCACAGCTAACACATATTCAACTTGGAATTGAAATACAATGCAGCTAGTATGATGCGCCGAGCCCGGTGCATGCAATACAAATGGATGGATGCACGCATGCAAAGCATAAGGTATGCTAATTTAAATATGCCCTAATACTAACCATTGAAAGCTAGTAAATAAAAGGGAAGAAAGACATGGGGTTGGAAGACATACACACACTCACGCACACTTATTACACAATTGCCCTCACTCGGAGGGTCCAAATAAATATTACACAACCAAATGAATACTACTAAATTAATTAATACATAATTTCTAATTAATTAACAAATTAAATACAGGAGGGTGGCTGCAGCCCTGCCTCAGAATGCGTGGATGATGCATGCTCGGTCCACCTTGCCCGAAAACCTGGTACCATGCCACTGTTGCCTCTGTTTACACTGTCCTGCTCCTCTGAAAATTTGCGCAAGTCCCAATGATGCTTCTCTGAACACTGGGGAGCATCACCGACCAAGTGGGAACACCACCGGCCGAAGGGAATGGTCATCGACCATCGGTTGAGCCATCGGCTAATTGTATTTGGTCGGTTGGCACTCCAAGTAGCCGGCTGGCTATTTCTTCCTGCAGAATCTTGCAGTTGACAGCAACAGAGGACAAGCAGTGTATGGCATGGAATTCTCAAGCAAATGTGAGCATGGCCACACTCCCTATCATGCAATGGACTCAAGGGAGCATAACCTTCGACCCTCGGGCCATCAATTATGCATTTTGATGCGTGATGGCCTAAGAAGCCAAGTTTGCCTCTTAATGTAAATGCATGGAACAAACAAATGAATGCCAACACCCTATCATATTGAGATCAAGGGTATTGGTGACCCAAGGGTTGAGACGTGTTTCGTCACTTTGAGTACGAACACACCTCACCCCTCATGCTTGGTTTGACACCCCAAACCAAGCAATGCAAGACATGTATACAAACATGGCTCAAGTTATGCAACATAAGGCTAAGATGCAAAACATGTCAAATGCAATGCAATCTATCATGTAAGCATGTAATGTCCAAATATGCAATGCAATTAGCTAAACAACATGCAAATGTAATGCAATGTAAGCATGCAACCAATACAATGTAACATGCCAAACATGCAAAGTATGTGAAGATGGACTTATACTGAAATGAGAAGGCCTCAGCCCTCTCCAAAACAGTGGCCAAAGATGGTGTAAATGGTGGACAAATGTTCATGCAAACATGCACATCAATGAGCCAAGACTAAGGCACAAAAAAAAGAGCATTCTACCACCACTATCATGACCACACATGGCATGAATTAAACAACCAAAAACAGAGTTTCAACATGCAAAATGAGCCCCCAAAACCCACTGATATGGCAGCCCCAAAGACTTAAACACTTAAGCATGCACAATGCCATTTCAAGGCACAACAAAACAACTCTTCAAGGCATGAAATGGATGATAAATGCAATCATACGAGCATGGGTTATGGACTGAAATAGCATGGGAAACGACTCCAAATCACTGAAACAACCCAACTCAAGCATGTTCATGACTCACACCCTCAAGGCTCACAAGCCAAAATGCAAAGAGGCTATACCAAGCATAGAAAATATGATCAAAATAGCACCCAACAGGCCTCAAGCATGGTAAGATATGGCTAAGAACTTCACAAAGTTAGGCCAAAACATGAGAGCACGGTAGGTTAAATGCATGATGCACTTCTAGGCCAAAGAGAGGAATACAAAGAAAGTATATTAAACATGAAAGAGGCTATTAATCCGACCAAAAACAGAGGCATAATATGACCCAACAATACCCAAAAACCTCTGAAATGAAGTCAAAAACAACTAATCATGCATGCTACCCTTATGAGCTAAAAACAAGGACAAAAGAGAGACAAAGGGAGAGGGGTGTCCCTCCCCTATGCAAGACCTCAAAACCCCTTCTTCACCACTGAAAGTTCACTGGATTTCAGGGGTGAGAAGGCCAATATACAAAAGTCCCCAAAGCTTATCAAAGAGAGCACAAAAGGGGCCAAACAAGGCCTAAGAGGGAGAGATCGACCCCAAACAACAAAATGACCTTAATGAAGTATCTTAAGCATGCAAATACAAGACTTTTTTCAGTTATACACAAAGCTCAAATCAGTATGCAAAGTAGGTCAAAAGCTAGTGCAAGATTGGGGAATCTAAAGCAAAAGTGTTACCCTTGAAGAACACCTCAAGAATAGCAAGTCCAGCCACCTTCTTCTGATCAAAACTAGCTCAAAACCTCAAGAATAAACCCTCAACACCTCTCAAATTCGAAGTATGGTGTAATGGTGTGTGTTTTAGTCCAAAAGTAAGAACAAATCACCCTTTTAGGTCCTCAAACACACACAAATGAAGAAAGAGAGGGAGATATAGAGAGAGAAGATGTATGTATCAGAATATATATGTTCTAGGTCTGATTTTGCTGAACCAAAACAAAGGAGAGGGGAGGTCTCCTTATATAGACAATGAAAAAGGCTAAGCTTCCAAGGGAAGCTAACAAAGGGGTCAAGGCTTCCTAAAGAAGCCAAGGCAAAGGGGCCAAGGCTTCCTTAGGAAGCTGGGATAGGTGTCCAAGCTTCTTGAGGAAGCTAAGACAAAGGTCCAAGCTTCCTCAAGAAGCTAGACTAAAAAGGTGCAAAAGGGACAAAACAGCCACACTCGTGTATGGGGAGGAGGGTCCATGCATTCCAGCTGGCACAGCTGGCATGCATTATGCCTGTAAAAGGAAAAAAGGTGGTACCGGCTAGCAAAAGAGGCCATCGGCCAAACAGATGGTCGGCTGACCACACCAAGTGCCGACCGGCCAATGGTATATTTCACCAATGGTCGGTAGCAAGAATATACGGCCGGTGGCCTCAAGCCAAGGCTGGTGGGGGTCAGGGGTAGCTAACAAGCTACTCTCTACCCTCAGGTACAAAAACACACAAGTCCTTAGTGTAAAACCAAGCACAAAACAAGCAAGTTGAGAGATCCTGAGGCAAGGCGCGTAGCCAAGACCTCCGGGAACTCAAAACAAACACGAACATGGTTGATCACCGAGCGTTCAAGCGGTGACATCAAAGTCTTGAGGACGGTCAAAAATGGGGTGTCTACACCAGTTTTCTGATTTGACAACTGGTCTCCTAGGTCTTTGAGCCGTCTTTTCTGGTCGACCACCCCACTCTTGGCTTGTTTTCAGTGTGCTGATCATCTCCCACCATAGCCGACCACTTGTTGTCTTGGGAGACCACTTGTGGTGGTCGGCTGACCACTTGAAGTAGCTGGCTGACCACTTCAGGTGGTTGGCTGCTTTTGTCACCTTTTTTGAGATATTTTTCTCGAGCTGGCACAGCTGGAGGGCACTGAAGTTATCCTCCATACACGTGTATGGAGGGATTGCCTTGAACCTTAGCTTCTCCAAGAAGCTTTGCTTTTGGTTCTCTATAAGAGAGAACCATCTCCTCCCTCCTCTAGGTTCAGAAAAAAAGGGCTGGAGTGATACATATAGTTTTGTATCTATACTTCTTCATTTTGCTCTTGTTTTGTGTTCAAAAGGGTCATTTTGTCTTACTTTAACACACAAACACACACTCAAACACCATCCTTTTGCTATTGAAGTGCTGCTATTGAGGTGCTTAGGAGCTGGTTTTGTTGTTCTTGGGTTGGTTTGAGCTTGAAAAACCTGCTAGAGTTGCAGCCTTGAAGAAGTTCATCAAGGGTGAGTCTTTAACCCTTAAAACCCCCATTTTTGCTTAAGCTTTTGAGCCCTTTTGCATGCTGTTTTGAGCCTAACTTCCTACTGAAAAAAGTTCTATATTTTGGTTCTTAAGAAGTTTGTTTAAGGTCACTTTTGTGTTTGGGGTTATTTACCCCCTCTTAGGCCATGTTTGGCCTTGCTTTTGTGCCTTCTTTGTGAGCCTTTGGGACCACCTTGTTTTGGCCTTCTCACCACTGAAACTCAGAGGAATTTCAGTGGTGGGAAGGGTGTTTTGAGGTCCCAAAAATGAGAGGGTCATCCCCTCTCCTTGTGTCTTCAATACTTGTCTTCATTAGCCTCATGTGTGAGCATGTTTGTTAAGCTTATGTTGGCCATATCTTAGCTTGTATTTGTGGTTATTTTGCTGTGGCATGCCACTATTTTGGCTTGGTTTGGTTTGGTCATCCCTTGCATGCCTAATACACTTGTAGTGTAAATCACACAAACTAGTCTTGTATGCTTTATAAATAGCATGTCATTTTAGCTTGTTTTCTTTCCATTTCAGCATGTTTTTGGTAATGTTTTGCCATGTCATACCTTTGTTAGGGTTTGGTTTGGTCATCCCTTGCATGCTCCATACACTTGCGGTGTAATTCTATGAAATAGCCTAGCATGCATCATGTTGTAACATGTCATTCTAGCATGCTTTTGGCTTAACTTCTTGAAGCTTTTGTCCATGTTTTAGCATGCTTTAGCTCTGATTTTGGTTGTTTTGGCCATGCATCCCTTGCTTTGTATAGCTATGGTTCAATCTAGCTTGTTAGCTTTGTGCATTAAGTCCACTAGCATCCATTACTTGTACTATTCGAATGATTTGGCATCATTTATTATGTGATTTCAGTCCATGTTTCATGGTCATGCACTTGCAGTTATCACTCATTCAATGTGTTAGAGGGTTTTCCCTTTATGTCTTAACATGAGCCATTGTGTATGCCTTCATACCTTAGCTTGCAAGCCATCATTTCAATGTGTTTTTGGGGTTATTATGCTATGATATAACTCTGATTTTTGTTGGTTAAGTCACCCCATGCTTGGCCTTATTAGGTGTAGTGTAATCCACCTTATTTGTCTTGTATGCATCATGACTTATGCCCTTCATACTAGCTTATTTTGGCTTCCTTCCATGCATGTTTTAGACTTATTTTAACATGTTCTAAGACTGTTTTGAGTTGCCTTGATCACATGCTTCATGTTTTGCATACTTGTAGTACAAATGCTCTTGCTTGCTTCAAGCTTTGAGCACCATTGCATGCTTCATTTGTGTTGTGTACATGATTTGGTATTATCTAACATGTCATTTAAGAGCTTTTAGCATTGTCGTGTTCCCACTTCATTCACTCTTTAAGTGTCTTTGAGTGTTGTGCATTGTTGCCTAGTTTGTGGCTTAGCTTGTATGCTTGCATGCCTAGGTCTTTGAGTCCCCATCTCAGCATGTATAGGTCTTTGTTTTGACCTCCTTGAGCTCTGTCCATGCTTAGTTCGTGCTTATTTGCCATGTATTGCATGCCCCTTTTGTAGTCCTCTTTATTAGCTTTCATGCTTTAGGACCCTAGCATGTTTTACTTGCATTGTTTAAGTGATTTGGCATCATTTCTTGTCTAATTTCAGTGCACTTAGTGTTGTCACGCTTGCACATTTGTCACTCTTCGAGCCTTCTTGAGGGTTGTGCTCTTAGGCCTAGTTGGATGGCCAATGCATTGTGCATGCATACCTTTGTGCCTTAATTTTATCACCAACGGCCTCTAATTTGGGCATGGTTGAGGCCCATCCATTTTGGTTTAAGCCCATTGAGCATTGTGTATGCCATGAGGTCCATCGCATTGTGTATGCTAGTTGTTGTTTGCATTGAGTTTGCATGTCCCTAGCATTGATAAGTTGCCCTTGTTGCATTGCATTGTGCATGCATGTATTACATTGTGTTTAGAATCTAAAGTTGCTTTGCATTGAGCATGCATGCCATCGAGCATTGAGTATGCTATATTAAGTTGCCTTGTATGTTTGCATGCTCTAGTTGCATTGCATGTTTGAGTCGCATTGTGTATGCCATGCTTATGTTGCATTGTGTTTGGAATAGGTGTTAGTCCAAACACGAGAAACGAGGGACGTTTCATACTCAAAGTGATGGAACGTGCCTCAATTCTCGATCGCCGACCCTCTTGATCGACGCTCTTGATCATACATGATAGAGTTCTAGGCTTTATGTGTTTACTTGTGCATTCATTTTCATATTGAATTGTGCAACTTCGCTTCTCGGCCATCACGCATTGAAATGCATAATTGGTGGCCCGAGGGTCGAGAACTACACTCCCTTGAGTTAATGACATGATAGGGAGGGTGGTTGTGCACACATATCTTGCAAATACATTGCCATGCCCTTTCTTGCTCTCTGTTGTAGCAAATTGCAGTTCAGCAGCAACAACTGGTCGGCCAGCCAAAAAAACTAGTTGGCCGACCACTTTTTCTAGCTTTCAACAAAGATAGGTGGTCGGCTGTCACGACCCCAACCTGCCCCTAGTAGGATGGTGCCGTGATGGCCAGTAATCCGAGATTACCGAAGGCCACTTACAAAATTCACACACAATCAGAGTATAAATATATGGGGCTCACAAGTACGGAAGCAACACATACAAATCAGATTAGTCCATAAGAGCTGTGCGTAAGTCAAATGAAATAGCAAACATCTTCACATGGGTTATAACTTAGTTACAAATGAAACAAAGTACAAATTACATCTTGATCAAAAGGCTTCTCAAGCCGACATGTGCAAAATACAAGTATTACAAGTGGAGAAGCATAATTTTCAAGACTGCCGACGTGAACACAAGTAAAGCCGACATAACAAAAATCCAAAACAAGCTCGCGAATCACATCTAGGTGTCATCGCCTTCTTGCTCATCACCTACATATATATAGAGAGGGTGAGCTTGGATACTCAGTGAATGATATAAATAATAAAGGGGTTTGCATGAATAATAGCCGAAGTCTTTTCAAAACAAATACATATCAAAACTTTATATAACAAGGGATGGACCTCGTCCATCAACAAATCTTCAAAACTTCAAGGGATGCTTACTAGCATCAACATATTACAAATGATGACATTCCGGGCAAACAAATCATAACCTCGGCATCGAGCACACCCATTCATAGTCCGTCGGTGGCCGATATCTTAACAAGGGTGCTATTTAGGCTTAACGTCCCCTAGCACGAAAGGACTTACAAGACCCATGCGGTAAACCGTCAGTGGCAAAACAAGACAAAGCAAGGGAGATATCTCAAACAAGGGTGCTACAAAAGTTTAGAGTCCTCTAACACAAGGGACCTATGTTACAAAGGCCCGTAGCCCTTTAACACGAGAGTACTGCGAAAGTTTAGAATCCTCCAGCACAAGGGACTTTCAAAACAAGATGTGCAGTTGCATTATAGTCCCCTGGCACTAAGGACTTTCAAAACAAGATGTGCAGTTGCATTATAGTCCCCTGGCATTAAGGACTTTCCGAGGAGGTCATCAAAACAAGATAATGCTTGATACACAAAATAAGGACAATCATTCATGCTTAACAAATACTTTTCAAAACAAAGCAAAGCAAAGCTCATCAAAACATTGATAACATAGCTTTATTAGAAATACCACTCACATAGTTCTTCAAACGTCGGGGTCAAGGCAAGTCCCAGTCCTCAAAACTCGAATCTAACGGTTCAAGCTCCAACGATCAAGCTTGGAAGTTCACTCTCTTACTCAAAACTTCTCCTTCTCCTTCCTAGAGCCTCTCTCTCTAAAAGACAAGATTTGATACAAAATGATATGTTTTCTCGACAGTCACTGACTTAACCCTCTGCTGGGACACGTGGCATCGACTGATTGGCTCTACTAAAAAAGGTGACTGACTTGACAAGACAAGACCATGACAAAGTGTGTTCAACAAGCTAGATAGCAAGAGCACTCCGGTAAGTGATGATCTCGGCTAAGGGCAAGGCTTCGGCAAGTAGGGTGACAACGACATCGGCTTGGAAGGACAACACTTGACTAAGTTGTGCCACACATTGGCCTAGATGTGCCACACCTTGGTCTAGGTCGTACCATTCCAGGAACAAAATCACTAGGGTGCAAGGATAAACATATCGGCCTAGATGATACACATCTCGGCCTTGGTGCTGAACACCTCGGCCTAGATAGAGACATCTCGGCAAATATGCCAGGGTGAAGATGGAGGTCAGTCGAAGTGGTTCCAAGATAGTTCTAAGTGTGGAAAGGTTCCAAGGTGTCTAGGCTTAAGATGACCTCGGCAACTCACCAGGAAAGAACAAAGCATGCAGCAATACTCAAGCAAAACAAGACAAGGTTACAAATGCGTATAACAAAATAAAATCATACATAAGTGTATGCAAGTATGACTAAGTTGAAGGGAGGGTTGTTACATCCTACCCTCCTTAAAGAAGTTTGGTTCCCAAACTTGAGTTACCTTGTTCGAAAAATAATTCTGGATGTCGGACTTTCATTTCCTCTTCCATTTCCCATGTAGCATCCTCACTGTAATGCTCCTTCCATTCAACTTTCACCATTGGTATCGACTTACTTCTCAACTGTTTCACCAGCCTATCGATAATCCGTATCGGCTTCTCTTCGTAGCCTAAATCTTCATTAATTACAATTCCGAAATAGTCAATCACATGTAGTGGATCTCGAATATACTTCCTCAACATCGAAATATGAAATACATTATGGACTTGGCGCAATCCTGGCGGCAAAGCAAGTCTGTAGGCAGCGAGGTTAACCTTCTCAAGAACTTCAAAAGGCCCGATGTAACGAGGTGCTAACTTACCCTTTTTCCCAAATCTTGTAACTCCTTTCATCGGGGAAATCTTCAGGAATACATGGTCCCCGACTTCAAATTCCAACTCTCTTCTTCTCTGGTCGGCATAACTCTTCTGTCGACTCTGTGCGGTTTTGATTCTTTGTTGAACAAGCTTAATCTTCTCGGTTGTTACTTGAATTAACTCGGGACCAAGCAGAGCTTTGTCTCCTACCTCGGTCCAACATATCGGCGACCTGCACTTCCTTCCATACAACGCTTCATACGGCGCTATGCCAATGCTAGCTTGATAACTGTTATTGTAGGTAAATTCCACCAATGGCAAATGTACTCCCCAACTTCCTTGGAGGTTCAATACACATAGTCTAAGCATGTCTTCGAGTGTCTGAATCGTCCTTTCTGTTTGCCCATTAGTCTGGGGGTGAAAAGCTGTGCTAAACCTCAACTCGGCCCCGAAAGCTCTTTGTAGGCTCTGCCAAAATATGAAAACCAACTTCAGATCTCGGTCTGACACAATTGACATCGGCACTCCATGAAGTCTAACAATCTCATTCACGTACAATAAGGCGAGTTTATCGGCGTTGAAGGTGGTCTTAACAGGCAAGAAGTGTGCTGACTTAGTTAGTCTATCCACGATAACCCAAATCGAATCCATACCCTTTTGTGTCTTCGGCAAACCAACCACAAAATCCATGGAGATGTGCTCCCATTTCCACTCAGGAATCAGTAAAGGTTGAAGAAGTCCTGCTAGCCTTTGATGTTCTGCTTTCACTTGTTGACAATACAGACACTGGGACACGAACTCGGCTATTTCTCCCTTCATATTCGGCCACCAAAACGTCTGCTTCACATCCTGATACATCTTGGTGTTCCCTGGGTGAACAGCAAACTTGGAATCGTGAGCTTCCTGCAAAATTTTTCTTTTCAACTCTGGGATGTCGGCCACACACAATCTTCCTTCAAACTTGAGCACTTGATTTTCTATGGTGTACCCTGATCTCGGCTTTGTGTCAATCTCATCGGTTACCTTCTTGAAGAATTCATCCTCCATCTGTCTTGTCTTCACTTCCTCGACAATTGTCGGCTCCACTAAGATCGTGGTTAGACATGCCAGATTTCCAACCATCTTTCTGCTCAAAGCGTCGGCTACGGTGTTAGCTTTACCTGGATGATATTGAATCTGCATCTCGTAATCTTTCAACAACTCAAGCCATCTTCTCTGCCTCATATTCAATTCCTTCTGAGTGAACAAGTACTTTAAACTTTTATGATTTGTAAAAACCTGACAAGAAGCTCTATACAAGTAGTGGCGCCAAATCTTCAAAGCAAATACCACAGCTGCTAATTCTAAATCATGGGTGGGATAGTTCTTTTCATGTGGTTTCAATTGACGAGAGGCATAAGCTATGACCTTACCTTTTTGCATTAATACACAACCCAGACCCTTATGCGAAGCATCACTATAAACATGAAACTCTTCATTACCTGATGGTAGTACAAGAACTGGTGCTGCGACTAACCTCGTCTTCAACTCTTGGAAGGCTGCTTCCCTATCCTTAGTCCATTCGTAAGCCGCTCCCTTCTTAGTCAGTTGTGTCAACGGAATTGCAATCCTTCCTGTAATAACCTGCCAATCCCAGAAAACTACGAACCTCGGACACATTGGTCGGCCTCGACCAATTCACAACGGCTTCAATTTTACTAGGATCGACCGAGATACCATCTTTATCAATTACATGACCCAAAAATGAAATAGTGGAAAGCCAAAACTCACACTTGTTAAATTTAGCATACAATTTCCAATCTCTCAAAGTCCGTAAGGTAAGTCTCAAATGATCCCCGTGTTCAGCTTCACTCTTAGAGTAGATCAATATATCATCGATGAAGACAACCACAAACTCATCTAGATATGGCTTAAAGACTCTGTTCATCAAATCCATAAATGTTGCAGGGGCATTGGTCACTCCAAAAGGCATTACTAAAAACTCGTAGTGTCCATACCTCGTCCGAAAAGCGGTCTTCTCAACATCCACGGCTTTGACTTTAAGCTGATGGTAGCCCGACCTAAGGTCAATTTTGGAAAAGACTCGTGCTCCTTGCAACTGATCAAACAAATCATCTATCCTCGGCAACGGGTACTTATTCTTAATGGTTACCTTATTCAGTTCCCGGTAATCAATACAAAGACGAAGTGTACCATCCTTCTTCTTAACAAACAAGACGGGTGCTCCCTAAGGTGAAGTGCTCGGCCTAATAAAACCCTTATCTAGCAACTCTTGTAGTTGAAGTTTCAATTCCTTAAGCTCGGCGGGGGCCATCCTATAGGGTGTTTTAGAGATGGGCTGGGTTCCCGATATGATGTTAACAGTAAACTCTACCTCTCTATCAACTAAGTGACCTGGCAAATCCTTTGGAAAGACGTCGGGGAACTCATTAATAACTGGGACGTCGGCTAACTCAACACCTCCATTCAGATTACTTAGTACACTACACAAATAACCTTGACACCCTTTTTGGATACCTATAGGCTTTCATAGATAAAATTGAGGTGGGGATACTACTCCTTTACCCTGAAACGTGACCTCGGCTAGGTTTGGGGGTTTTAACGTGACACTTTTAGAAACACAATCTATGGATGCGTGATTTGCCACTAACCAATCCATCCCCAATATAACATCAAAATGAGTTATGTCCAATGGCATTAAATCAGCTAACAATTCAACATTCCCAATCACAACAACACATGCTCGATAGATGGATGCAACAGTCATAGATCTCCCAGATGGAGTAGATACAGATAACACATAATCAAGGGGTTCCAGTTTCCTATTAATCTTCTCAGCAAACTTAGCAGAAATGAATGAATGCGTAGAACCCGAATCAATCAATACATATGCACTTTGAGAGCAAATTGAAAGCATACCTGACACCACTGTCTCAGCATTTTGAGTGTCCCCTGGTACCAGTGCAAAAACTCTGCCTTGCCTCATCGATCCTTTTCCAGCGTTACCCTTCTGCACGGAGCCCGAAGTGTTCTCATCTTTCTTACTTTCCCCAGCCTTCGTTTTTGGACAGTTCCTCACAAAATGACCTACTTCACCACATTCGTAACAAGTCCCAGATGCTCGACGACAGACCCCGAAATGTGGCTTCCCACAACTGGAACATATCGGCTTAGTACCACTCTCTTGTCTTGGGTTGCTTGAACTGCCAACATTCGCTTTCTTCTTGGTACCAAATTGTGCTCGGCGATTGTCATAACTCTGCCTCTTCCTCTAGCTCTCTCCCGAACCCTGGTGATGGGGGGCTTTAAGCGATCTTGTTAGAATTTGCCAAGAAAAAATGAAGAACCTGGCTTCGAGCTCGCTGAAGATCCTGCTCCAACTGAGAGAGCTTTATCCTACTTGACTGTAGCTGCTGTACATAGGCCTATATATATATATATATATAGAGAGAGAGAGAGAGATAAGTTGGTATAGATCCCAAAACTATGAAGATTGTAGTATAAGTTTTAGACAAGTAATGATCATTTGGAGGACTAGTTTATATCATTATCTGCACATTTAATCTGGAAAACTGTTTTTTGAAAACACTATAACAAAAAAACTTAGTAATTGATTGGTTTAAAACAACCCAAAACAGTGTAATGGAAAGACAAATTTTTTTGTTATTTTAAGCAATGAAAAATGTGTTTTATTTATTTGTATAAGATAGGTGAATAAAATCATACTGGGTCCATAGGAATATAGGGTTTGATGTCTAATTCCAAGATAAGGTGTAAAAGGACTTGAATGTACAGTTTGGAGATTGATGTTGCTGTTGATGTTGTAACTAGAGGTCTACCTCTCCTCATGATGCTATGAGTATGCAAAGTGTGACTTTAAAACAAAATGAACAAATAAACACGTAGGCAAGTAACAATTAAGCATGCCGAGACGATGCACACCTTGTTCACATAGCAAGCAATACGATGCAATCCTAAAATCCTTCTAAGGGGAAATCCTATGCTCTTTAGGACTCAAAGTGTGTGAATAACGTACTATAAGGAACTTGTGCTCTGATACCATTCTGTCACGACCCCAACCCGCCCCTAGTAGGATGGTGCCGTGATGGCCAGTAATCCGAGATTACCGAAGAGTATAAATATATGGGGCTCACAAATACGGAAGCAACACATACAAATCAGATTAGTCCATAAGAGCTGTGCATAAGTCAAATGAAATAGCAAACATCTTCACATGGGTTACAACTTAGTTACAAATGAAACAAAGTACAAATTACATCTTGATCAAAAAGCTTCTCAAGCTGACGTGTGCAAAATACAAGTATTACAAGTCGAGAAGCATAATTTTCAAGACTGCCGACGTAAATACAAGTAAAGCCGACATAACAAAAATCCAAAACAAGCTCGCGAATCACATCTAGGCGTCATCGCCTTCTTGCTCATCGCCTACATATATATAGAGAGGGTGAGCTTGGATACTCAGTGAATGATATAAATAATAAAGGGGTTTGCATGAATAATAGCCGAAGTCTTTTCAAAACAAATACATATCAAAACTTTATATAACAAGGGATGGACCTCGTCCATCAACAAATCTTCAAAGCTTCAAGGAATGCTTACTAGCATCAACATATTACAAATGATGACATTCCGGGCAAACAAATCATAATCTCGGCATCGAGCACACCCGTTCATAGTCCGTTGGTGGTCGATATCTTAACAAGGGTGCTACTTAGGCTTAACGTCCCCTAGCACGAAAGGACTTACAAGACCCACGCGGTAAACCGTCAGTGGCAAAACAAGACAAAGCAAGGGAGATATCTCAAACAAGGGTGCTACAAAAGTTTAGAGTCCTTTAGCACAAGGGACCTATGTTACAAAGGCCCATAGCCCTTTAACACGAGAGTACTGCGAAAGTTTAGAATCCTCCAGCACAGGGGACTTTCAAAACAAGATGTGCAGTTGCATTATAGTTCCCTGGCACTAAGGACTTTCAAAACAAGATGTGCAGCTGCATTATAGTCCCCTGGCACTAAGGACTTTCCGAGGAGGTCATCAAAACAAGATAATGCTTGATACACAAAATAAGAACAATCATTCATGCTTAACAAATACTTTTCAAACAAAGCAAAGCAAAACTCATCAAAACATTGATAACATAGCTTTATTAGAAATACCACTCACATAGTTCTTCAAACGTCGGGGTCAAGGCAAGTCCCAGTCCTCAAAACTCGAATCTAACGGTTCAAACTCCAACGATCAAGCTTGGAAGTTCACTCTCTTACTCAAAACTTCTCATTCTCCTTCCTAGAGCCTCTTTCTCTAAAAGACAAGATTTGATACAAAATGATATGTTTTCTCGACAGTCACTGACTTAACCCACTGATGGGACACGTGGCATTGGCTGATTGGCTCTACTCAAAAAGGTGACTGACTTGACAAGACAAGACCATGACAAAGTGTGTTCAACAAGCTAGACGGCAAGAGCACTCCGATAAGTGATGATCTCGGCTAGGGGCAAGGCTTCGACAAGTAGGGTGACAACGACATCGGCTTGGAAGGACAACACTTGACTAAGTTGTGCCACACCTTGGCCTAGGTCGTACCATTCCAGGAACAAAATTACTAGGGTGCAAGGATAAACATCTCGGCCTAGATAATACACATCTCAGCCTTGGTGCAGAACACCTCGACCTAGATAGAGACATCTCGGCAAATATGCCAGGGTGAAGATGGAGGTCAACCGAAGTGGTTCCAAGACAGTTCTAAGTGTGGAAAGGTTCCAAGGTGTCTAGGCTTAAGATGACCTCGGCAACTCACCAGGCAAGAACAAAGCATGCAGCAATACTCAAGCAAAACAAGACAAGGTTGCAAATGCGTATAACAAAACAAGATCATACATAAGTGTATGCAAGTATGACTAAGTTGAAGGGAGGGTTGTTACATCGGCCATGGCTGCCGACACCAACAACTGGTTGGCCACCCTTCCACAGGTCCCCAAGGTGGAGTTTCAACTTTCTGGAGTTTGGTGCAATGTTCTGAGAACAATTGAGAATAGAGGCAAATCGGGGCATCGCATTGGATTTCCGAATGAGGCGACCGGGCATGCATGCATTCTCTTCCTTCTCAAGGCTCCTGTTTCACTGCTTTCCTTAGTTGCCATGCTTAGATAGTTAGCTTATGCTTTGTTTTGTACTTTAATAATTAATGCGTTTAGCTATTTCAATTGTTTTGTAATAATTAGTTAACTAGGATTAATTAATTAATTGTGTTGTAATAATTAATTTAATTAGCTTAGATTAGCTAGTTAGCTTCTTATTCGGTCCCTCCGTCGAGAGGGCGTATTGTTGTAATAAGCATGCGTGTGTGTGATGCATGCCTTCCAACTCCCATTTCTTTCTCTCTTTTACTTAACCACTTACGATGGTTAGTTTTAGGGCATATTTTGTTCAGCATACCTTACGCTTGCATGCGTGCATCCATTCATCTGTATTGCATGCACCGGGCTCGGCGCATCATACTAACTGCATTGTATTTTCAATACATTTATGTGAATACATGTACCAAGTTGCATTTCACATGACATTCTAGATAGCCGAGCCTATTTTAGTTGCATTGTTGCATGTTTTGCATTAGCCATTTTAACATGAACTAGGATCATGCATGATTTCTAACTAGTTCTTTGTTTTGGCTCGGAGTACACTGTGAGTGTTTACGCTTTAGCATACTACATGTGTGTTATCGATTACCATGAAAGCATGCTTGCCATGAGGCTAACTGCTTATTTGATATAACTACCTGAATGCCTGTGGGTGAAGGCTGGATTACCTGAATTGGAATAATTCATTGAAATCCTCGATTTAGCCTACTTGCGAGTAGCAAACTTCAAACCATTTCCAAACAAACGGATATGCAATGTTTTGTTCCAAATTAGGCGATCTAGTCTATACTTGTTTGTCGTGCGCATCACATAGTAATTTTAGCTAATTAACCGGAATAAAAACGCATGTGTTTTCAAAAACAAAATATCATGTTTAGTACAGGCCGATCTTTGATCGGGCGAGCGGGGGTGCTCATTACATGACCTTCTCCTCTCGTACCCAAGTTCCCGAGCTGAGGCAACTTTGGTGATGACGGACACGTGGCCTTAGGAACGAGTCAGGGTTTCCTAAATTCCCCCAAAATAAAATATTTAGGTGGCGACTCTGTATCTGGAAAAGCAATCCATGTTTGGCACTTCTTTCTAAAAATCAGTTTTCTAAAATGATTTGCCGGATTTGGACTCTTTGGTGATATATCGATCTTACATCGCACATTGTAAGATTAGATTCAGAACTGTGACTTTGAGTCCGAACTGTAGTAGCTCAGAGAACAAAGCGAGATTCGCGCTGCCTCGTCTCGCACGCGGATGTCGGAGAGTTCCCGAGAGCGCGTCTACACAAGCCAAAGAGGTACAGAAAGGTAGCACGAAAAGGCAGCACCCTATTAGTGGATTCTTCCAGTTTTGTCAAGCAAAAGATAATCCTCCTAAAATAACCTCTCCATCTTCTGTCAATAAGGTAGAAATTCCTAACTATCCTTGTCAAGCCCCGGAAATAATTCAACAAGAAAACCCCAAACGAACAAACATCCTCCATGCATTGTCAATAACTCTTCCATCTTCATTTATATAATAAATGGGTTTAATACAAAAGTTCCACATGCAATATGCATTCACTAAACAAAAGGATATATGAATCTATAGCATATGAAGCACCTATCACAAAAATAATAAAGTGCCCTTATGGGCTTACATTATCCAAGGCAATAGCCCGGTTACACAAAAGGGGTCTTTCGAACCCATACATGTTAGCCCTTGGCTTTAAAAAAAGAAATCACAACAAAAGAAGAGCCATGTGCTCTTTACAATTATCCACGCCCTTAACTTGGCGGGATCACCACGTCTTTACCTGCACCAAAACCCATAGGGGTGAGCATAAAGCCCAGTAGAGAAACACCAAACAAAGTATATACGTTTATGTTAGATGGCCAAAATTGAATGCAAGTGAAAATGCAATGCAATACTTTTTCAAAATATCATTCACGTCTTTCTTGAGAGTCAACATGCATTTCATCTACAATTACAATCTCATCAATTTCCAATTTAAACTTTTTAATCACAAGGGGCGGTAAATACGACACTTGTAATCCTTAGGCTGGTGTCTGCAAGTAAACTCTACGAGTACTACTAAACTGTCATTTTTACTGGTATTAACCGGAAGGCTCGACACCTATCTACGCAGTTTTCTGGTCTTTCATCATGGACACTCAGGCCAACTTATCCAAGTCATCTACACCCCCTAATCGGGCTTACCACCGTGTTTACCCCATACACAGTTTCATAGTTCTCATTATAGTGTAAACTTTCTCAAGATAACATGACAATGAGTGTGCAATAATAACGACGAATCAAATGGGAATATGATGCAATATAAATATCTCAATCATCACTTCATTTCAAAACATTTCTTCAACAAAATCAATTCACCACTTTACTATAGCGATCCCGGTTTTCCCTTCATTATTTATTGTATTCCGGACGCGGTTCCGTGGTTGATTGATGTTGTCTGTATCGCGTTTCCGTCCTTTAACTCTTTGTATTTGAGTTTTGGGTTGTGTTGGGAAGGTTTGAAACAGGTTGGTTGTGTTTAGAAACAAATAGTTAATGCCTAGATTTTGGCCATCACGCTCGAGCGGGGCTTTTCACGCTCGAGCGAGCCCTTTTGCTTTTGCTCCTACGCTCGAGCGGGCAGTCTGACGCTCGAGCGGGATTCTTCAGCCTTCAGTATTTTTTCGCAGGTCTGAAAATGCTGGAAGTGTGCTTTCGACGCTCGAGCGTCCGTTTTCACGCTCGAGCAAGAGTCTATGTCTGACGCTAGAGCGGGGCGTTCCATGCTCGAGCGGACTGTGTGTATTTCAATCCGGGAAGAAGCTTTTTGAATCACTTTTTTCGGCCCTCTCTCTCTCTAAAGCACCCCAAAACCCTAATTTGAGGGCTTCTCTCTCTAGAATACTCTCTCTCTCTCTCTATATATATTTTGATCTTGGTTTAGTGAGACCCAACCCTTGTGTCTTCATTAAAGTGTTGGAGCTTCTCAAGACCTCCATTTTAATCCGAAAAGTTGTGGGTTTGGAGCACCTTCGAGTTTCTTCATCATCTCCTTTGGGTCTCTTCATTTAAGATAGAGATAACTACTCATATTTATGGCCTTTGACATAAACATGTGGTCTTTTTGATTTAATGTTGAAGTTGGGAAATTTTGGGTGTTAGGGTTTCAAAACTTGAAATGTATAAAGAGGGGTTTTGTTCCTTTTGAACTATACATGTGTATAGGGGTCTTAAAAAGAGGTTATTGATGTTTATTGATGATATTTGGACCTTTGGGGTCAATGTTGAGAAAAGGGAAAAAATGCCTTAGTTGGGTCTAATCGGGTCAATGGTGTAATTAATGAAATTAATTATGCGAATGTGAAATTGGTTTGGAAATAATAAAATTGGGAAGTTATGAGACGGAATGGTGTAGTTGGATTGTTTAATCACTCACCTATGAAAATGTTGATAATTTATCTGTTTGATGAATTTATTATCTGTTTAGAAATAATTGTTTTGGGTTATCGGTGGAGGATAGTCTTGATTGTTGTAGACACTGCATAATGATTAGGTGAATTAAAACTAATCAATTGAGTATGTCATTGAATATGACGGGTGGAATAACACATTGAATCTGTGCTTGCTTGATCATTGTATGTGATAAGTGTTTAAATACATTGCATATGTATCTTGTTTGGGAGGAGATAGGGAATGTACTCAAAGGTTTGAGAGGAGATAGGGGATGTACTCCCAAACCTGTTTGGGAGGAGATAAGGGATGGACTTCATTGATAATTAAGTTGACCGGAGTGTCCAGAGTGAAAGTCCTGAAATCTTGATTATGTTTGCATAACGTAGATGAATTGAAGTGTTGAGGTATTATTGTTAACATGAGTTGTAGTCTCATTTTGAATTGAAGTATGGAAGTGTTAATGATGTGAGTTGTAGTCTCGTATTAAGTGATTATGATTGAAGTATTGTTAACATGAGTTGTAGCCTCGTTATAAACTGTCTGGATGAATTGAGAACCATATCTAAGAATTGGTTGGGGTAATGAAACGGAAAAGGACTGATATATATATATATATATATATATATATATCTGTGAATATGGATTGGTTATGAAAGAGATGTACGTCTGTTTATTTGAGTTAAACATTTATCAAGAGCTAATATTTAAGTTATCGTTCATATTATGTTTAACATATCTCTACTAGGCATTGGCTCACCCTATATGGGGCATCACATTCAGGTACATGTGATATGCCGCCTCCAAGGATGTAGCTTGGAAGGTCGTAGAAACTGAAGGCTTACTTTTGTGATTATCTTGTGTGTTACATGTAAATTCAAGCCAAGGGCTTATGTGTTTAGAGTTAGAACTCTCAATTTTTGTAACCAAGTGTTGGCTTAGAAAGTTGTAAGCCCGTAGGGTATTTACTTTTTTTGTCAACATGTGATACTTTTGAACTAAATACTATGATGAATGGAAACATGTTTTATTCTTTTATGTCTATAGATGTCTTGAATGATTGGTTGATATGTATTATTTTGAGGGCGTTACATTACTCATTACTTCTCCTCAACATTATTTTACCAATGGCCATGCCATCCATTCATAGATGTAGCAACATTTATTCATGCTCAATTTATAACAATTTAACCTCTTCAAGGTCACATGCGATGTCTTCAATTGACAATTTCAATATTCACAATTTTCTCTAACCAAGGTGCACAATCACTTATTATCTCATAACAATACACTTTCAAATGTTCGACAATAATGTTAAGATAATAACTCTTTTCTCATACACTAAGTAAATTGCCACTATGCTACACAATGTGATGAAAGTTTCACTCTCTAATATTTGAAACCACAAGATATCTCTAAACATGTTTTCACCTTTCAAAATCCCCAAAAATATTTTGTAGGGTCTTAAGTCAAAAGCCAAAACAACCATTTTCCTCCTCTTTTGAGAGGGTTTTCCTTTCAAAATATCACACCTACTATTTCATGAGTTAAAAGCTTCAAGAGGATAGTTTAAGAAAAGAGAGAGATTAAAAATCCATTTTGGAACCCTAGTATCTATGAGGCAAATCTAAGCATTTAATACCATTAGTGGAACCTTTTAAAACCAACCAAATCCAACATAAATGTATATATAACTCCAGAGATTTCCCTACCTCAAGACCTTGATGAAGAAGATGATGAAACCCCAGCTTTAAAGGAGGATCCTGCACTCTTTTACCACACCAAGATTAACTCTAGCTTAGATCTTCAAAATTTTGAGAGAGAGGTGACGATCCAACCCAAGGATTTGCAAGGATTCAAAGGGTTTAAGTGTTGTGGTTTGGATTTCTAGAGAGAATGAGGAGAGAAAATGGTCTTTAGAGTGAAAGAGAAGTGCCAAAAGTGAGGCACACTTTCAAACCAAAAGAGAAAAAAATTAGGGATTTTCGGACTGCAGAGTACCGCACGTGCGGCACCCATCCCCGCACGTGCGGAGCGCCCGTTCCCGCACGTGCGGCCTTCATCCCCGCACGTGCTGGGCTCATCCCGCACCTCTTTCCGCATGTGCCTTTTAGGCAATGTGCAATCCACCAAAAGCCCCATTTTCCCGTACGTGTGGCTTGGCCTCCCGCACGTGCGGCCCTGGGCCCCGGCATGTGCGGCCCCTGTTTTCCTGCCTAGATTTTTCTGACTCGATTCCCGGACGCCCCGGACTCGACTGTGCCCACTCTGGAATGGATGAAATTAAACCACCGAACCAAAAACAATAATAAAAACCTATTCAAAAGAAATAGTTTCCAAACGTTTTAATCCAACGAAGCAAGGGAATGGAATGGAGAAGGAAAGGAAGGGAAAAAGAGACCCGATCGTCACAATCCTTCTTTGGTTTCCTTTTGACCTTAGAGAAAAGCCTAAGAAACTGCAGTAATTCAAGACGAAACTACCCAAGCCTTCAAAGCAACAGAAATTGCTCCTTTTGCCCCAAAGCTAGTTGTGGACTTGGATGCTTATTTTGAGGTTGTCCCAAAAGACTACTTCAACTGTCTCTGGAGCCTCTAGAAGTTGGACTGCCTCTTCAAGTCAAATCATGCCTTTCTCCAATGAAGTTGAGAAAGCTAAGAATGATCTAAAGTCATTGTTGGTTTTGTCATTTCCAAATGTTTTGCACCCAAGATGGCTCCTAGTTCTGACATGTGTTCTAAGTGTTCTAGCCACTTCTACATTATTTGACTTTGCCCTTCAGCTAGCTCTCCAAGAATTTCAACAGCGAATTTCTAACATAAGTCAGACTCGCATTTCCCTTGTTCGCAAACAAGGAGAAATTGATGGGAAATTTCAGCGATCGGCCTACTTACAGAATCTTCTGAAAGAGTATGTAGAATCCTACAAGAAATTGAAGGAAGCTACTGATGCTAAGGCAAAGCAAATTGTCCACCTGAAGGACCAAATTGCTATTCTTCAAGTTCAATTGAAGGAAGTAGAGAAAGACATAGTTGTCTTGGCTACCTAGAAACAGGAACTATACGTAGTTGTCTTGGCTACTCAGAATTAGATATCAAACTTCTTGAACTTAAAGAAGCTCGTGCCGCCACCGTGATTAAGTTCCAAGTTGTAGATGCCCCTTGGAACATTCTCAAGACCAAAATAAGTAGCCTCTTGTGATTTCCTTTCATTGCATCTTAGAACTTTTGATTGGTTTAGGAATTTGCCGCACTTTTTATTTTGTTCGGCCTATTAAGATCATTTTTGCTTGGTCGGCCTGGTTCTAGACAAGACCGTTTTGAACATTTTTGAACATGTTTAGGTTTGTTGTTCAGGCCATTTTTTTATCTGATAAATTCACAGAATTTTGCGTTGTTGACTCCATCATTTCCCACATTGTCGGATAAAATTTCTTCAAGTACTTGCCATTTATTAGACACTTGTGTAATTCACCATTTAGATCATGTAATTGGCAGGAACTTCCCTTTCAAACTCTGAAAACTAGAAATGGGCCCTCCCAACTTGAGACCACTTTCCAAAGTTAGGATCATTTGTACCAAATAGCTGGACTACTTTCCAGACTAAGTCATTTTCTGCAAACTCTTGTTTCTGACTCTTCGATCATAAGCTATGGCTACTCTCTATTTCTACACTAAAAGATGATCTAGGGTTGCTAACCTTACTTCATCTAGATCCTCAAGCTCCATTAACACGACTTGATTATATTCTGCCGGAGTTAAGTCATTCTAGAATGCAA
The DNA here is from genome assembly GCF_004153795.1 of Camellia sinensis. Classification (NCBI taxonomy): domain Eukaryota; kingdom Viridiplantae; phylum Streptophyta; class Magnoliopsida; order Ericales; family Theaceae; genus Camellia; species Camellia sinensis. Next base: position 363,187 of record NW_021027303.1, on the reverse strand, counting down.
CTCTTAAGGACTCCACAGTTACTTCCATATGAAGGACTGCATCATGCCCAAAAGTAAGCATAAATGGTGTAATTCCTGTTGCTGTTCTTTTTGAAGTTTTGTAAGCCCACAATGCTTTTGACAGGACTTCATGCCAAATTCTAGGTTTGTCCTCAATCATTCTTTCAATGATGCCTTTCAAAACCTTATTTGTTGATTCTACCTGGCCATTGCCTTGAGTATAATATGGAGTTGAATGAGAAAGTTCTATACCATACTCTTCGGCAAAGGCATGGACTTCTCCACTAAAGAAAACAGTTCCTCTATCGGTCACAATATGTTGAGGCATGCCAAATTTGTGTATAATGTTTTCTTTGTTCATCTTGATGGTCATTTTGATTTACTAACTTCATAGCAATGGCTTCAGCCCACTTTATAAAGTAATCCATAGTCATAACTATGTAGGAATGACCCTTAAAAGAAGAACAATTTTTTTTTCGAATCATGTCAAAGAACCAACCTCTAACTGGCCATGGTTTAACTATGGAATTCATAGAACTTGTTGGCGCATGTTGGATATGACCATAGGCTTGACAAGGTAGACATCCTTGGGCAAATCTAATGTAATCTGAAAGAATAATAGGCTAAAAGTATCCATACCTTCTAATTAGACATTGCATTTTTCTTCCTGCTTGATGAGCCCCACAAATTCCTTCATGAGCATTACTTTGATTGCCTCTTTGTTAGAAAGGCACTACAGAAGCAGGTCATCTTCAAGACTCTTCTTGTAAAGTTCTCCTTCAATCCAGACATGATGTGTTGCTCTCCTTCTAGTCTTTCTATCTACAGGAAGTTGTGGATGTTTCAAGAATTGAGCTATGGGGAAATGCCAATCTTCCTTAGAAATCTCTATCATGTTTACTTCCAGGATAGATTGCTCTCTTCTCTTGACTGAAGGGGACAATCTTTTGTGGATGATGATGGTTCTTTGGTAGAAATCCCTTTTCTATGCATTAAAATATGGAAAATGTCTCGTAGCTCAAATTTTGTGGCTCAAAAGTGGCTCAAATGGCCAAAATGACGTCGTTTTGGCCATTTTTATGTTGTTCTGTACTCAAAACGACGTCGTTTTGGCCATTTGAGCCACTTTTGAGCCACAAAATTTGAGTTACGTAGCATTGTCGTTAAAATATACCTTAACCAAACCTAAATCTCTTAACATGTTAAATTATCAAAATAACACATAACAAGGCTAAATAACATAGAAATAATTAAAAGAATCCCTACCTCAAAGCAAGAGGAAGAGATGAGTAACACCCAAAAATCGACATAGACGAAAATTTGAACTTTTTAGATTAAAACGTAGCCTTCAACGTGTCCTAGCTTTTGATCTTAAGGAATAGGGGTGGAAAATGGCTTAAAAGAGATGAAACCAAGTGTTTAAAAGCTTAAATGCTAAAAATGGCGATTTGAGAGAGAAAATGAGAAGATGAGATCAAAAAAATTGATATTTTCAACTTTTGGGTGATATTTATAAACAGCTGCATCGCGGGTGCGAAAGTCACAATAGCGACGCAAACTCCCACACCACAGGCGCAATGCCAAAGTCATGGCTTACCCTCGCGGGCCACACAACTATCCCAGTGAAGGGACCTGAAGGTATGTTTTGGTCATGGGTGACATCGTGGGTGCGATCCTGTAGCTTGCGAGCCACACAATTCTCTTTTAGGCCAACAAACCTGAAGGCCATAATTGACCGCAGTCGTAAGTGCACATCGCAGTCACAGGCATGACCCTTCAAACAAAAGAAGAAATTTGCCAATGGTGCTGAGTCAAAACCAAGGTTCCCTGTGACAATTTAAATAACTAAAAGGTACAAAACAACCCGAATAGATGCAAACCAATACCAACAAGTACAAAGGGGTTGGGTCTTGACCTAAACAGCTATATTTCCAAATCAAAATTTCATATTTTGGGTGTACATGTCCAGAAATAGATTCCCATGAAGCTTGTGTTTGCAAATAGTAAAAAGCTTGTGCTTAGGTAGTTTAGTTTGAGCTCTGAAATTCTATAATGTTGATTGCCCATAGATCAATTAAACTAGTACTAACACTACTTTTTCACTCATTGCTAGCCAAGTTTTAGAAAATGCGAATGACTTTTGCCACCATAGATCTATTGAACTAGTTAAAAACAGACTTTACAGATGAGAACATATATTTAAAACCTAGTTTATGTGTTCTGTATTTAATTCTTCGAAAATAAAATATTTTTGCTGTCAATTTTTTTTGTTATTTTTGTTGATTTGACGCATCTTATTGCAAAGATCATGTTGCCTGTAAGAAATGAAGCCTTGTTCAAATATTTGTGATAATCACATATGTAGCTTGTTGACTTTTTAAATTAATTTTTAAAATTAGAGCTTTGTTTTGAATTTTGTGTTTAGTTGTAAGCACTAACTGATTGATAAAATATTCTTATTAGGATTAGCATGTCAATGGGTTATACCTTCACCAATTCAAGCACTAATGGTGGCTTTTTCTAACAACTTATATGTGGAAAAAGCCAAAAAAACAAACATATCCGCCTCTACCATCCCTGCAACCCAACTATACAAAACACCAAAAAAACCTACTCTCTAATCATGAGGCAGATCCGGCTCCTCCATCTCTTATTTATTTATTTTTTTTAACTTTCTTTTCTCCACCACCACCACATAGTCGGCCACCAGCTCCTTTCACAACCACCTTCCACCGCCATTGGAGCACCATTGACACTCCCATCTACCTCCCTCGTTGCACATCGCACCACTCCCTTCTGCAACACCAGCACTCCCCCACAGCCAACACTAGCCCCACCATCCAATTGTTCATAAAATCAAAATCCTAACTCACTGCTGTGTTAATTGATCATTATAAACTGGCGATGATGTTTTGCCGATCTGGATAGCAATATCAGTTCATTCTCTTGCTGAAGAAAAATAATAATAATAAAATAAGGATTTGTATCCTGCAAACCCCACCTTCACTATAATATTCGCAATAATAGTGATGAAATCATTAAATTAATATGAATATGAGTTATCCAGGTCCATTTACAACAGAACTTGTGGTTTTACATTTACACTATACAACCAATTACTTCATACATTGAAACAAAGCATTGCGAGCAAAAAGAAGATTCACAGAGCAAGATAGAGGAGACTTTACAAACAAGTATTGTAGAAAAGGAAACGATACCTACTATAAATCCAGAAAGCAACTAACTTGGAGGTTGGTCAACCCTAAAAGGCGGTGAAAACAGGGTCATTCATAAAATAATAGCCCATTTCACATCTTATCTTTCACTGCCTTGGCCTTCTCTATGGACTCCACAGCATCTTCAAATGATTTCTGAAATTAAAACAGGAAAATACATCAGCAACAGGAATTTTCAACCAATAATTAACCAAGTCCATTGCAACCAATACCAAAAATCAAAAGAAGAAAAACCAATAACATTTTGGTGCTCCCAGAAAACTCATTTTGGATTATGGCATCATTGGCATGCATAGAAATCAAATGTGAAACCAACTAGGGCTCAGTCATCCAAAAGTCCACCAAATGTCCAACCCATGTTAAATGCTCATAGCCTCATACTGGTGGACCCTTTGCAGTTATTGAATCGTTAAACAGCTACATATTTTTATAGTATTGACAGTTTTACTTCATTAATATTTTACTACTAAAACTAATCTGCCAATACATCATATAATTGAAAGTAAGATCCACCACTAGTGTAACATCACATTGACAAAAAGTGTATTTGTTACATGTGTTATTGCATTTAGCCTTAACTTTTGCAAGTCAAAGCTTTCCTGCTTTTAGCTCTTAAACTTGGCTCAAACAAATGTGTGTGGGACTTAAACTGAATAACTACCATAAAAAACAAAACCAGGGCAAGAATTCTACACTTGCATCAACCAAAATATATAAATGATCATTTGTGTTACTACAAGAATAGCATATGGAAAGTCAACCAGTGGTATTCTTGGGTTAAGTAAAAAGTTATTCGAACATTCATTTCAACCTCCATCTGAAGTAGCCTGGCTCCCTTTCAGGTATTCATTGCTAATTTGTTCAACTTACCTCCCTTCAAGCCTATTCTCTTTTGCTACAAGTGGATAGGTAGATGATTGAGTTAAAGTGTTTTGAAGTCGAGAAGAAAGTTATTGTAGTCTTTGAAATTCAAAGGCTACCAAAACAATTAGAACCTCAAGAAATCACATAAAATTTTTGAAATGACTACATATATAAAACATTTTACCTCGAAATTTCTCACTTTCCTTCCAAGATCCTCGAACTCCAGCTACTATTGGTACTAGAATTATTATTAGTATTATTATTTTCTCTTTTAATGATTTACCAACAGAGAAGGTTCTCATATGCCTTACACATTCATCAAGGTATTAAGAAAATCATAATTACTCATATAAACCTCGTATGATGGGTTTTGAAATTTAATTGTTTCCAGTGGCCCTGAGCGAACTTAAAATTTTCCCTAAGCAAAAATTTAACATAAGTTAAATTACCCTTAGGAAATGAGAGAGTTAAAAATAAAATAAAATAAAAGACAAGTAACAGGTGAGAAAGGAAAATAAGTGAAATACAGCAAGGAGCAGGCATATAGTGTATCCCCCCTTATCAGTGTTACATGTGTGTTTGTATGTGCCAACAAATACATAGACCAGACCATGAAATTTAGTAGGGGGCAAAGATGAACATTGCAGGCATATCACACTGGATCCATTGTCCACTTCTGGAGAGTTAATTAAGCTCTGGAGATAAAATTTCCATGACATAATATGCAAATGCATGACAATAAGTCACCAAGTAACCATGATATCACACAGCATTTCTAATAAGAAAAAACGACAGAAAAGTTGAAGTCTATGGATGCACACAAATAAAACCAAACTACATACCCCAGGATTGTGCATCTTCCACAATGTATCCCCACTTGTGTCAATAATAAACGTTCCACCTAGTAGAGCACTACAAAAAATTATGTATCAGCCAAATTCCTGTCACACTTGAGAAACCATTCATGTTATACAATAAAAGCAAATGTGAAAGCACAGCATCTAATTAACAGGATCAAGCTATTCACCATATTTTACACCATTTAAGAATAAACAGTAAACTCCATCATTACTATATAAAAAAAGGGACTGGTCTACTAAAGTTTCTGTTAGTTCACTCTCTACATATTTGTTGTGATAGCATGATAAAATGGTTTGCACATAAATATTCTTTATTTCTTTTTCTTTTTCTTTTTCTTTTTCTTTTTTTTCAACAATGGTGTACATGTACTTTTTATAATTAACATTGCTCTCAGTTAACATTTTTTGTTGCCAATGGGTATTAACCATCTCTGTTTGACCATACTCCTTTAAGGCTGTGCTAATCCAAGGCTCAAACTCAAAAGTCTCTGATAACGTAGTTGGCAAGGCTCAAATACTCTAATTATGTGTGTTTTCTTTTTCTTTTTTTTTATACTTTTACTGAAATGATCTGCAACTCTGCATGCTACATGTTTGTTTTTTTAGTAAGCATTGTTTTTTGAATAATGAATTTTTGCATTGCTAGCTGATTTTTTAGTTCATTCAATATGATTACTGTGAACCTTGTTCTCTAAGTCTTCGATTCTTAGCACTTAGCAACAACAAAATATAATCTTGTTTGGTTTGGTTTGGTTTTCAAATTCTGTTACTTTTTCCTTTTTCAAAGAAATAAAAAAACTAGTTTGTTGAATAAAATGGAAAGAAGAAAAAAAACTCATCATTTTCATATGGTTTTCTCTTTTTTGGGGGTGAAATATAATTTTTGAAAGTAATAAATATATCTTTTGTGTTTATTTTCATCAAACTAGTTTCTATTTTTAAAGGGAAAAAAAATTAAAAAAACAGAAAACAGAAAATAGTTTTTCAACACTAAACCAAACAGAGATTTTTTACATTTTTTTCTGCTGAAATGGTCTATGATTAATTACTATTATGCATGCTCTTTGAATTTGTACATCTATTACTGTTGTTTTTTGAATTTTAGCACTTTGATTTTCTGATTATTTATTTATTTGTATTTTGATTCTAGATGATTGATTATCCTTCTCCCATTGTCAATGAAAATGCCCAAGGTAGTGATGTTCAAGCTAATGCCCCCAACCCCTGTAAGAAGCTTCCAATACCACTCCAGGAAAAGGGTAAGCTGCAGGAAAAGGGTGGTGGGAGAAAATCGTCTTAGCCATGGGATCGTCTTAGGGTCAGATAAAGAGTGAGAAAGATGGAAAAGCCAGGGTTGTGTGTAACTATATCAAAAAGGAACACCTTGTTGATTCCAAAGGCCATGGTACAAGTACTTTATTGAGTCATTTGGTAACTTGCCCAAAATATGCTTATAGGGATCAGGGTATGGGACAACAAACCTTGTTCTTTCAACCCCAACAAGATGGAGAAGTGGGTGTTGATCTTGTGGCAACGAGCTTACTATTGAATAGAGTAGTAAAGCTCTCGTTGAGATTATCATTCTTGATAAATTGCCCTCTAGGTTTCTGGAAGGAATTGGATTTATGATATTTTGCAATGTCTTACAACCTAAGTTTAAGGCAATTCCATCTCGTACAACTGTTGCTAGAGATATTGTAGCCATTTTTAACAAGGAGTGGTATAAGTTAAGAAACATACTGAAGGGTCATAGGGTTTGCCTTACCACAAACACATGGACATCAATACAAAATCTAAGGATGTGTTTGGTTTGTGTTTGTAGAGTAGTTTTTGAGATACAAAGTACAAAAACTTGTTTGGTTTGCCTTTTTTCAAAAATGGTTTTGGAAAATTGTTTTGGGGAGAGATTTTTAAAAAAAGTGATTGATTTAATGTGTATGAAAGAGAGAGTGATTTTAGAAAGTAGGTAACCAAACAAAATTTTGATTTTTTTTTAGAAAAAATTTGTTTGGTTTGATTACTCTTAAAAATTTATTTGTAGAGAATTTTTCCCAAAAATTTTTCTAAGAAACAAACCAAACAAGGCCTAAATTACATATGCCCACTGCTCATTTCATTGATGATGATTGAAAACTACAAAAAAAGATCATAAACTTTTGTCAAGTGGAAGAACACAAGGAAGAAACTACGGATAAAATAATTGGGATGTGTTTGCTTGAGTTGAATGTTGGTAGCAGTTTTACATTGACCAATCACTTTCAGTAGAAAAGACTTTTAAAAATCCCACAAACAAACTATAGTTTTTCCAATCACTTTCAGTTGGAGCTCCATATGTCTTTTTTTTTTTCACTTCCCAAGTCCCGATCATTACAAACCTCATTACCCAAAAAGTAAGATTTGTAATTGAAATCCTCATCCTCAAAAAGCCTTCTCAAACTTTTTAGCAACCTCCAACATTAAGTAGGTAAGGTTCCACTTAGTTGGTACATCAAGGCATAAGGGAAAGTCTACTAGTAAAAGAATTGAGATATGTTTGTTTGATTGGAAAGTTTGTAGCATTTTTACATTGAACGTTGATAATGCTAGTTTTAACAACGCTACCATCAAGTTCTTGAAGAGGAAAACAAAAGATTGGAAGGGGACCATCTTAGGTCATGAGTTTTTACATATGTATTGTTATGTGCATATTTTGAATCTGATAGTGGGTGCGGGTTTGAAAGAATTAGATAAATCTAATGCTTGTGTTCATGATGTAGTGAGCTACGTGAGGTCTTCTCCTAATAGGCTAGAAACCTTTAACAAGTGTGGAGAGAAAGCAAAAATTGAATCAAAGTTTCTTTTATGCCTTGATGTACCAACTAGATGGAACTCCACCTACTTAATGTTGGAGGCTGCTAAAAGTTTTGAGAAGGCTTTTTTGAACAGATGAGGGATGAGAACAATAATTACAAATCTTACTTTTTAGATGATGAGGCTTGTGGGAAGTGAAAAAAAAGAAGACATATAGAGCTCCAACTGAAAGTGATTGGAATAATTGTACGTTGTTTGTAAGATTCCCAAGGCTTTTCTACAATGCAACCAAGCGGCTTTTGAGCTCACTTTACATTGCTTCTAATTGTTTCTTTTATGCGGTGTTTGTGATTCAAACAAAAATTGAGTAATAGGCTAAAAAAGATTCGAAAGAGGAGTTGTTGCCTTTAGTGGCCAAAGGTATGAAAGCTAAATTTGAGAAGTATCGGGGGAATGGAGTTAAAATATAACTCCTAGTGTATGTTGTCGTGGTCCTTGATCCTCGGAATTGAAGGATTGATATTGACCGTGTGCTTTGGAATTGAATAGTTAATCTCAAAATTAAGAAAATACAAAATAAAACCCTAAGTTACACTTAAAATCTAGGTTGCCTCCATCTACGCCTAAGGAATTCTCCATGATGATCCCCATGCTACTAAGGTCAAACCCTACCAATTTGAGAATTCACAATGAACTTTCATTGTCAAAATGTCGGTAAATTACTTCGATGTAAAATAGCCCTTTTAGTCTCTTAGCTCTTTAAACCCTAGTTCTCAAATAGTTTCCTTGCTTTGCTAGACATAAATAGGGAAATAATTTCTGGGTTTGGACAATAATATAATTGAGGAATAACAATCTGCTTTTGCCGCATTGGTGTGATGAAATTCCACAAAAATTGTGCTACAAGTAAGGAATCCCAACTATTCTACTGTAAGTCATAAAACAAAAGAATTCAAATTCATATGGTACAAAAATGAGAAGTCACACGAAAAAATCGAATTTTGAATCCAACTCAACATTCCAATATAAACATAATCACAATTGGCTACATAAAATTAAACATAAAATTAACATTAAGGAAGAGATTACCCAGCAAAGGCAAGGTTGAGAAGACCCGAACGTGTTGTAAGAAACCGAAAAGCGATCTCCAACTTAGAAACCAACCCATCTCCATTAACACCTCTGCTATAAAACCCATGACTAGAATTGGTTTTACTGCAAGAATTATAGCCATACCCATAACCATAAGAATTGAACCCACTTGCTGTTCTCCCATTGTTGTTATTGTTGTTGTTGGAATATCGGAGATTGAAGTGAGCGCGCTTGCGATCGTCCATGAGGACCTCGTAGGCCTCTGAAACCTGCTTGAATCGAAGAGTCGCACCGTCCTTGACAGAGTTGGGAGAGTGAGAGTGCTTGTCTGGGTGGAATTGCATTGCTAATTTTCGAAATGCTTCTTTGACTTCGTAAAAGCGATCTCCAACTTAGAAACCAACCCATCTCCATTAACACCTCTGCTATAAAACCCATAACTAGAATTGGTTTTACTGCGAGAATTATAGCCATACCCATAACCATAAGAATTGAACCCACTTGCTGTTCTCCCATTGTTGTTATTGTTGTTGTTGGAATATCGGAGATTGAAGTGAGCGCGCTTGCGATCGTCCATGAGGACCTCGTAGGCCTCTGAAACCTGCTTGAATCGAAGAGTCGCACCGTCCTTGACAGAGTTGGGAGAGTGAGAGTGCTTGTCTGGGTGGAATTGCATTGCTAATTTTCGAAATGCTTCTTTGACTTCGTCTTTGGTAGCGTTTCGCGTCAGACCCAAGACCTTGTAGTGGTCCATTGGGGTTGATTTGGTGAGTCTGAGGAATCAATTGGGGGCAGAGAAGAAGAAGAAGAAGAAGAAGAAGAAGAAGAGAGAAACAGAGGGGTTTGATTCGTAAAATGGTTTTTCAGGTTGAATGGGGAAAAGGGGTAGTTGAGGATGCCATGGAAAGAGGACATATCGTGGCTCTCTTGCAGCCGTATTCTCTCTCTTTCTCGAGTGAGTCGACGACTCGTGCAGGTGCGGGTGCTAGGTAGGGTGGCCAGAGGGCGGGTTTGGGATGAGTTTGTCGTTCTACCTGTTTGGCAGAAATTATTTACAGCTTATTTCAGCTTTCAGCTTAATTTAAGCTATTTTGATGTGTTTGATTTAGCTTATAGCTTATAGTTTTGTAGAAGTCAAAAATCAGCTTATTTTTTGAGTGGGGCAGGAGATGCTTTAAGAATAAGCTGGAAATCAGCTTAAGCTGAAAGTTATAAGCTATAAGCTGTTTAAGCATAAGCTATAAGCACTTTCCCACAGCTCTACCAAACAGGGCTATTATCTGTTTAGGAATATGAATCTAAGTTCACGGAGCTCACCCGATATGCACCACACATGGTGGATACCGACTATAAGAAGGCCAAAAAGTTTGAAGATGGGCTTAATGTGGAAATACTCGATCGAATCAATGTCTTGAAACTGCTCAAATATGTGGATGTCCTTGACCTAGCAATTATAGCCAAAACAAATGTTGCAGCGTTGAAACAGACTAAGACACCGGTAACTGAATGGCGGGGTAAGAGGCAAGGCTTCAATTTCAAAAAGGACTGGAGCAACTCATTAAATAAAAAGCAAAACACAGGGTCAACAAGCAGCTCTAGTTAAGGGAACAGTTTCATACCACCCTGCTTCGAATGTGGAAAAAGACATAAGGGGGTCTGCTACAAAATTTTTGGGGCATGTTACATGTGTGGCAAGGTGGGCCACATGGTCAAAGATTGCCCTTCCACGTCTCAAGGCACTAGTAGACCCGCAGCTAGTGCCGCAGCATCAACTGTTGCACCAAAACCCAATCCCAAAGCTACCGGAAAGGAACCTTTAAGGCAAGGCCGGGTATTTGCACTTGTACCGAGAGACGTGCAGAACACCGAAACAGTTGTGTCAGGTATACTCTCAATTTGTGCCCAAAATGCTTATATTCTGATTGATTCGGGGTCTACACATTCGTTTGTCTCGCATGCTTACCCGCTCCGCTCCCATTACGGGTGACCAAAACATAATCTACTTCCGCCCCACATAAGTGTTGGGGCGGGTATGGGCGGGTGTAGACATCCTATTTTTGACCGCGCCGCAAGGCTCGAGTGCTTTGTCCGATACACTTGATGATGAAAGTGGTGTTGTGCATGGTTCGAGGTCTCAACGAACAGGCCATGTTTAAAGTTCCGAAACAATCCCAAACCTTTCATATTCCCACTGATTATATCCAAGAAATTCCTTTTTACACATTGTGCCACCCTATACTGAGGCTGAAACAAAAAAAAGGGAACACATTGAGGCCCGGTCGTGCCTCAATGAGGACCAGCCATAGCTATTGAAGGCTGGCTGTGCCTCGGTAGCAAGAAACACTGTTCTGGGCGGGATGCCACCAACTGTCCATTTTTGAAGATATTTATGCCTCCTCTTACTCAAATTCTATAAAAATCACTATGTATCTTTGTTTTGAGGGTTGGAGAATTTCTACAAAGCCTCTATATCACCTTGAGATTATTCTCCTTCTTCTTGTGCGAGTAACACTTTGAGCTAACCTATCACCTTGAACCTATATCCATACACTATATATACCTTCATACCTTGGCCTAGGAACCTTGGTTGAGCCTTAAATACCATAATTCAAGCTTGAAAGTGTGTTGAGACTTAGTTTGAATCACAAGCAAAAACTTACTTCTTTGAGAGGTATAAGCTTGTCATTCTCTCTTTTACTTTTTGTTCTTTCATTTGCTATCTAGTTCTTATAGCTTTATGTTGTTTTGATTCTATTCTAAGTGTTAATGTTTGGGTTTGGAGAGCTACCAAAAGGGTAAAGAGAGTTTACACTCTTTCTTACAGCTTGACCTACACTTTTACCTATAGTTCAAACCCTTACTTTTGCACTCTTTTTCTTTGCTTCCTAAACTGTTTTTGAGAGTTAAAAAGGTGTTGAAAATCATGCTTTAAGGTTTCAAAAATAGAGGGATTAGCCATCCCTCCTTGTTTTTTACGTACTAGTCCTATTTTCTTTCTATGTTGATTAGCTTTTTAGGCTCTTTTCATGCATTTTAAGCCACTGTTTTTCATCTCTTGAGGGCTGTTTTGGAGCTATTTTAGGTTGTTTAAATAATTCATGCTTTGATAGGCTTGGTTATTGTCTCATAAGTTTGCCTACATAGCTTGTTGTATATTGTTCTTAGCTTTTATTTAACTCATTTACATGTTTAAGAACCTCATTTTAGTAATCAACTCGTCATTCATCTCTTTCATTTGAGAGTTGTTTCAATCGGTTGACAGTTATTCAAAACGTGAACTAGCGATTTATGCTTAATGGCTTAATCTCTATGGAGGTTCATTGCCAACAGTGTAGTCTCTTTTTCATGTTGAGAATCACCTCCCATTTGACATATTTCTCATTTAGTGGACGTAACAATCATCTTAGACTTAATGGATTAAACAATGGTAAAGACTAATGAATTTCGCTTAAAATGAACCAACCCACATAAATAAAATGAGTTATATTAATTGGGGTTTGGCCGGACGTTATGTAGAATTTATTGTGTCAAAGGTTATCTTGCATCAATTCATTATGCTTTGAAGAACCTTGAAGCGTCTCTACCTTCCTCTTTGAGCTCACTCTATGATAGGAGGGAGGGGTGGTTGTTGTTCATTGCATTTATTGATCTTTGTCCAAATTGTATTTGAAATCATCAAGTAATCAACTTGCTCATTGATGGTTTTGGAAACGACTACAACCTTTTCTCGAAGCTTTCCCATGACAAAGAAGTGTGAGAGGAACAAACAGAGTCCAAAACACTTTGTCTACACTGTTTTCATTTCAGAGCATAAAACAGAATTTGGTATAAAATTGAGGCACGACCAGCCTTCTATAGGCCTGGCCAGGCTTCATTGAGAGCCGGGCGGTCATCAATGTTTAGTCAACAATGTATTTTGCAAAAAACAGAGGACAGTGGCTGAAGGTGAAACAGAGCAAGCCTAAGGCAGACAGAACTGTTCTTGGACATTGAGCTGCAACCCTTGCGCATCTTTGCTTACATCATGATCATTGTTGTAATTAATTAATTTGTTTATTAGTGTTGTTATAATTAGTCTTGTTAATTATTAGCGTTGTAATTAATTAATTTATTATTATTGTTTATTTGTAATTGTTATAGCTAATTAACTTAGATAGCTATTTTATTTCTTATTATTATCCTTGTTGTAATAGAGTAGTTAGCTAGTTATTCTTTAATTTATTCATTCGGTTTTATAATAATTAGTTTAATTCGGATTTTCGAATTTTAATTCGCACCCTCTTGTACGAGGGCCAACTATGTAATAAGTTGTATGTCTTCCAACTCCACGCCTTTCTCCCTTTTATGTACTTGCTTATGATGGTTAGTATATGAACATCATTTTTCAAATTAGCATTCTTATGATTTACATTCCTTGTCTTACATGCATTTAAGGCTCGGCTCATCATACTAACCCAATATCAATGTTCAAATTCATTACTTGAATACGTGCTTTATCGCATGTCTTGAATAAAATCATATGCCATGCTCATAGCCAAGCCTATAAAATTCATAATATGTGCGTTGCATTAGTCATATTGAATTAATTAGGAGCATGCATATATTTTCTAATTATTTGCATTGTTATGGCTTGGAGTACTAGGTAAGTAAATTTTGTATTTTAGCATCTTGCATCGAATGTTTGTGTTACCACGTCAAAACATGCTTCCATGAGGCTATTTGCTTAAATGATAAACTGCTTGTGGATAAAGGCTAGTTGCTTGAATTGAAATAATTTGAGTAATGTTTATATGCGATCATTTTTTCAAGTGGTACATATTCACAAAATAATTTCAAACAAAACATGAAATCAAATGTTCTAAATTTCGCAAATTAGTCTATACTTGTGTGAGTCACATAGTAGTATAGTTAATAATTAGAACAAGAGCATATAATGTAAATAAAAATTACATCGTGATTAGTAGAGGCCGATCTTTGATCGGGCAAGTGTGGTGCTCAATTCATGACATTTCCTTCTCGTACCTAAGTTCCCGAGCCGAGACACTTGGTGATGATGGACTAATCGCCTTTGGCATAAGTCTTGGGTTTCCTAAATTTCCCAAAAATATTTAGGTGGCGACTGTGAAATCTGGTAAAGCAGTCTATATTTGGCATTTTATTCAAAACATCGATTTTCCAAAAAGAATTGCCAAATTTGGACTCTTTTGTGTTTTCATTATTTCACATTGCACTTGTGAAATCATATTCAGAACCACAAGTAGAGTCTGAACTGTAGGGCTTCTTGTCTTCTAAAAGGGGCACGGAAAGTCGAGCTACAGTGGGCCGCCGCAGATCGGATTAAAATGACCGTCCCTAGTGCTAGGTTGGGTCGGTATGCACTAGGCGGGTAGGGGTATTGAAATCGCATACCCCGACCCGGGGTTAGGCTTAGCAGATTCTTGTAAATAATGGGACCAAGTTGAATCTGCTCACTCGTGCAAAATTACGGCTCAGATCCAAATTTAAACTCAATATGGTTGTTTGTGGATCGATTTTTGAAAGTTTGATTTGCAGTTTAGACCCACCTGCATGTTAGCAGTTTGGAAAAAATTGAACCTGCAAATTGTGATTTGTACAAATAAGGTTTGCGGATGTGCGAGCAGTTTGTGGATTGGGCTTTTCCTTTAAAATTTTATTTTTGGACTTATTTTTTCTTATTTTTTAAATATTCTTTTTTGGGCCTTTTCCACCCATTTTTTAAATGTTATTTTGGGCTATAAAATCACATATTTCTTATCATGAAATTATTATTTTTCAAATGATTTATCCCAAATAAATTACAGCATATCTATCTAATTTACTTCCAGAAGGAAACAAACTATAAACACAGGCCAGGATCAGTCAATTGACTGACATTCACTTTGCAAAAAATGTATAAGCTAAACAATGTATACAAATGCGGACGGGTGAATGTGGTATGGGTAAAACCTATCGCCAGCCCGCAACCCACAAAATAGGAAAATCCTAACCCTCATCCGATCCTAACACTTATGTGAAAATGCCCAAATAGGTGCGGGCGGTTCAGGTTGGGTGGTTTTGTAGGTCAGATAACTCTATATTCAGTCCTAAGACCCAGGGATACTTAGGCCTCGGGCAGGCTAGCAAAGTGAGCTTAGACCGGACCTAATTTTTTTTTTTTCCCCACCAAAATAGCCTAAAAATGACATTAAGCCTCGGGCAAATTGGGCCCCAAAACACACGACCCAAGCGTTGGGTCACATGCTGGACTCGAACCTGGTTGGATTGAACCGTTTCGAGCTACGGATAGGCTCCAGATGGGTTGCTGGTCAGTGGGCTAATTTACATCCCTAGGCAGTTTTGGTTTGATTTTTTTTTTAATTGATTTTTAGAAGAATTTTCGTTTATTTTTGATAAGTTTATTTATTTATTTATTTTTCATATTTTAATATTTTTTTAACATTTTAGTAAGTGTTTTATTTTTTTAATTTTTTTCATGTATCTAAAAAAACTTATTAAAAATAAACGAAAAAACTTATTAAAAATAAACGAAAAATTGAAGAAGAACACGCAAATTTTTGCTTGGGTTTTCAATTATTTTTAATATATATATTTTTTTACTTTTCAAAAACCTTGTCTAACATTTAAAAAGTTAAACTAAAAATATAGAAAACAAAAACTTTAATAAAAGCCAATAAGAAGTTGTTTAAAAATATTTTTTTGAAAAATCAAACTAAACAGACTCATATTTTAAAATTCATACAAACTCTCATATATTAAATAAAAAAATATATTATAAAATTAATAATTAAAAACTTTATAGCAGAGAAAGTTCATAAAATATCATTCAATTCAATCTTAAAGTGTTTAAAATAGCAGAGAAAGTTCATAAAAATTCATTTCAATTAAATCTTAAAGTGTTTAAATATTAAAAAATGTTTAAGACTTCCTTTTCCCTCACCCCTTTGACCCCCTTTCTTTTTTGATTGGCTACTTTTTTTTTTTACTTTTTTTTTTCCTTCTCCTTCAATCACTGCCTACTACGTGTGTGTGGGGTTGTGGAGATAATAATTGGAGAGGGTCTCCATCAATGCTCTAAATATTAATCTCAAACTTTTATAAAATTACTATAATGGGCAAGCTAAACGGACAATTGAACCAATTTGAAAGTGTAATTTAAAGACTTTTAGAAAAATTACAAAATAAACCCAACATTTAATCATTACAATAAAATTATGCACTAAATTCTTAGTTTCCTCAATCAATTCACACGCTTTGTCTATTATTCGTTAACTTGTCTAGCTATTTGAGATACTATAGGTGTTTGGTGTAATTTAAAAAAATTTATTTCAGCTTTTATCTTAATTTAAGTTGAAATAATGTATTTGGTGTAACTTACAAGGTAGCAACTTCTAACTTATTGTAACTTAAATATAAGGAAAAAAGTTGATTTCAAAAAGTATCTCATGAGATGCTTTTCAAATTTAGATTGGCCCTGTTTAGTAGACTTGTGGAAAAGTGATTATAACTTATAGCTTAACAGCTTATAGTTTATAACTGTGAACATAAGCTGATTTTTAACTTATAAATTAAGTTTATTCTCCCCCACTCAAAGAATAAGTTGATTTTTGACTTACAAAAAGTTATAAGCTATGTTGTTAAACTCAACCAAACACATCAAAATAATTTAAATTAAACTAAAAACTGAAACAAAGTGAAAATAAGTTCTACTAAACAGGGCCATTATGACCCTGTTTGGTAGGGCTTATTTCTAACTTATTTAAGCTTTTAGCTTAATTTAAGCTATTTTGATGTGTTTAGTTCAGCTTAATAATACAGTTTATAACTTTTTATAAGTAAAAAATCAACTTATTCTTTGAGTGGGGGAGGAGAAGCTTAATTTATAAGTAAAAAATCAGCTTATATTCACAGTTATAAGTTATAAGCTGTTAGGGTATAAGTTATAATCACTTTCTCACAGTTCTACCAAACGGGGCCTATATTGATAGCTAAAATTGAAGAAGTCAAAATACTTAAATGTCCTCTATCGTTACAAAATATTACCATTAAACCAGGTATATAAACTCCTATTGTACTCTCTCTCTCTCTCCTCATTTTACATCTGAGAACACAGAGAAGAGAGAAGCCAAAGAACTCTCATGTTTTTGCTCAAATCGAACCTCAACCTTCGAAGATCCGAAGCCGATCGAAGGCACTATTATCGCCGACGAAATCTGGACGACTAAACTTCACCCCCATCTCCAACGAACTGTAAGTTTTTATAGCGACCCCGGTCTTCTCCCATTTGATTATTGTATCCGGACTTAGGTTCCGTAGATTCTGTCATTGTATAACGGTTGTTGTTGTCCCTTATTTCTCATTTGGAATTATAGGATGTGTTGGGCAGGTTTGTTTCAGGTTGGTTGGGTTTAGAAATCAAGTGTTGCTGTCCAGTATTTTGGATTTTCGCTCGAGCGAGTAGTTTTTCGCTCGAGCGAGCTGTTGTTTTTGGTTCTTCGCTCGAGCCGGGGTTTGGTAGCTCGAGCGAGAGTTTGTGTCTGGTTTGGAGGTGATGACGGACACTCTTGGCTCTGGTAGCTCGAGCGACCAATTCTTCGCTCGAGCGAGCCTGTCCAGTTTATATACGCAGTAGCGGGTTTTGATCAGTCTTTTTCATATTCTTTTGTTTCCAAACCCTGGGTCCGACTTCTCTCTCTCCCTACTCACCTTCTTTCTTAGATTTGGTCCATTTAGGGTGTGTTTCTACCCTAGATCCTTCATTAAAAAGATAGAGTGAGTCGTGGGCTTCCATTTAATCTGAATAGTTGGTGATTTGGAGCACTTTGGTATTTGGGCACTCATCTTTGTCTTCACCATTTGTGTTGTTTTCTTCGAGGTAGGGATTTCCTACTCCATTATATAGGTTTTGTTCTAAGTTTTGGTATTTTGATATGTTGGGGATACTTTGGTAAATTTTGGAAAAAAACCCTAGTTGTATTATTAAATTAATTTGTATAAATAATTCATGGAGTTGGGAAAAGATAGTTAAATTCATGGAATTGGGGAATTCATTGGTTAAATAGCATAATTGGCTAATTGGAATCATTTGTTTATTGAATTGATGACATAGTTATTTTCAGTTTAGAAATAACTGTTTTGGGCTATCGGTGGAGGATAGTCGTGATTGTTGTAGACATTGCATGTGGATTAGGAATAACTGAAACTAATCACATTGGTTAAGTCATTAATTTTGACTATTGCATTGATACAGAAAATACGTATAATGATTGAGCATTGCATTTGCATACATTGTTTTGTGTGTGGGAGGAGATAGGGGATGTACTCCACGGTTTAGGGGAAGATAGGGGATGGACCTCTAAACCGGATTTTGTTTGGGAGGAGATAGGGGATGGACTCCATTAGCATCACTTTTATGTGTGCTTATTTATATAGAAGTGTTTTATTGATACAGCACTAAAATGTGTATCAATTTGGAAGTATGAAGTGTTGGATTTGAGCTTGAGTCTCATTTGTTTGTTGATATTGGAAGGATGTGAATATGATATATGTGATTCACTGTTGTAAGTCTGGCCAGGTTTTGAGCCATATTGATAAAATTGGAAAGTAAAACGTATCTTTGGCAATAGTGTCATGAGACTGTAAAATGAAGTAATTGATTATTTTGGTTAACCATCTGTTGAATGCTATTGCTTTATTCATTGCTTATATATGGTTTAGAATGTTTCTACTGGGCTGTGGTTCACCCTTTATGGGAACATCATTTTCAGGTTCAGGTGATAAGCTACCTCCAAGGACTTAGCTTGGGAGGGTTTGGCTTCTGGATTGAAGAAGACTACCTTTAGTTAATAGTTTTTATTTATTAGTACATGTAAACATTCAAGCCTAAGGCTTTTCTTGTATTGAGATTAGAACTCATATTTTTGAGTCCAAGTGTTGGCTTGGAAAGATGTAAGCCTGTAGGGCATTTTATTCGATGTTACATGTAATGATTTATTTAGTAATACTCTGATGAATGAATTAATAAATTGTCTTCTTTAAATAATGCATGTCAATGATATATAATGGGTTAATTTTGAGGGCGTTACAGTTTTGATCTTTGTTTTTTTGTGCACAAGTTATATGTATGTATGTTTATAGTATGGGAAAACAAAAATTTTCAAGATTTTTTTACTTGTTCTCTTTTTCAATGAAATCCTAAACTTACTAATTTGTGGATTTAAGTTATGATTTATGAATTTAGAGAAAACCATTTGAGTTTTAAGATTTGTTTTTTTTTAATTTACAACCAGTTATATATATATATATATGTTTACATTGTGAAAAAATTTGTTTAGGGTTTTTTTAATTGTTCTTTGTACCAAAAAAAAAAAAAATTGTTGAAATGGAATTGCAATGAAGTGTACCAATATAGGTACTAATTATTAACTTTAATTATAAAAGAACTTTTAAAAAAATAAAATTCAAGAAAAGAAAAAATATTACAATTCTTACATATTATAAGAGTAACAAGGACAAGTACATAACAAAAAAAACTATTTTACAGCTTATTCAACCAAATACTACTCTGCCGCTTAAATTCATAATCCCACAATTATACCAAATAGGTTAACAACTTTTGTATAAAGCTAAAATTTATAATATGTTAAACTATATATAAAATCACTTGCTCACAACAGCACCAAACAAAATCCTCTTTCATTTGTTTTTTCAACTTGGCCTCAATTTAAACTTTTACTTGAACTACATCAAATCATAATAACCCTTTTTTATTAATCATCCAGGACAAAACTACTATACACCCAACATTTTAGACATTTACTACCATCACCTTCTTCTTTCCCTTCCGCTCAAACCACTTGCCATTGTTTTCCTTCCTTTCCTATGCGGCTACCTTCTTACTTATTCTTCTTCTACTTTCTTAGTAATTGGAACAAGTTAAGAACAATCACTGTGGTATCTCATCCCTGTTTTGTTTTATGTTGGGGTAGGAATAATGTTGAAAAAATCAAGAAAGTGGTGATGACAAGAGACAACTAGAGTTGCAAATGAACCAAACTGTTTATGAACAAAGTCAGCTCGTCTTGTCTTGTTTCTTCTCGGCTCATCTTAAATGAGTTGAGTTCGAGTTCAAATATTAGACTCGTTTAGTAAACGAGTTGAACTTGAGCTCGAATAAATTCGGCTCATCAAACTCGGCTCGTTTATCTTTATTTAAATTATATAATAAATATATTATTTATATATTAAATAATAGTAAAAATACATTATTTATATATTAAATAATATTAATAATATTTTTATTTAAATAATATTAATAATATTAAAAAAATCTTATCGAGTTGAGCCGAGCTCAGCTCGAGTTTCATTAATATTAACAAACCGAGCCAAGCTCGAATTCAATAAATGAGCTTGATAAGCAAACGAGCCAAGCTCGATTCCACTCGGCTCATTTGCAGCTCTAAACACAACATGACCAAAAAAAGTGTCGTGATAATTTGTTTCAGTATGAAAGGAATAATACTAACAAGTGATAGATGATTAACATATAAGGGGCAAAGATTATTAGTGATGAGAGAAAATATTTAGCTATAACATATGTAAAAAGAAGGTAAAAGTGGTGCAACATGGTGTAACGTTGGTGCCTCTGGCGTAAATCTATTGTTTCTTTGTTTGCGAAACAGATTTGGCCTGGCTACGTGGCCTTCAAACTACCACACACGACAGTAAAAACAATCAAATTCCATCATTTGGCCTGGTAACGTGGCCTTTATTTCCAATACCATTCCTCGTAGAACTTCCCCAAAACGGTGGTCTTCGGTTTGCCTATTTCCCAAAGCTCTTCCCTGCCTCATGTTGTTGCAGATTTTGGTTTACCCAGGTGGAATTCAGATCAGCGACGCCGACAATGAAGAAGAAAACAAAATTTTTCCCTTCGAACATGGGTTTCTCATATATATATCTTGTCGATGGAGTTGCTGTTGTCCTCTTCTTTCCATCACTGTCAGCGTTCTTCCTGCCATAACGTTGTGAAAATTGGGCATCCAAGGCTCTGGTCCTGCAGTTGCAAATCCTAGTATGTACATCTGTAATTTCATGGCTACTATTTACAAGTATGTTGCACAATATTTAACCACACTATTTTTTCCCTACCCACATGTTCAGTAGATGCACACCATGTGTTTGTTAATATGTCTCAATAAATAAGGAGTTCACCTAGCTGAATTTTCTGAATAAAAAATAAGCCCCATCCAATTTTCTAAGTTGAAAATCCAAATCTAAGCAAGAGAAATGTATGATATATTACTTGAAAATATAAAACAAATAAATAAATAAAATGAAAATCCAAAAACTATTAGAAACAAAATATAACTACAGTTCACTTCTCAAATTCATAAACCAAATACAATTTGTAGAAATATTTATGTAGAAATATTTATGTGGAAAAGATTTAGCTGTAATGGTGTTACTTTGGATTACATACTAAAATATATGAAATTAATATAGCAAATCTAGGTTGGTTGGTTAATTAGCTGATGTATAGGTAGGTATGCAATTGTTATTCTGTCATTGTCATTCAGTAGTTGCCATCTATACGAACTGGGGGTCAATATTTGAATCCTCAAATTATTCATTGTTAGTTAGAATTCATACAAATATGTAATTTATAATCAAAAGAAAAAAACTAACCTGTACAGGAGTGTTCCGTCTGGTATTTTAATTCAAATGATGCCCAAATGGACAATCCAAAGAGCGCAAGTTTGGAATTATAAGGAAGGCAACCAACTCAAACAGAAAGCAATCAAGTTTGATTCCCCTGTTTATGTCAGATCAATTCAACTTAAAACTACCAACATAGAAACATAAAAAAAAAAAATAAATAAAAACAGGAGGAGCAATCCAAAAAACCTAATAAAAATGGTCAAAAGCTTCATCTCCTTCTCTCTATGTTATATGACCAACCAATAACTATGTATCATAATTCTTTGGCGAATTGGAGTCACTCTCAAATGATTTTTTTTTTTCCAGTGGTTCTGGTTTTGTTGTGGAGTTTTATATCTATATGTTTTGAATTTGGGTTTGGGCTTGGGTTGTTGTCTTTGGTGTGAATTTGTTTTTTTTTTTGTTTTGTTCCTTTTCCCATTGTGGGAAGAAGTGTAGTGCCTCAGGCTTAAAAGAAACATAGCTGCAAATGATGAACCATGAGCCTACTAAATATAAACCTGAAGTAGTGCAATTACACAAGATCAAAGATCATTAAAGAAAACTCTGAACTATAAGCTGACTGCAAATTGGTAGGAGCCATTGTCATGCTTATATCATTCAGGAACAACAATATTAATTTGATCTACTTTGCTAACACCCATTCAAACATTCTAAAAGCTTGAGTTAAGTGTATATGTATCATTTTCAGCAACCAAAAAAACAAAAAAAACAAAATTCTAAAAGAGTTTTCCTTCTGGTGTTTAAATTGGAATGATTCCCAAAAAGACAATTCAAAGAGCACAAGTTTGGAATCATAACCAATCCAAAAACAGAGCAGTCAAAGTAGATTCACCCATTGATTTCCTTCGCTCTATTTTATACGACCAGCCAATAACTATGTATCATAATTCTTTGGCAAATTGGAGTTAATTCTGAAATGAATTTTCATCTAAAGTTATATATAATAGTAGATGTATATATATTAACATATCTCTCTCTCTCTCTATATATATATATACTTCACTAAAAGTTATATATAATAGTTAACTTTCGTTTTTTCGATAACATATAAACAACTTTTGTATGTAATAACTTCAAATTTTTGGACAACATATATATAACTATGGTATATAGTGTAAGAATATGCTTGCTAGCTTTTGGATACCACATATAGTAGCTATTTATTCTTGCATTCCAGGTCTCTTTTTTGCTTTTATATTGTGCATATGTATAAATTCCACTTAATTATTCCAAATTTATTACAGTGTGTGGTTGAGTGGTTAAGTATCAAGGGAAAAAGCCTGATTACTTGTAGGCTCCGATTATTCCATTTCGTATTGTTGAAGAGCATGAATCTCATTGTGATAAAAAGCATGAATCTCATTGTGATAAAAATTTATTGTCACAACTATCTATATAATAAGGGAGAAGGGATTTTAAAAATATGTAAAATATATGAGAGATACATTTCATTTTAAGGGCTCAGATGAATTGTGATACAGATCAATGGTTGAGATTATCCTTCAATTCCCGCCCACACACTTGGTGCTCTCTCCCACCTACCCACGTCTCCTCTCCCATTCCATCTTTTATCTCCTCCTCTCTATTGCACGTCTCCCTTATCTCTATCTCCCTCTTTGTTCCTCTTCTTTATCTTTCCCATAGACACTACCTCTCTCCTTCTCTCCCACCCGATCTATGCCTCTCCCCCTCTCCCCCCACCCTCCCACTCGCTGCCTCTCCCCCTCTCCCTCCTTTCGCAGAGACGCTACCTCTCTCCTTCTCTCTCACCCGATCTCTGCCTTTCCCCCTCTCCCCCACCCTCCCGCTCGCTGCCTCTCCCCCTCCACCCGATCTCTGCCTCTCCCCCTCTCCTCTCACCTTCCCACTCGCTGCCTCTTCCCCCTTTCGCAACCCTCCCACTCGCTTTCTGAAGGCTAGGGTTTCCGATTAAGAACCGTGATACCTCTCTGAACCCCGATTGGAGCTCTCCGGTAGAGCTACTTTAGAGCTACACCAAACCTGAGGCTTCTATCTGTGCAAGGCAATATAGATTGTATAGATTGTATGAAAATCAGAGTTTCTATATTTCTATATTTCTGTATACATTTTATAGATTGTATATTTCTGTATACATTTCTGTATAGATTGTATATTTCTGTATACAAGGTATAGATTGTATAGATTGTATATTTCTGTATACACCAAGCACACGGTTTTGGAGGTTTTGGGAATGATACCTCCAACTTGGGTTATGTTTGACAAATGTTTTTTTAACAGTTTTTTTATAATCATTTGAGATGATTATGTGTGGATTTTCAGAAATTATTATTTTGGTTCAATTTTCAGGTTTCATTGAAATTTTTATATTTTGTGGAATTTTAACAAGATCAATGAAAATGATGATTATGAGTGTGATTTTGATTTTTTTTTTTTAAGTATATTTGTTTTGTTCAATTTGTATATTTCATTATAGTGTTTGAAACTTGCGAAATTCAATGAAATAAATGAAAAAAACATACTATTTTTGGTCATTAATTTTTTTTAAAACAACTGCGTTTTTTTTTTTTTTAAATTTTAATAATGGGCAGGTTTTTGTATATTTGTTTTATTAAAATTCATTTATTTGGGTCAACTTTTAGATCCCTATCTATAAAAATTAGAACTAATTTTTTTTTGTTAAGTTTCTAATTTTTCTCTATAATTTTAGAATTTAGAATTATACTAAGATGAACAATAAGAAGGCAAATATTCCAATTTGATTTAAAGAAATTCTTTAGCCACAACTGCAGATAATGTTGGTGCAGCAATATGTGCTCAAGGTGTTGAGAAGTGAATTAGTAGACATGACAAATGATGCATGGCAAGAGCATCATGTAAAATGCTTTCACCATTTGATTGTGACTGGAAATGACTGATTTTGATATTGTGATCTGAGAAATTCTACAAAACCAAGTCTTTGAAATACCAAATCTTGGATTTTTGTAAGAAGGGACTATATACCTAAATGGAAAAAAATAGGAATAAGCACTTAGTTAAGTTAAAGTCTTGACAGTAAACCTATCATCTATTTTTCATGTTCTAAGTAAAATGGAATGTACTAACCTATCTACGACACATTGTTGTTTTGTAATGTTTATTATGCCTATGTATTTCTGGGAGTGTGCTTCCTAAAAATGCTCTTTTGGTTTGTGAATTATATAAATCTGTTTCTACATTAACTTGTGTTAACTCTACTATTTGCATCATTGCTGCCTTATTGAATTGTGTATTACAACAATCCAGGCTGTTGAGATTGGAAAGCAGCTTGCAAGAAAGCACTTCATCCATCATGTCTTCGGGTAACTCACCAACTTATAACA
The DNA here is from genome assembly GCF_004153795.1 of Camellia sinensis. NCBI lineage: Eukaryota > Viridiplantae > Streptophyta > Magnoliopsida > Ericales > Theaceae > Camellia > Camellia sinensis. The sequence continues at coordinate 338,263 of NW_021027303.1, read as the reverse complement.
TATGACCCGAACCATTTATTGCCTTACCATTCCTCAGAATAATTTAGACATCAATATATAAATACAATTAATTAATTCACAACCTTAATACAGGCTATTGCAACCAACTCCAAGGTAAGGCTATTCATGCGCAATTGCATTAAGTTTGAATTGTGAAAATAAATGCCAATTGGTTATTAATGTGTTATTTTTTTGTCTAATCTCTATTTAACTGGGTATAGTTTCCTTCTCTTCGGCTTCACTTCCATTTGTATCATATAAATTGTGTGTTTCAAATAAAGACACTTGCCAACATACAAATATTCATAAACTTAATTTTCAATTTCTTTTCAGATTTTTGCTCTCTAGCCCTGTTCTTCTTCTTCCATACCCTCGCTCCAGAAACTGCTGCTCTCCAGGTAAGATCACTCTTTTCATTTTATGTGGTGAAATGTTTGTCATAAGCAGAGCAACAAAATTAGAGACACAAAACTAATTACAAAACAAATGATATTAAACAATTTTGATTATACATATCACATGATGAAATTCATATTAATCTACCTACATTTTCTGTGATTTGTTCTATTATCAATTTTATATTCATAAATTCAAGTAGAATGGAACATGCACGTGATGCACTAAATAAAATTGCTCCATCACATGGATGTTTTTGTTTTGTTTATGTCCTCACATGCACAAACCTTTACATGGTGAAAATGACACTTTTATCTCATTATTGGTCACCAAATCTCTTTGCAAATTACAACAAAGGTTGTTGGCAGTTTATAAACTTGGAGACTAAGTTAACAAAATAAAGTATATAAGTCAAATACACATCTATATAATAAGGGAAGAAGGTTTTTGAAAATGTATAAAATATATGTGAGATACATTTTAATTTAATGGTTGAGATCAGTTTTTTTCCCGCTCAAACGCTCTCAGCTCTCTCTCTCTCCCACCTACCCACCTCTCTTCCCCATTCCTTCTTTATCTCTCCCCCTTTCTGTTCTCACATGTCCCCATTCCCTTTTTGTCTCTCCCCCTTTCGAAATCGGACCCTTGGCTGAAGAATGTTTGAGTTCATCTATGGTATGCACAACAGTGAGCACAACAATCCACCGATTGGCGTAAACCTCAGAACTGTGAATCGCCCAGAATCCATTAGATTCGGAGAAGAAACTTGAATCAGGTCAGAGCGTTTCACGGCCATTGCGGTCGCGACCATACTGAATCCTCTAGATTTGATCAGAAGCATTTGATTAGGAAACATGCACTTGGACACAGAACCACCGTCTTGGCGAAGGAAATCGAACCAGAATCCATTAGATTCGGAGAAGAAACTCGAATCAGGTCAGAGCCAATTGTGATATCTATAGATTATATCATTTCCATTCCGTCTTGACTTCGTCTTTGATAGCTATAACTTCAGGAAAAAATAATTTGGGGGAAATTGAAAATGGAATTTAGGTAAATTCTCATTGAAAGCAAGTTTATAAATAAAGTTTTTATCATTTTTCAGTGCACAAGGATAATTATTGTTCAATTGCCATTGCGGTTGCGACCATACTGAATCCTCTCTTGAGATGGAGATGGATCGACTCCTCCAGATTTGATCAGAAACGTTTGATCAGGAAACATGCACTTGGACACAGAACCACCGTCTTGGCGAAGGAAATCGAACCAGAATCCATTAGATTCGGAGAAGAAACTCGAATCAGGTCAGAGCCCAATTGTGATATCTATGTATTATATCATTTCCATTCCGTCTTGACTTCGTCTTTGATAGCTATAACTTCAGGAAAAAATAATTTGGGGGAAATTGAAAATGGAATTTAGGTAAATTCTCATTGAAAGCAATTATGATTTGTTTGGATAAATTTAACAAGAAGTTAACCAACCATGACATGTCTTGGTACAGCATTAATATATGGAGATTCTGTTCAGAGCTCTGTTGGCATGTCAAATATTCGAAGAATCATAGGAGTTTGTCCCAAGGTGATTCCTTTTGTACTTTTTCATTTCTTTTTAGTTTTCACTATTTCAATGAGATCATAGATTTGATTGTCCCACTATTTCTATTGATTTCTGTTTCACTGTTTATAGTTTGATATTCTTTGGGATGCACTGTCTGGTCAAGAGCACCTCCACCTCTTTGCAAGTATTAAGGGTTTGCCCCCTTCTTCAATTGAATCGGTGCGTGCTATACAAACCTGGTACTGATTTTCTGGATACTCATTTTGTTACATATCCACTTGATATTGTGTAAATTACAATAGACTCCAGAGGTTATTACTATATTCTAAGATAAGTGCTTTTTTTCTCAAGCACAGGTGGCACAGGAATCATTAGCAGAGGTGAGACTCACCGAATCAGCCAAAATAAGAGCTGGTAGTTACAGTGGAGGAATGAAACGCCTCCTTAGTGTTGCGATTGCCCTAATTGGTGACCCAAAGTTAGTCATATTGGATGAACCGGTATACAGATAAGAGAATCTTCGTTCTTCATTAAATTTATTCACTTCATCTGCTCACCAGAAATTTTATCATTTTTCAAGGCACAAGGATAATTATTGTTCAATTGCCAAAAGTTAAAATAATTAGCATTTTTGGCAATAAAATTTTCTATTTTCCTCATAATTATTTGAATTTTTTCTTATTGTTAACAATTTGCCCAAACACAAAAATCAAAAGTACAACAGTAAATTCTTTTTGATTTATCACAGACTGACTTTTTTTTATAAATAATTGAAAATTGAACCGAGATGTACCTCTTGTGCTTTGATTCTTTGGTAGATCTTTGATTCTTTTAATGAATTTATAATTGGAGATGATTCTTTTGTGGTCTTTTGGTTACTTCCTATGTTATGACTTGGTCATGGCTGGTGTTTATGATTAGTTGATTAGTAGTGTTTATGACTTGGTCATGGCTGGTGTTTAAAATGATATAGAAGCTTATTTTTTAGACTTACTGTTTAGATGCAATGATGTGTGGAAGAGATGATTGGTGATGATTAGACACTACTATCAGGATTATTATTTTGTTGGTTATGACCTATGGTGATCTTGGTTATAATCGAAAATGACTTTGGATATATTTTCGTGGTGTTTGGTTGTGACACTTTTTTTGAAGTAATGATTGAAAATGATTTAGTTATGACATTTATGTAACTAATATAAAAAATGTACATATGGTAAGGCTCTGTATTCTTGAATGACCCCGTTGTAAGTACACTAATATTGTAGATGGTTCAAATGTCAAAGATTGTTGGTTCAGATATTGTGTAATTGTGCACATAATGTAATTTTAGAGAGGTTCAGTTGTACTGTGATGATGTGCGTGGGCTGGTTTATGTGTTTTTGGTTAGGGTTTGTTTAGGTTAGAATGTGTGGTGGTTTGGAGGGTTGGTCCCTTGTGGGTAATTGTAATTTAGTCAAATTGTCAATTGTAAACCAGTATAAAGCTCAAGGGTTGGTGGTGGCTGCATGTTGTGGCTTTAAATCTCAGATGTGGGTTCGTGGATTTTGTTTCAGTGTTGCAGCAGAGTAAAGATTCCTGATTCCTCTGTGCTAGCTGGAGAGGATGAATTTTAGCGGCCTGATCATTTGAAGGAATAAATTCATGCATTGCAAAAAAGAATTTTTTTTCCGTCATGTTGATGCAGAAGAGAGGAGACAGTACTTTCTTATGTGGTGAACTCATAATTTTTTTTTGCTATTTCTTTGATGCTGCGTATTTTTTTAGCTAATGTGACAGATTTTGAATTGCATTGGTTCTGACTTTGGGGTTGAGCATGTCTAATTTAAATCTTGATTCTTCATGTATAGATTTTGTGGTGTGAACATTATTTTTTTGGCAGAGATGTAGAGTCCTTCATATTAGTTTGGTTTGTAAATTGTGTTCACATACTAATTTTTGGTTTGGAATTGTTTTGCTTCCGCTACTATGAAACATTATTTGGCCATTTTTGCCTTATCTTCTACACTTAAATTAGGGCTTTCTTTTTCTTTGAGAGATTTCTTTTTCTTCTTTTTCTTTTTTCCTAGAGAGATTTCTTTTGTTCTTTTTCTTTTTTCTTTCAATTTGTGTAGTGGATTACAAATATTTACTTTTAGATTTGTGGATTATGCTGATTAAGTTATACAATTATTTCTCTTTTGATCTACAAAACATGCTGATGTACACATTGCTGGATGGAAGTTGTTGTGGTCCTTGCTTTATTGTTTCAGTCGCTTGATCCAATTTCATGGTGTGTTCATCTAAGCAAATCAAATGGATAGTTTTATTTGATTTTTTTTAAAATTTTTTTTTATCAGTTGTTCATAGCATTTTAGTGCACAACGATAACTCATTAATATTCTTTAATATGATGCTTGGGTTCTATTGGGAATTAAATTGTTCAATCTATTTTTTAGTTTACAATTATTTTTTAAAAAAATTTAATATTATCATCTATAACTTAAGAAAACAGAGAGTCTTCGTTTGAGAAGAGAGAGGAACAGGGGATATCAGTCGGTGAGAGAGAGACAGTTGAGAAGATTAATGTTTTACAGTCTTTGGGGGAAGATTTTTTTTATTAAAAATATAAAAAATGCTACATATTCTTAAAAAAATACAACTTTATGACTCTCACTCACCTATGATTGGTCCAGGAAGGAAATAAAAACAATTAAAATATATGATTGGTTTACATCATTTTGGGAGTCCTGGAGGTTCCTAATTTTGGGGGTTTTTGAAATTTATTTGGGTTACTAATAAATTGGTATTTCATTTGAGTTTCATGTCTTCATTTAGGAATTTTTCTCCTTCCTGTGAATTAATTACCTACTCTTTGAAAAGAAAAGAAAAAAAACAAAAAACAATAAATTTGAATACATTCTTCTCTAATTTTGATTTATATTTTAATCTTATCATTAATTGTACGGGCATACACTAGTCTTTAATATGACACCATGTTTCTTTATTTGTAAATTTCTATAATTTATAAAATTTATGTTCATAAGCTATTTATAAATTTCTATAATTTATAAAATTTATGTTCATAAGCTAGCCCCCTGTTCAAAGTACCCCTGTTCAATCTACCTTGTTATTGAACTTGTGTAATTGCACCGTTTCAGTGGATTTCAATTTGTCGCTTCAAGTTTATATTTAGTAGGCTTATGATTATGGTGCATAATTGTTGGCAGCTAAGTTTTTCCAAATTGCTTTATCTCTTGGGAATTGGGTAGGTAAGTTTTTACTTGATTGTTTTTATCATTTGCTAGATGTAGTCAATGTAATCTGGTTTGGATAGTGATGGGGGTATTCTCCAAGATAGTCATGGCAAATTATTTTTGGCTTATCTGTTGTTGCTTGTGCAGTGTTCCAATATTGTAGCAGAAATGAAGGCATGGCTATTTCGTATCGTCTACGTTTGAATAGGATATTTGCTGGTTGCAGATTGGGTGACTCGAAATTTTTGGTGGATTTCCTGAATGATACATTTGGCTCCCTTTGGTTCCCTTTGGTTCTTCATTGATGATGTGCTTGTCATGCAGCAATTGTTGTCTGGTATTCATTGTTCAATGTCTCTTGGTTTTGAGGAGGCCAATGATAGTTTATGCTTTTGCTAATTGGGTTGTGATCATCAAGACTACATTTTCAAAAAAATTTATAGTCTTCCTTCTTTAGTTAAAGGTTCAGTAAATTTGGATAGAATAGGATCTGCCTATGTTAGGCTTGCTTGATGTCCCTCTTAATTTGTTGGTACAGTGTTTTTTTGATGCTCTTTTCCAGAGGTTCGACAAGAATGTCGGGGAAGCATTGAAAAATTAGCTAAATAGTTGTGTATTTTTGGTGGATTTCCTGAATGATACATTTGGCTCCCTTTGGTTCTTCATTGATGATGTGCTTGTCATGCAGCAATTGTTGTCTGGTATTCATTGTTCAATGTCTCTTGGTTTTGAGGAGGCCAATGATAGTTTATGCTTTTGCTAATTGGGTTGTGATCATCAAGACTACATTTTCAAAAAAATTTATAGTCTTCCTTCTTTAGTTAAAGGTTCAGTTAATTTGGAGAGAATAGGATATGCCTATGTTATAGGCTTGCTTGATGTCCCTCTTAATTTGTTGGTACAGTATTTTTTTGATGCTCTTTTCCAGAGGTTCGACAAGAATGTCAGGGAAGCATTGAAAAATTAGCTAAATAGTTGTGTCTGGTGTTATGCATGCAATCTGTTTGCTAAAATGATTGGTACCATTTCTCAGGTTCTGGATGGTCCCGCTACAGCTTTGTCACTGTGATATTTGGTTTTCTACACTTATAGCTTTTTTTGGGTTTCTACACTTGTGATATTTCTGTTTCTACGTTGTAGCTTTTTTCTTTTTCCCTTTTATTGTCAACTTTGTACAATAATTTTTTTTTACCATAGTCAACTACTTTAGTTCATCATATAAATATACTCCACAACAATTGGGCCATGTTTGTTTGGCTGGACATGAGCTTGGGATTGGACTAATAGTCCAATAAAATTATTAATCCAAACAATTGAAGTACGGACTAATTATTTTAAATTTGATTATTAGTTAAGATAGGATACATAATCTAACGGATTCGTAGTCCTAGGACTATTAGTCATGTGAATGCTAATCCAGTCCGCCCAAACAAACATGGCCTTAGAGTATTCAGCTGCATTTGAGCAGTAAATCCAAACCCATTAGGTAGCAATACTTACCATTTTGCAAAGTTGGTTTAACTTTCTGATGCATGTTCAATACCTTAAGTTCATGGTTTTCAAATAATTGAGAAAATATCTTATTTCAAAAGTCATGAAAGTCGGAACATCAAATTTTAAATTACAAATCCAAATCCAAAAACACACTAATCTCAAATATGTTTCCACAACGTATATAACTCAATTTTCGCTTTATTGCTTAAGCCATCAGATGGCGAAATATTAATAGTTATAAATTGAAATTATAAATTGCTCTAAAAAAAATATGAAAGACATATCACACATATTTTTTTAAATGCACATTGTAATATTTTCTGACTTTATAATATTAACCATAAAATTACTACACATTTGAACATCTAAAATTTGAAAATGTTTGTAGAAATATTTATATTGAAACTATAGCACGACCCCCACGCGCGTGGAGGGCCAACTAGTAATGAGAAATAGAGAGATTGAATGAGATATTTATGAATATTTTGATTTTGTCGTCTTATCCTTATTATATTTAATAAATTAAATTATATATAAATATATGTGAAATAAAAATTATTTAATTAATATAATTGGAATGAAAATAAATTTTTTAAAAAATATATAAAATTGCACAATATGGGAAGTGATACGGACTAGGCAAAAATGGGAATTGCCAATCTAACCACTACCTAAATGTCAATTGAAAATATATAAATGGTCCTACTGGTAACAGCTTTGAGCACTATAAAATATTTATAATATCAATATATTTTTCACATATTCTAAAATATTTTTATATATTTTGTTACATTGGAAAATGCTAATTATTGTTAGTGTTAGAAAAGTGTATAAAACTGCATTGAAATATGTGAAAGTGTTTTGGGATATATGAAAAGTGTATTGAGATTATAATTTTTTGGTATTTATGGCTCTTTTGAAAAAAACAAAAGTCAATTTTTAATCCATTTTAAGTCATATCATCTCTCAGATTTTTATTTTTTAAAAAAAAGTCAAAAAAAGAGAGTTAAAAAGTCAATTTTTAATCATCTTCTCCAAATATGTGTTTCTTATTAACAATTCTTTAAAAATGTTAAAGACCTTGGATGGATTACCAAATATTCAACACAATACTTACATAGACATGTGTCTCACACCTATGTAAGTATCATGTAAAATATTTAATAATTTTATTGGAATTCTAACATTGCTCGCTATCATTAGCAAGTCTCTAGTAATATAACTCTTAAAATTAAGGGGGTAATTGGCATACAACTAAAAAAGTCACGCTTTTTTTTTAAATATTTTTTTTATCTTTAGTGATATTTTTCTCAAAATTATGTATTTCTTTTTTACTTTTCAAGTCTGTCTTGTCCAGATGAATCTAAAAATAAATAAAATTAACTTTTTTTTTATTTTTTTATTCTTTTTTAATTCTTTTTTTTTTTCAAATTATTTTACTTTCCCAATTTGTCTAGCCAGGGAAAACTCAAAAGTGTAATTTTTTTGGAAATTTAAAGGAAAAAAAAAAAAAGAGTATAAGGGACAAAACTAATATAATAGCCAAATTACAAAAATCATAGTGTAGTAATTGAGAAATTTAGTCAAAACCCTCCGTTGAATTCTTATTCGGTGAAAAAGACAACTCAATTTATCTTTCTCCATAAACCCCTTATGGAGAAAACAAATAATTGAGTAAGAACAAAATAAAATATCTTCTTTTTTTTTTTCCTTTCTTGAATAATATTGTCAGAGTAACATGTTACTGTCAAATAGAGTAATTGTCAAATAGAATAACATGTTACTATTACTGTTTATATCAATTTCAATGGTAATATTTAAAAAAAAAAAAAAGAATTTCATAGTCAACATGATTTTGATAGATCTTGATGAGAAAATTTTAAAAATATAAATTTTATTAAAAATCGACATCTATATTAAAAGTTATATTATTTTAAAATTTTATATGTTGATAATAGTGATATTTATTAGACTTTTCAAAAAAAACTTTTTGTACACATTTTTAATACATTAAAATTTTATTACAAAGTCCCCAAATGTAATTTACACCATTGAACATATATATGTCTTATTATAGGGTTGTGAACCCGAAAGATCACATGATAGTGCAAGCATGATGGACATTATCCTCACTAAAAAGCTCATAAATTTCAGTATTGACGGTGGAATAAAGCGGGTCGGGTAAGTATCCATGGACATTCTCATTGTAACCGTGGGTGAAGTAGTTATAAGTAGAAGAGAAGGTAGACTCGTCTAAGTACTGAGCAGCGTAAGGATAGTAGTCGTTGTCATAAGGGTATGGCCAAAACTCAGCTTTCCTTCCTGTTCTTCTCACCACTTTCAGTACCCTCCTCTGATCCACATATCCAGTCACTGTTACCTTTTGTTTGTCCATGTCTATGTCCAAGCTATCAACCCCTGCATCATTTTGTTTTTTTACAAAAATTAAGTACATACACAAATAAAAATGAACAGAACGCTCTATAAAATGAATAATTAAAATTATTAAAATGAAATCGTAATAGGTTTTATGGGATCCTCAAATTCAAAGCCCAACTTGTACGCTGTGTTTGGTTAGAAGATTTGAGAAGATATTTGGAAAGAAAAAAGAAAAAAGAAAAAGGTGTGTGAAATTAAGTAAAATATAAGTATATTTTATTTATATTTTACCTACTTTATTCTTTTTCGTTTCTAAATTCCTTCTCAAATCTCCTAACCAAACAGAGCAATAATTTAGCTAAACAGATAATTTTTAAAGAGGGACTAGTACCAAAAAGAAAAGCTAGGGTTGAAATCTTCCAACAAAATAAATCTTGAGTTTTTAATTTTGTTAATTTAAACTTTAATATTTTGATTGATTTTCAGCCTAAATCATTTGTCTATTGTTGTTAAATTAAATTGACGAAAAAATAGTATTTCAATTATTAAAATCGATGTAAATATATATAAAATGTCTAAAATATTTTTTTTTATTGAGTATGACTAAAATATATTTATTTTTCCATCGATTTTACTTAAAATGATTTAGATACTCCGTGTAGATATATACATAAAATGTCTAAAATACTCTTTTTATTGATTTTAATGACTAAAATACTTATTTTTCCATCAATTTTACTTAAAATGATTTAGATTGAAAACAAATTAAAAGTTTAGGATTTAAATTGATAAAATTAAAAAATCAAGATTTATTTTATTATAATGCTCAAATTCTGAGAATTTTTTTTGTACTTCCCACTTAAAAAATAAAAGTGAAAATTGAATTAAAAAATAAATTAGGGAGACTTATTTATAAATCCTTTTTCAGACACTTATGGTAGGCTAAGTCCTGTGTAATTTCTTATAGAGTCTCAAGTCCTATTTAGATAAGAATGTATTCCACAAGATCCTACATAAACATAACGTGACATGACACTTACAAAAACGTAACGTAACGTAACGTGACACCTATATAAACGTAACGTAACGTGACACCTACATAAACATAACGTAACGTGTTACGTTATGTTTCGCAAACTTAATGAGTTTTTATTTTTTTAAATTGAATGTGAAAATGTTGTTGGTTTATATTGGTGTCACGTTACGTTTCATATAAATATGATCTATGGCAACATTCAAATTGAATGTTGCCATAGATCATAGGTGTCACGTTACGTTACGTTACGTTTACGTAGATATGATTTATGGCAACATTCAATTTTCTAGAAAATTGAATGTTGCCATAGATCATAAGTGTCACGTTACGTTAAGTTTATGTAGGTGTCACGTTACGTTACGTTTATATAGATATGATTTATGGTAACATTCAATTTCCTATATATGGTTTTACTATTATTTATGATATTAACAACTAATATTGAGGGTAAATGTGTCAACAAACTTCACACAGAACTTATGGGAACATAAGGGGTCATTCTATTTACACACCACTTTCCCTCTCAAAGCAAACCATTAATTAATTTATTTTTTATTACAATTTTAACCTTAAGTGAAATGACTATAAAGGACAAGTTATGATACACTCCATTTGTGTATTTACCATAAAGGACAAGAATCAATATAATATAAATCATCAATTTCAAACTTGTTCCTTACGTATCTTCTCTGTCAAGAATCCAAAAACCCTAAAACCAAAATAAAAAACCATTCAACAAATAATAAAAAATATAGTATTATTGAAGATTTGATTGGATTCAATGAAGGATGCATCTGACAATTCTCATTCAGGACAATGGAGCAATGAAAAGGTTTTTTTTTTTTTTTGGTTGTTGTTGTTGTTGTTTTCGTCTTCATTTTCGTTTATGAGTGGTAAATCGTTGTTCGGTTAACCAGAGGTGAATGATATATCATTGTTCGACAAACTACAATTGAACAAATTACATCTGTTCAACAGACTACAATCGAACAACTTACATCTGTCCAACAGACTACAATCGAACAAGTGCAATTTGTTCAGATTACTACGGTCGAACTTTTTCATTTAATTCAACTCTGTACTGCCGAACAGTTATAAATTTGTTTTTTTTTTCCAGAACTGTGTTGAGCAACACCACCAACGACGTCTTGATGAGTGTTTTCAGCAATGGTGTTCATCGGTGTGAATAGAGAATGGAGTGGGAGATGAATATCGTGGGTGTGGGGTGTGTGGCTGTGTGGGGACAAAGATGGAACTTTGTGTGTATATTGTTGTGGGTGGGTGTGTGAGTAAGGGTAAATATATAAATTTGTGGTGTGTGATGAGCAAAATATTTATTTTTGCAAATTATTTTTAGTGTGTTTTTAGAAGTGGTTTACCTTGAGAGAGAAAGTGGTGTGTAAATAGAGCTTCCCGAACATAAAAGTTTTAGTAGGACCATATGTAGCATAAGTCTCCCTAATAGGGCTTATAAATAATTTTCCTAATAAATTATTATAATAAATCCAGTCAGATCGAATTTTCAAATCAAATATCTAGATAAAAATGGATTCAAATTTAGATGATCTTCTATTGGGTTCATCATAATTGGGTTGGGTTTGAATTCTGATTGCTTTATAATCAGACTGGATTTGAATTATGCCAGATCCAATTCAATCTGATCCATTGACAAGGCTAATATGTACAATATATTGCTCATAGTTTAAGGTGGTCATGGTTATAATTTAGAAGGATTTTGAATATGAATAAAAGTATATATTCACTCTGTTTTGTTTTAGAAGTTTCAAAAATTGTTTTTAAAATTTTAATTCGTATTTTTTTAGTGAACATTTTAATATAAAAAAAAAAAATCTCAGGGTTTAACCGTTATAACAAAATAAGCTTTAAGATTTTAATTTTGTCAATTTAAATCATAATATTTTGATTTATTTTCAATCTAAATCATTTCTCTATTTTTGTTAACTAAACTAAAATTCCATTTTTTCATGTGTGTATTTAACGAAAATAGAAATATTGTTTGAATTGAAAACAAATAAAAATTAGAGTATAAATTGATAAAATTAAAAATTTAAGGTTTATTTTATTACAAAAGTGCCCTATTGTTTATTTTATACTTTCCCTGTTAATATTTTATACAATTATTTTTACTTTTTTAGATTTATTTAATCTAGATACACTTAAAATATACAATTTATGAAAAATTCACTTAATACTAAAAAAGACTAGAGAATATAAAAATTTAGTATATTTCATATTTTTTTGTATTTATTTAATTTTTTTATTGAAAATTCAAAAAATATTTTTAAAAACTAAAACCAAATAGAATCATTAGTTATAATATGCAATTAATAGAAAATTACACCTGGTATCTTTGCATTTTACACTCAATCTTGTCAAATTTCTAATAAAGTTTAAATTCATCTAATTTGTTAACCCACAATAATGAATAAGACAAAAAAGTAGCCACGTGAGGGGTGATTTGGAAAATTGGTTAAAAGTTAATTTTTTGATTTTTTTTTTCAAATTTTTTTGTCTTTTTACGTGTAAAAAATTTAAGAAATGATATGATTCAAAATAAATAAAAAATAAAAAATTAACTTTTAACTAACTTTCTAAATCACTCCTGAGATTCACATGGTCACTTTTAAGAACAATACTGCAAAATTACTTGGTGTTCCACACAAATACACTTAAATTGTCCCCTACACTTTGTAATGCTTATATATATATATATATATATATATTCATTTCTTACATTGAAAATGGAGTTGGAAGTTCCTAATGAAGAAGAAAGAGAGAAAATAATGGTCGAAATGAGTGAAATGCTTTTTTTTTTTTTTTGTGGTGTGTGTGTTTTTGGTTTTTTTTTGTGTGCGTTTTGGGGGGGGGGTGGTATGTGTTGGGGTGCATTTGGTTTTTGGGATTAACTTTTCTGTTGATATTTTTCGTCTTTAGTTATTATTTTTTTTTAAAAAAATATTAGATTTTAAGAATATAATTAGATGAACCATAAAAGTGGAATAAATTGAAAAAATTAAAAAAACAAAACAACTGTTTTTTTTTTTTTTTTGGATTTTTTCAAATTTTTTTATGAATTGAAAAAGTAACAAAATCCAAACTTGAGATAAACGAACCATTTGATATGTTGAGTTCGAGATCCTATATGATAAAAATTAATCTATGCTCCATTAATGCAATGTGTATATGTTTATTTAGTGTCATTGGCTATATAACTAAAGGTGAATTCCATCTAAGTGGACCTATATGTTGTTGGATATATGATTTATTATCTCTTGTATCTATCATGGCATTTACACTAATGCTGTGTTTAGTTGGGAAATTTGAGAAGAGATTTAGAAAAGAAAAAGGAAAAGATGTGTGAAATTAGATGAACTATAAGTATATTTTATTCATGTTTTACCAACATTTTCTTTTTTCCTTTCTAAATCCATCCTCAAATTCCCCAACCAAAAACAGCGTAAGAGTTATTTCTGCGAATTTGATTACGCAAGATATTTCAACTAAATTTAGTTTGTGTATGACAAGATAATTAAATGGTAAATATGCTTTGTTAGATTGTGTTTGAAAATGTTGACTAAAGGGTTTAGAATCAACTAGGTTAACTAATTCTAAAGAGTGCATATGTTCCTTAACAAGTTTATCTGTTAAGGGGGATTTATTTTGAAATTGTTTTAACTATTGTTTAAGCTTTTGTTTTCTAATGTTAAAATTTCTATGTCAAGGTTAGTTCTATTTTCTGCCTCATGTATTTGTAGTTTAAGCCTTTTGATTTGTATCTCTAATTCTTAGTCGTAATTCTCTATTTTCTAGACTATGATATTCTTGCATCTCCTTTTTATTTTCTGGTATTACTTTATGTGTCATATTCAATTTTTCTAAACAAATTGTACAATAAGTTACACTACATAATATACATTGGGTTCTCTTATTTTTAACTGAAAACTAGTTATAATAACTGCATCAAGTGGTATCAAATCCTAGTCCAATCATAAAGTTATGCTGACTTTCATTATCTGGATAGTGTTCTTTTGTCATCATAAAGAAACCATTATGGGAAAAGGGTATTCCTATTTCTTGGTTAAGTTGTCCTGAAAGATTATCTATATCAATATCACTTTCTGAATCACTATCTCGACTCATAGCCTCTATTTATTATTCATAATCACTGACTATGCTATATACATCTGAGTCATCACTATTTATGCTTATCACATCTTCTTCTAAATTTTCTATAATATGCAATCTTTCTATCTGTTTATTAGTATTAGGCTTATGTCTTTTTGGGTAATTTTTTACAAAATGATTAGGTTCTCCACATATAAAAACAATTATATTTTTTATTATTAGGTTTTCTAACAAATCTTTGTTTGCTTTTATCTTTCTCTTCCTTAAGCAAACGCTTATAATTATTTATGTTAAAAGTTCGACTCTTTCTAATGAATTTTTGTTTTTTCCAAAGTTTTCTATATTTATTCTTCCAGTACTTTTCTTTCTTTGTTTTTTTTTTTATTATATATTTTCTGTATCTTTTGTATTTTCTTTTATTATATTTATCTTCATATTGTTGCAGAGTGTATATCATGCTGCTACAGAAACCATAGTTTTGTTTTTTCAATTTTTCTTTGTATTTTGACTTTTATACATTTTTCTCCAAGCCTCCGAAATGTAAAAACTATTCTAGGTTTTATTCCTAAATCTCCTCTTATATTTATTTCTACTATGGCTATTCTTTCTGGTAAGGTTATATAATAGATTGACCATTGATTCTTTATTTCTCTTCCTAATTCTCCAGGTAACTTTCTAAAATATGTATTCCCTATTTCTTTATCAAAACTTTTTCCTGTCCTAACTGCTATGGCTGGATATTCTTTATTAAAAGGTACAATATATTTCCAACTCCCTAGTGTTATCTGATCTAGTTCAGTTAATACTATGCTTTGCGTATAATCATTTATATCCTATAAGTATTTCTTTTATAAAACTAATAAAATTTCATGGGTTATCTCCTAATCCTTTAAGTTGTCTAATGATCTCCTCATATTTTACTTTAAAAGTTAAATATCTATTAAAAGCTGAATCTCCTAAAAGTGTTTCCATGTATTCCACATATCATTTCCTTCAAAGAGATTATTCATCCATGCTTTTATTGCATCTTTTTCCCATTTTTCTATCACTTCTTGCCATATTTTTGGGTCGAATTTAGCTAAGTCTAAAATGATTCCTTGGTTAATAGGTAGTTGTAATTGTATGCTCATATCTGGTTGTCTACATTTTCTATGAAACCTATACTGTTTACTGGGATCTACTTTACTACGTCATGCATTGGTTAGTGGTCATCTTCCTCATACTTCATATTGCATTGGCTCTACTGATCTTCTACTGTAGGCTATGAATTGCTAGTTCCTGTGCTTTCTGTTGTTTGAGGGAATGTTCGAGTATTCATATAAAATTTGTCTTGTATTTTAGACTATTTAGGTGTTTCAAATACCTTTCTAGGATGTATCTTGTCTTCTAAAATATCATCTACATATTCGGTATAAAATTCTTGGTCTAAAAATGAAACAGCTTCATCATGGGTATCTTCCTTAACTATATATTCATAGTATCTGGTATCTAATATTTTATTCATATCCATTAGAGTAAAACTATCATTACATAAACCTGATTTATGCTACTATGATTATCTTGATTTTCTTCCTTCTATGCTACTAAATTCATCTTCCTTAGACCTTTCCGGGGCTACCTATATATATTGAGTAAATCTTATTGCATAACTATCGTTTGCTTTTTGATATAGTAAGTTATCTTGATGGGCTAACCTCTTTTGCCCCAAGAAATCTCATAAATTCCAATCTAGGGCTGCATTATCTTCTGAACTATATTTTTTAGTTGGAAGTATCCTTATTCCTTTTGCTCCTAATAATTTAACTATTTGATCATTTGTAAGTCTATAATGGGTATTACTTTATGAGACCGCTAGGCCTAAAAACCCTATGCAAATTAATAAATTCTTTTATCCCCTTTTCATTTTATATTCTCTACTTTTTATTCCTATTTTTATCTTCTTATGAAAGGTTGAAGTTGGTAAAAGAAAATCTAGTGTGAAATAAACTATTTCTCCTTTCAAATTCATGTCGAATTCATAGCTTCCTAATATACTTTGTCCTACATCATTAAACCTATTATCGTAAAGACATACAAAGACTTTAGCTCCTAAATTTTCTCTAATTAAAGCCTTAACTCCTATTATAACTAGCCCTAAATGGGTCATTTAGAGATGTTCATTTACAGCATAAATGTAGCTTTCTCTATTTATTAAGTTTATCTCTATTTTTTCGTCTTCCTGGGTTACGCTAATCATTTGTTCGCCATAGTGTTTAAATAAATATTGTTTCTTATGAATTTTTTCTAGCTTATATTCATACTTAGTTGGAATTAACTCTAATTTTTCCTTTTTAAATTTCTCTATTTGATGTTTGACATCTATGAACTTTTCTACCTTAACATCTTCATCTTCATTATACTTTTTACTGCTACTTCCTTTTACTAGTTGTTTGAACATTTTTATTTTCTATAAGTTCTACAAACAAGCTTTCTTATTGATAATCCTGGTAGTAATTTAAGCTTTTTAAAATATTTAGCTATATTTTTTTCGTTTATCTAAGAATGAACCTTACTTGCTTGTCCTTCAACCTCTTTTCCTAATCTTTCTAAAGAAGCTATACGATTTTCCAAACTATGTAGTTGTTCTGATAATTCCTCAATTTTTTCACACAACCTAATAAGAAATAAAATTTCTATATTATTTTGACTTACAAATATTTTATCTGACTGATGTATTCCTCGATAGCTACTAATTTCTTTTGGGTTATTATAAAAATCTTCTGCTTGTTTAAAAATGGCCAAATAATCTTTGTTAGCTTTCTTATCACTGCTTATAAATTACGATCATAGTAGTTGCTCTAATTCTTCTAACTTTTGTTTTAAATTATCTTGAATTTGATTGACTTGTGCAATGTGTCTAGCTATTTGATTTATCTGGTTATGGATATTTTCTATTAATTGCTTAGATTCTAATTCTATTTGTTTACGATGGCTTATATTTATGGCTGAGATTAAGTTTTCTGTTTCTAGCTTAGTAGAAACTTTTTCTAAATCTAATTTTTTCTGTAGAATCGAGCTACACTAATCTTGGATGTAATCTAATTTTTTATCTTACTCCTTAATTATACTGTGAGTATTCCGAAGATGGTCTATAAACAAGTTAATGAGATTATTGATTTTATCTACATATTTTTTAATATTTTCTACAAAATTAATCTGATGGTCTATAATACTATTTAGTTGAAAAATATGTTCGCCATGAAGCTGATGTGTAAAAGTACCTTCAAAACTACAACAAAATCTATTTTTATCTATATTAAGGCGATGGTTATTATAATTGTTGAGGTCTAAATCTAAGTATTCTATTTTTTTCATACACAAAATTAAATCCTAATTTAAAATTACTAAAAGCTACTATAACATGAAACTTATAACTAAATTTTTCAAAAATAAAAACTACTCTATTTCAGTAAGCAAAATGCATAAACTAACTTAAACTATCCTAAAACCAAACACTGTCCTGATACAAATTTGGGAACGAGTTAGTGGTTTACCACTATTTTGGTGTTAGACTAAGAATTATCTAGTTAATTCTACAGTTATTCCACTATTAAGTTCTTAAGCTGTTGTATTAATTGCTCTAAAGCTTCTTGTTTTATTGCTAGTTGTCTGTCAATTTGTGTGATTCTCAAACTATAGTGTGCTAGAGATCTTCCTGTAGCTAATGATAGCATAAATGGATATCGTTGTTTTTAATCTTCTAATTCTTGTATATGTTCAGTACAAGATTTAATTTTAACTCTAAGTTCTTCTTCAAAAAACATGAAAATTTGGCTTTAAAAGATATTATATTGAAAATATTAATTTGGTATTTTTACTTTGGGTTACTCTCCTTTTATTCTAAAATTCTTTCATTTACTTTGAAAAACTACTTTTAAGTGACATTTATTTTCATTACATGTACTCCCACCTTGAGACTAAGTCTCGTTTGACATAGTATATTTTTATTGTCATATTCCTTACCTTTTCCTTTCTGCCTACAATTTCCCTCTAATGCCTGCCTGATCACGGCTCACATGGGTTCTTCAGCTAAAGTCACTCAGTAATGGAATAACAAAAACAATAAATCCTATGAAGGTTCAAAGCATGTAATATTAATGAGCAAGGAAACATTTCATAACCTTAGTTTTTCCAAATGAAAATAAATTTTAGAACAAATGAGTTACCCTTTCCAAATACCCAAGGAAAAAGAGAAATTACTCACACTTCATATTAATATAACAAAATACTTACAAGGATTATGTTACAGACATTGGAACACTTAGAAACTTGGAAGACAAAAGTTGAGACACTTGAAAGTTGGACAAAGATAAGGACTTGAGTGATTTTTTCTTATTTTTCTCACTAAAGTGTGTTCTCTATTTATAGTGGTAAATACCCCAAAAGACTGACTACCAAAAGAATTGGTCAATGAGTAGGATAATGATGCCGGGTACTACTTTGGGCCCTATCGCACATCATTCAATCCTCTCTCTCTCTCTCTCTTGGTTCTTTGTTTACAAAATATTACAAAAAAAAAGAGAAAAAAAAAATAAAAATGAAAACACGTGTAAGGATTCTCACAGCTTTTTTTTAATGAAGCAAAGTAGGGGTCGTTTGCTCTATTAAAGTAGTGAGTGGAGGAGAAGGCTTACTATTGACAGACGCAAATAATTACAATAGTTTTTGTTGTCTTTTAGCATGAATTCTGACACATAGTTCAGGCGTGAAGGAGAAACCTTATCTCTAACAAACTCAAATAATATGCTGGCCGTCGTCGTTTTCGAGCTAAGTCCTTCTTAGTGAAGCTCCCTGTAGATGCTTGATGGTAATATTGGAGACTCTAGACACTTGTTTTTTATTTTTTATTTTTAACCTTCAACCAAACATTATATCCTAAAGGTCATCAAAGTTTGCTGCTGAAAGTTGATCATAAAAATCTACCTCATTATCTAGTTCATCCTCCCATTGATTATCATCTTGAAGTATTGGTGACTCATGGAAAACACTATGTTGATAGTTAGGATACTGTTATAATAGATCTTTTGGTTTCTTTCTTCACAGACGATGTGTCTATAGTTTCCATTATAAGCTAATAGATGGTTAGTAGCACATTTCCTCCATTTGTTAAGCTGATCTTTGAGTGAAAATTTCTTGCATGGCTAAGGTCTTCGGTTGAGAAGTCCTGGGTATCTTGGAAAAGTTGAGATTCCTCTAAGGTACATTTTATGTTTGATGGGAATACACCTTATTCCTTTCCATTCTGGTAACTTGCTATCAATCAATACTTTAACATATGGATAATGTTCTTCCATTATGCAAAGTACTGAATGAGCAAGTTTATTTCCAAAATAATCAGTCTGGTCTAGTTCTGAAAAAATCATTTTGGAAACAAACCTATAATTAATCCAACAATTGTGTAGCTATTAGACTACGAGTTTTGCCTTTTATTTCTATCTCTAGTGGCTCAAAAGTGGCTAAATTTATATGGCAAAGACAGATGCTGGAGTTGAGATTACATTGGCATCTTCGAAAACATTCTGGCATTTCTCTACGTCGTCTTTCTTGTGTGCATGGTTGGTCTTCATCATCGTAGAGATAAGTCCATTAATAACCCATATCGGGGCATTGAACTCCTTCTATAGAAAGGTTTTGGAGAAACTGTTGTATAGTAATTAGCTCATTATTTCCACTATGTTCGACTATTGTATATATAAAAGGCTTAAAATCCTTGAATTCATGGATTTTCTCACAAAAAGATTGAATGATAGAATGCCTGAATAAATACATTCTAGCACTCAATTGATCAAATTCCTCACTGGTGAGTTGCTTGATTTCTTGGATTTGAATGGGAATGGGTGATTTATCTGGAGTTAATATTTTAAGCTGGCTGGTTAGGGTTCCAATGGTTGACCTCAAATGTTTTTCTTCATCTCAGAGTTGGTCTGGCTCTTCACTAACTCTTTTACCTTTATCCATAATTTTCTTGAAATTTCTAGTAAGGCCTTCGCAATGTCTGCATAATTGAAGAGAACTTTGTGATTTTGTATTAAGCTGCGAGTTAGTACTACAACTTCCTGTTATCTAACTGACTAGAATTCTACTTGTAGCAAGAATAGATGATTGTATCTTGCCTAATATGTCCAGATAACCTTTGGAATAACCTTAATCATCCAGCTAAACGTCTGTCAGTCTTAAATTCCCTTAGTATATGCTTTTCAAAAATCCAAAATAAACCCTTCTCTAAAAGTTTCTCTTTCTATGTAGTAGCTAAAGGAGCTAAACCTGGAATTTACCGTGATTGAATAGAAGTTGAACCTCTTTGGTCAAAAATTTTCCTTCACCCCAGTTTAAAAGATTTTATGATTTTGAGTCAGCCAGTACATATGCTCTCAGACAAATAGGAACTAGTTATATAATTAGCCAGGCAGCCAAAGATTATTTGGACACATTAGGCAAGATGCAGTCATCTATTCTTGCTGCCAGTGGAGTTCCAATTAGTCAGATAACAGGAAGTTGTAGTGCTAACTTGCAGCTTAATACAGAATCACAAAGTTCTCTTCAATTATGCTGACATTGCAAGGGCCTTACTAGAAATTTCAAGAAAATTATAGATAAGGGAAAAAGAGTCAGTGAAGAGCCAAACTAGCTCCGAGATGAAGAAAAACATTTGAGGGAAACCATTCAAACCCTAACCAGCCGGCTTAAAATATTAACTCTAGATAAATCACCCATTCCCATTCAAATCCAAGAAATCAAGCAACTCACTAGTGAGGAATTTGATCAATTGAGTGCTAGAATGTATTTATTCAGGCATTCTATCATTCAATCTTTTTGTGAGAAAATCCATGAATTCAAGGATATTAAGCCTTTTATATATACAATAGTCGAAGATAGTGGAAATAATGAGCTAATTACTATGCAACAGTTTCTCCAAAACCTTTCTATAGAAGGAGTTCAGTGCCTCGGTATGGATTATTAATGGACGTATCTCTACGATGATGAAGAACAACCATGCACACAAGAAAGATGATGTAGAGAAATGCCAGAATGTTTTCGAAGATGCCAGTGTAATCTCAACTCCAGCATCTGTCTTTGCCATATAAATTTAGCCACTTTTGAGCCACCAGAGATAGAAATAAAAGGCAAAACTCGTAGTCTAATAGCTACACAATTGTTGGATTAATTATAGTTTTGTTTCCAAAATGATTTTTTTAGAACCAGACCAAACTGATTATTTTGGAAATAAACTTGCTCATTCAGTACTTTGCATAATGGAAGAACATTATCCATATGTTGAAGTATTGATTGATAGCAAGTTACCAGAATGGAAAAGAACAAGGTGTATTCCCATCAAACATAAAATGTACCTCAGAGGAATCTCAACTTTTCCAAGATACCCAGGACTTCTCAACCGAAGACCTTAGCCATGCAGGAAATTTTCACTCAAAGATCAGCTTAACAAATGAAGGAAATGTGCTACTAACCATCTATTAGCTTATAATGGAAACTATAAACACATCATCTGTGAAGAAAGAAACCAAAAGAACTACTATAACTTGGCTATTCCTGGTTTTCCTATCAGCATTTATTTTCATTACATGTACTCCCACCTTGAGACTAAGTCTCGTTTGACATAGTATATTTTTATTGTCATATTCCTTACCTTTTCCTTTCTGCCTACAATTTCCCTCTAATGCCTGCCTGATCACGGCTCACATGGGTTCTTCAGCTAAAGTCACTCAGTAATGGAATAACAAAAACAATAAAACCTATGAAGGTTCAAAGCATGTAATATTAATGAACAAGGAAACATTTCATAACTTTAGTTTTTCCAAATGAAAATAAATTTTAGAACATATGAGTTAACCTTTCCAAATACCCAAGGAAAAAGAGAAATTACTCACATTTCATATTAATATAACAAAATACTTACAAGGATTATGTTACAGACTTTGGAACACTCAGAAACTTGGAAGACAAAAGTTGAGACACTTGAAAGTTGGACAAAGATAAGGACTTGAGTGATTTTTTCTTATTTTTCTCACTAAAGTGTGTTCTCTATTTATAGTGGTAAATACCCCAAAAGACTGACTACCAAAAGAATTGGTCAATGAGTAGGATAATGATGCCGGGTACTACTTTGGGCCCCATCGCACATCATTCAATCCTCTCTCTCTCTCGGTTCTTTGTTTACAAAATATTACAAAAAAAAAAAGAAAAAAAAAGAAAATAAAAACACGTGTAAGGATTCTCACAGATTTTTTTTAATGAAGCAAAGTAGGGGTCGTTTGCTCTATTAAAGTAGTGAGTGGAGGAGAAGGCTTACTATTGACAGACGCAGATAATTACAATAGTTTTTGTCGTCTTTTAGCATGAATTCTGACACATAGTTCAGGCGTGAAGGAGAAACCTTATCTCTAACAAACTCAAATAAATATGCTGGCCGTCGTCATTTTCGAGCTAAGTCCTTCTTGGTGAAGCTCCCTGTAGATGCTTACTGATGTAGATGCTTGATGGTAATATTGGATACTCTAGACACTTGTTTTTTTTTTTTTTAACCTTCAACCAAACATTATATCCTAAAGGTCATCAAGGTTTGCTGCTGAAAGTTGATCATAAAAATCTGCCTCATTATCTGGTTCATCCTCCCATTGATTATCATCTTGAAGTATTGGTGACTCATGGAAAACACTATGCTGATAGTTAGGATACTGTTATAATAGATCTTCTGGTTTCTTTCTTCACAGACGATGTGTCTATAGTTTCCATTATAAGCTAATAGATGGTTAGTAGCACATTTCCTTCATTTGTTAAGCTGATCTTTGAGTGAAAATTTCTTGCATGGCTAAGGTCTTCGGTTGAGAAGTCCTGGGTATCTTGGAAAAGTTGAGATTCCTCTGAGGTACATTTTATGTTTGATGGGAATACACCTTATTCCTTTCCATTCTGGTAACTTGCTATCAATCAATACTTCAACATTTGGATAATGTTCTTCCATTATGCAAAGTACTGAATGAGCAAGTTTATTTCCAAAATAATCAGTCTGGTCTGGTTCTGAAAAAATCATTTTGGAAACAAAATTATAATTAATCCAACAATTGTGTGGCTATTAGACTACGAGTTTTGCCTTTTATTTCTATCTCTAGTGGCTCAAAAGTGGCTAAATTTATATGGCAAAGACAGATGCTGGAGTTGAGATTACACTGGCATCTTCGAAAACATTCTGGCATTTCTCTACATCGTCTTTCTTGTGTGCATGGTTGGTCTTCATCATCGTAGAGATAAGTCCATTAATAACCCATACCCGGGCACTGGACTCCTTCTATAGAAAGGTTTTGGAGAAACTGTTGCATAGTAATTAGCTCATTATTTCCACTATGTTCGACTATTGTATATATAAAAGGCTTAATATCCTTGAATTCATGGATTTTCTCACAAAAAGATTGAATGATAGAATGCCTGAATAAATACATTCTAGCACTCAATTGATCAAATTCCTCACTGGTGAGTTGCTTGATTTCTTGGATTTGAATGGGAATGGGTGATTTATCTGGAGTTAATATTTTAAGCCGGTTGGTTAGGGTTCCAATGGTTGACCTCAAATGTTTTTCTTCGTCTCAGAGTTGGTTTGGCTCTTCACTAACTCTTTTACCTTTATCCATAATTTTCTTGAAATTTCTAGTAAGGCCTTCGCAATGTCTGCATAATTGAAGAGAACTTTGTGATTTTGTATTAAGCTGCGAGTTAGTACTACAACTTCCTGTTATCTAACTGACTAGAATTCTACTTGTAGCAAGAATAGATGATTGTATCTTGCCTAATATGTCCAGATAACCTTTGGAATAACCTTAATCTTCCAGCTAAACGTCTGTTAGTCTTAAATTTCCTCAGTATATACTTTTCAAAAATCCAGAATGTTTTCGAAGATGCCAGTGTAATCTCAACTCCAGCATCTGTCTTTGCCATATAAATTTAGCCACTTTTGAGCCACTAGAGATAGAAATAAAAGGCAAAACTCGTAGTCTAATAGCCACACAATTGTTGGATTAATTATAGTTTTGTTTCCAAAATGATTTTTTCAGAACCAGACCAGACTGATTATTTTGGAAATAAACTTGCTCATTCGGTACTTTGCATAATGGAAGAACATTATCCATATGTTGAAGTATTGATTGATAGCAAGTTACCAGAATGGAAAGGAATAAAGTGTATTCCCATCAAACATAAAATGTACCTCAGAGGAATCTCAACTTTTCCAAGATACCCAGGACTTCTCAACTGAAGACCTTAGCCATGCAGGAAATTTTCACTCAAAGATCAGCTTAACAAATGGAGGAAATTTGCTACTAACCATCTATTAGCTTATAATGGAAACTATAGACACATCATCTGTGAAGAAAGAAACCAGAAGATCTATTATAACTTGGCTATTCCTGGTTTTCCTATCAGCAAAGAGACATTTGTCAATGAAAGTCAGTATCCTAACTATCAGCATAGTGTTTTCCATGAGTCACCAATACTTTAAGATGATAATCAATGGGAGGATGAACCAGATAATGAGGTAGATTTTTATGATCAACTTTCAGCAACAAACCTTGATGACCTTTCGAATATAATGTTTGGTTGAAGGTCAAAAATAAAATAAAATAATAATAATAATAAAAAAAAAACGCAAGTGTCTAGAGCATCCAAGATTACCATCAAGCATCTACAAGGAGCTTCACCAAGAAGGATTTAGCCAGAAAACGACAACGGCCAACATGATTATTTAAGTTTGTTAGAGATAAGGCTTCTCTTTCACAACTGAACTATGTGTCAGAATTCATGCCAAAAAATGACAAAATCTATTATAATTATTTGCGTCTGTCAGTAGTAAGGCTTCTCATTCACTCACTACTTTAATAGAGCAGACGACCCATACTCTGCTTCATTAAAGAAAAGCTATGAGAATCCTTACACGTGTTTTCATTTTTATTATTTTTTTCTCTTTTTTTTTTGGTAATATTTTGTAAACAAAGTACCGAGAGAGAGAGAGGATTGAATGATGTGCGATGGGACCCAAATTAGTACCCGACATCATTATCTTACTCCTTGACTAATTCTTTTGGTAGTCAGTCTTTAGGGGTATTCACTACTATAAATAGAGAGCATACTTTAGTAAGAAAAATAAGAAAAAAAATCACTCAAGTCCTTGCCTTTGTCTAACTTTCAAGTGTCTCAACTTTTGTCTTCCAAGTTTCTAAGTGTCCCAAAGTCTGTAACATAATCCTTGTAAGTATTTTGTTATATTAATATGAAATGTGAGTAATTTTTCTTTTTCTTTGGGTATTTGGAAAAGGTAACTCATCTGTTCTAAAATTTATTTTCGTTTGGAAAAACTAAGTTTATGAAATGTTTGCTTGCTCATTAATATTACTTGCTTTGAACCTTCATAGCATCTATTGTTTTTGTTATTCCATTATTGAGTGACCTTAGCTAAAGAACTCCTGTGAGTTGTGATCAGGAAGGCATTAGAGGGAAATTGCAGGTAGAAAGGGAACGGTAAGGAATAGGACAGTAAAAATATACTATATCAATCGAGGCTTAATCTCAAGGTGGGAGTACATGTAATGAAAGTAAACTTCACTTAAAAGTAGTTTTTCAAAGTAAATGAAAGAATTTTAGAATAAAAGGAGAGTAATCCAAGTAGAAATACCAAATGGATATTTTCGATATAATATCTTTTAAATCCAATTTTTTATGCGTTTGAAATAAGAACTTAGAGTTAAAATTAAATTTTGTACTGAACTTATACAAGAATTAGAAGATAAAAAACAAAGATATCAATTTCTGCTATCATTAACTACAGGAAGATCTCTAGCACACTATAGTTTGAGAATCACACAAATTGACAGACAACTGGCAATAAAACAAGAAGCTTTAGAGCAATTAATATAACAACTTAAGAACTTAATAGTAGAATAATTGTAGAATTAACTAGATAATTCTCAACCCAACACCAAAATAGTGGTAAACAACTAACTCGTTCCCAAATTGGTATCACTAAAGATATAATTAAAAAAAAATATTACTTTTTTAATTAGATGTTAAATGATGAAGAAATGAAAAGATATATCTATACTATTATCTATATTATTATATATGTGAATAATTCACTTGAAGTTTACTATCTCTCTTTTTCAATTGAATTTTTTCATATAAAAAAGGAAAGAAATTTATAAAGTGACTTGTACAAAGTTTGAACCTAAGGTCTTGGGTTGATCAACAAACAATATATATATATATATATATAGAAGCATAATAAAATACGGGGCAGAAATGGGGTAGCAAACCAAGTCACCTATTGTATTGCCTTTGAAAGTGACCAAGTGAATCTCACATGGCTATTTTTCCGTCTAGTTCATTCATAGGTTAACAAATGGGTAGAATTAGAATTTGGCTGAAAATCTGAAGGGTTGACTTTGTGTAGCCTCGGGGCAAAGTGGGAGTAATGTAAGTACAAAGATGCTAAGTGTAATTTATTCTACAATCAAGTGAGAATTAGAGCCGAACAAATAGATTGAAAAAATCGCAAGCTTTTCTCAATACATGGTTTGATTCTGATTTTTTAAAATAGATGAATTGTATCTCATAATTCTATCCGTGTTTTATAATTATGATGTTAGTTTGGAACCGAACTGAACCGAACCATTTAGGTATATACATATATTTAATTTATTATATTTGGTGTACACTCAAGTATCTTATTAATATCCTATATATATATTCATAAATTATTAACCCTTTACTTATAAGTGTGTTCTTGTAAACCAACTAAGTTTAGCTTAGTTGGTCACTATGACTCTCCTCAGGCTTAGTCCTAAGGAGAAAGTCATGGGTTTGACTTTCCATAAAAGGGAGTTGAATTAAGAAACAAATATTTGATACTTTGTAAGGGTGTAGAGGATAGCTTCTATAAGTGTTAATCTAATAATTAACAATTATAACTTTCGCTGGTCAAAAAAAAGAAGTGTGTTACTGTATAATAGTAGAATTAGTTTTAAACTTCTTTTGCTTCTTTTTTTTTTTTTTTTTTTGGGGTAAAATGATGATATATTATTTGATTTTTGACCAAGTTGGGATTATGTTGTGACTAATGACAAACTTCAAGAAAATCGTGATGTCAAATCAACCGAACTATGTTTTATAGTTTGGTTTAGTTTGATTTAAATTTTTCATGGTTCATATTAGTTTCAAATTATATAGAACCACACAGAGTGATTTGGTCTTGGTTTACTTCAAAATTGAACCAAACCGAAACATGCTCACCCCTAGTGAGAAGAACTAGAAGGGTTTGATTTCTCTTAAGTTTATATCTCAACTTGGCAAAACTTGAAAGGCTCATGAACCCACTATGGGTCCGATTTTGATGATTTGAAATGCTCATTTTGTAAGATTCTCTATATATATTATCCATTGAAAAATTAAGCAAATTCGACAATCGTAGCATTTCTATTTTATCATATTTGTTTTCGAAAAAATAGATGGCTTATTTTCAAAAATATACTTGTTGACAAATTTTTTTTTTTGAGACAAACATGATAAAATGAAAATGTTATGATTATCGGATCGACTAATTTTTTTTGAAAAAAAGTTGAGACCCCTTTTTTCCTTGACCCCCGCCACTCTCACTGTATTGAGATTGGTCAACTTTTTGCTTTTTGTTTTTTTTTTTCCTCTCATCACTCAATGACATATGTCTGTGAGGGTTGTGGGGGTTAAGAAAAAAAAGGGTCTCTATCATTTCTGATCTTTTTTTCTTTTTCTTCTATGAATAATATATATTGAGAACCTATAAAATGAAGTATATGATAAAAGGTATGTATGATAGAATTTTCCAAATCATAAAATAAGGAAATGAATTGAAGCAATAGAAAATAATAATATAATATTATTAAATAAATGTGAAGTACTCTTCTTGCCATCTAATTTAGAGATTGCCTTTCGTACTCTTTTTTCACATCCGTCACAGTCCATATGTACCAAAAGCTCCACAATCTATTAAACCAAAAATGTGATAGATATTAGATGTCAATTTATTTTGACTATTTGGTATAATGAAATGTAAAAATCAACACACACAGGAAAAGATTAAAATTAAAAAAATAAAAAAACATATTTTTCATAATTAATGAAAAATAAGATATTTGGGCAGAAGATTTTTGTCATTTTTAAAATGTACAAATCGTTTTCTTAACTAAATTCTCAGTTATACTACCATACTATTCATCACCACTTATTATCACCACCCCCACCACCACTGCACCAAACTATCACTGTTTCTCCATCATCATTGCCACTACTATTATTACCATTACTAGCATATTAATTTTTTTTATTGCAATTAAAAACAGAAAACGTTTTCTAAAAATTATTTTTTTTGCCTAAACAAATGAAGAGATCAGAATATGGAAGTAGGTGAAAGAACGAGAATGGTACTCACAGACATGGCATTTGATATTTGTGTTCGCCCAAAACACCAACCAAACATGATGATGATGATGATGATGATGGTGAAGTACTTTTTGCGGACGGCCAACTATATAGCAAGCTTTAGAGAAGGCCAAATTCTTTCGAAGTTGGACTTGGATATAAGAAAACATTGGAGAGAGATGGTGGAATATATGAAGAAATTTTTCAATAAATGAAATGAAATGAAAAGAATCAGAAAAGTTGATGAACTTATTTTTCTGCTTTTGATAACTTGCCCCTCTTGCTATTTATTTTCCTTCCTCCTCCACTTTTACTTTTATCACAATTTGCAACTTGGTTTCTTCAAGACAGAGATGCTTCTCTCTCTCTCTCTCTCTCTCTCTCTCTCTATATATATATATATATATATTGCATAGCGTGTGATAAAAGCTCAAGGTGGCGAGCTAATGTCTTATGCCACAAGCAATTATTTGATGATATTTGAGTAATACTTAAGGTTTTTTTTTTTAAATCCGAAAGCACAAGACTTAGAGGTTGTTTGGAAAGTGTGAAATTAGTATTCATTCTGACTTTTTATGAAAAAAAACGTGAAATATGAGTTAAGTTTGAAGTAATGTGATAAAGAGGTGATGTGATTTAAATAAGACATTGTGACCTAAATAGGATAATGTGCTAAAATAGCATGTCCTATTTTAGCACATGCCAAACAGCCAGTAAATACAATATATATTAGACAGATAGTAAATCGTCTAATGAAGTAAATCAAATACAAGAGGGATTCCAAAAAAATATAAAGAGTCTATATATGGAAGGAGGATATATAACAATCTTCATATGAAAAAAAATAAAAAAAATCCCCATGAGAAGGAAATCTCTATGTAAAGAGACATTATTACAATATAAACAGACACACCACCAAAAAAAATATAGAACAAAAATAATCACCACCAAACACCTTTGTAATGTGACATCGTAATTATCACCGCTACGTTACAAAATAAATTGTTTTAAATTTGAAATAGTTGTTTAGCTTATAAAAAAACAAATGATAAGCTAGATCTGAGCCTAGATTTGAATTTTTTTTTTTTTATAGCAGACCGATGATGGAGACATGATAGGAGCATTAGTGGGCAGGATGGTGATGAATATGAAGAAAAGAAAAAATAGATTTACACTTGCTTGATTGAGTGATTTGAGAAGGAATTTAGAAAGGAAAAAGAAAAAAGTAT
Source organism: Camellia sinensis (assembly GCF_004153795.1). Lineage (NCBI taxonomy): Eukaryota > Viridiplantae > Streptophyta > Magnoliopsida > Ericales > Theaceae > Camellia > Camellia sinensis. The sequence goes on along the minus strand of NW_021027303.1, from coordinate 308,294 downwards.
GTGAAATTAGGTGAAATGTAAGTATATTTTATTTACATTTTACCTATTTTTTTCATTTTTCTTTCCAAATTTCTCATCAAATCTCCCGACCAAACGTAACATTAAAAGAAAAAATAGCGATGAGAATACTACCGAAGAAGAAACAGAGGAGATAGGATGGTGAAGCGCCCTCCTCTCCCTAGAAAGTAGATCTGAAGGAGTTTTTCCACTAATGAAATTAAGTTGGAGCACTACATATATTTTAAATAGAAAATTGATTTCCCTGATCTTATCATGTTTCCTCATTGATTTACTTATTGTTTTCTTTTATATTTTCCATAACTACCAAATAAATCAAGTAATTTCATTTCCCTATCCACAGTGTAGAGGTTTGTTTGATCAGATTCGATAATGATGATGATGAATATTATCATTAATACTACTACTACTTATATTGAAATTCTATCCATATAAATCCTTTGAAAACCATTCATCAATTTCAGCAGACATTGTTTCAGTAATGCATCCTTCTTAACCCTTGAAAGTGTTATTGTAATTATTTGACGTCATAACAGTTGTAACAGTTGTGGACGTATAGTTAATTTTGAGATGAATTGCGTAAATTTTGTATTTTTTCTATGTGCGCATATAATGTATTTATTTGTTTTTATATTTTTTATTTCATCGATCTTGATTAAGTATGCCAGATTCTTAACAAGATATGTTTTATATTAGGTATATATTTTGGAATGGAATATATATATCTTCGGATGGGCATTCGCATTAAGTATTAAATAGGGTGAGATTTTCATATGATACTCTCAATTAATAACCTAGTAGAAAATTCTACATAATTTACCTTTATTAGGTAGTTGAGAGAGAAGACATAATTTACTTCGGATGTGTTAAGATAATAAATACAAATAGAGATTTAAAAAAACAAGAAAAATGCGAGTAAAATATGTATAAAATATAAATAATTTTTCTTCTCCTTTTTCTTTTCTGTTTCCAGTTCCATGACCTAAATACATCCTTAATATATTTAGCGATTTATCAGTTGTGAAAAAATCATGTAAACAATATCAAATGATATTTTGATATATATATATATTTCTCATATTTATAATTATTTTTGCCATCGATTGATATAAAAAAATTGGTATTTTCAAACTAACTAATAACTTTCCATTCACATCTATCTTAGATTTCTACATTCCATCTTCTTTCTTTTTTCTTCTTTATTTCTTTATTTCCCCACAAGTTGTCTGATTTTGGAAGTTGGGCTTTGGGATTTCATGGGCCAAGTTTGGGTGGTGGAGTAGTGGCAGAAAGCAACGTTTGGCATTGTATTCTGGCACAAAAATTCCCCAGGCTAGTGGCATATGTGTACCTTTCATGCAATAACCACCTTTATGTTATTTTTATATATCCTGAGTTTTTTAGAGAGGGGTTTATGAAAAAAATTGCAATATAAATATATATATATATATATATATTTTTTTTTTCCTCTTCAAATTCTTTCCTAAATTCACCATACAAAAAGAGTTACAGTCAATTACAAAAATGAAAATGTCCAACAAAATTATCTCTTTATATATTTAGTATAATTTATTAAAAAATAAAAATTAAAAATTGAAAAAGTAAATGTCAAAATCACTCTTCTCTGAGCTTTTAAAAAATAAGCAGCTGAATTAATAAACTGCATCAAACACCCATATGTAATGTAATTCAAGTTGATTGACTTGGGGTCAATGGTGATTGCACCACAGGACTGGTGGTCACACGTGCAGGAATCTGGCTGCTGGCTTACAATTTTCCTCTTTTTTCTTTTTCTACATTGTTTTTTATCAATAATACTATATTTAAATTGTGATTTATTATAATAAAAAAATCATAGAGGGAAAAGAATTAATTTATTTGTTACTCACTTTTGTCTTTTCTTTCCTTTTATTTTTCTCCCACTACATATTCTTATACAAATTTAAAATACAAATGCAATCTAAAAATTAAATGTGGGGTCGTTTGTGAATTAGTTTTTTTATTAATTTTTTTATTATAAAAAAATATGTAAAAACGTAGAAAGAATAAATTGACAATTTGTAACGACTTTTAAAACTTTTTGACTATAGGGCCTGACTTGCCTGTAGACTGGACAATGTTGTTAGGCTTGTGGGGCTCATAACGGGTTTTGTTTTGATAATTCGAACCGTTCAATATGTATAACTCATTGAGTACTATATTCTTATAAAAAAATCACGTTAATCGAATATTGATAGTTACTTGATCAGATCAGATTTTTATCAACAATTTATTTTGAAAATTATATTTATTGTTGACAGAAATTTGATCCGATCAAGTAGCTGTTGATATCTGATCAATGTGATTTTTGATAGGTATAAAGTACTCGACAAGATTTACATATTGAACGGTTTAGATTATCGAAATAGGACCCATGGTAGGCCTCCATAGGCCCAACAGCACGCTCCGGTCCAATCTTGGACTAGAGACAAGCCAAGCCCTTGACGAGCAGCAACAACAACAATCTGACTACGAACAGAAGTGAGGCGAGCAACATGAGAAAATGTCTCCTCATAATCAATACCATATTCCTAAGTGAAGCCCCGCGCAACTAGACGAGCTTTGTATTGCTCAATAGATCCATTAGAATGAGTCTTAATTTTGTAAAATCATTTACATCCAATTGTAGTCTTACCAAAAGAAAGGTCAACAATATCCTAAGTATGAGTTTTGTCTAAAACCTACAGTTTATCAACCATAGCTTGTAGCCAAAGAGGATTAGAACGAGCCTCACGACATGAGGTAGGTTCATGAGTACAAAAAGTAGTAGAACCAAGAGTATAATCATGAAGACAAACAGAGGATTGAACTACCTGTTGTGGACGATCTATGGGGAGATCTGTGGGAGAGGATCTGGTAGTGAATGAGGAGACTTAATAGGGGGTGGGGGACCTAGAGAGAGGACTGCAGGACCATTAGAGAGAGCAATCTCGATGAGATCAAATGCAGGCAGAGACGTCTCTAGAGATGGGGAAAGGGAACCTACATCAAACTTATTAGAAAATAGATCCATGGAAGGATTAATAAACATGAGGGAAGTAGGAGGCGAGGATAAATGAAATGAGGATAGAGATGAAAACATTTTATACTTCTAGAAAATCACAAGACGAGAGATATGAATATGCTTGGAAATAGGATCCCAAAGCTATAACTCTTATGTTCAATGCCATACTGGAAAAAACAACAAAGACAATAATGAGGTTCAAGCTTGGTGTGTTCATGAGGCTGAAGCAGAACAAAACATACAAATCCAAAAACCCTAAGTGTGGTGTAAGGAAGAGAAGTGTTATACAAGCGCCCATAGGGCGTTTGATTATGAATGATGGGTATGGACATAAGTAATAGTATAAACAGCAGTAAGTACAGCTTCTCCACCTCCCAAAATTTTTAGGACAAGATGAAGAAATAAGAAGAGCTCAAGTCATATCAAGAATATACCTATGTTTCCGTTCAGCACGTTGATTTTGTTGAGATGTGCCGACACAAGAATGATGAGGTTGAGTACCATGCCTTTGAATAAAAGATAAAAAAAAATTAGAATCCATGTATTCCATAACATTATTAGAACGAAAAAAATTTATAGTATCGGAAAACTAGGTTCGAACCATTTTGGTAAAATTGTAAATTTGTTTAAGTTCAGAACAATTTTTCATGAGAAATATCCAAGTATAACATGGAAAATCATCAACAAAAACAATAAAATAACGTGATCCCCCCATGGTAGGTGTAGAAAATGTGCCAAAATATCATAATGTATAAGATTAAAAAGAGCACAAGAAACATAATTACTATTATTAAAAGATAAAGCCGATTGTTTTGTAAGTTGACAAGATAAACAATTTAAAGTGTCTGAAAAGACAGGGCCTAACTGACCACTAGAAATTAAAGATTTAAATTGACTAACAGAAATATGACCTAAACGAAAATGCCAAAGATGAAAAGGTGATAAGGTGGAGGTAGATGTAAGGGCATCCAATGGAGTGGAGGTCGGAACACGAAGATAAATGAGCTCATAGAGACGTCTATGCTTGCGGCCAATCCCAAAGATCTGTCTTGTCCGAGAGTCCTACACCAAACAACTATTAGCAGAAAAAAAGGTGAAAGTTACACCATTTTCATATAACTGACTAATGGAAATAAGGTTGAAGGCGAGAGTAGGAATAAAATAAACATGTGACAATGATAAGTGAGATGTAAAAACAAAAAATGACTCATAGACATGAGAAAACCATCAATAGTATGTATGAAAGGAATATGAAGTGAGGAAGACATGGACGAAAAAATAGTAAAATCATAAGTCATATGGTTACAGCATTGTAGACACCATTTTGACCGGCCTTACGACTTGGGTGCTTTATTTTGAACACCTGATGATGAAAATTAGAATTCTATTTTACGAATTTCGTAGCAGAAAAGTCAGGTTTAAGCTTTAGTTCCAACCTTACACCCGTTTTGGCCAAATTATTTTAGACTTACACAAAAATATTTTTCTAAATTTTTTATTTTCTGAAAAATTTAGCAGTTTTGAAAAAAATAGCTCCCATACCACATGGTAAACCATATGGTTTTGAGATACTACATGGCAAGTCATGTGTTTTTAGAAATATCATATGGCTAGCCATTTGTTTTGGTGATCCAAAATTCCTATAAATACCACCACATTTTGTTGTTTGGGAAAAGAGAGAAAATTTTGGAAAAAGAAAATTTCACAAGTCTAGAGAAGAGAAAAAATTGATTTCTTTTTTTGGTTTCAACAAATCTTAAACCTCTATCACCTCTCTATCCACTAATATATACCACCTAAAAATTTCATCAAAGCTTAAACTTGCAACTTCTTATTGATATCTCAAAGCATACTCCATAACTGTGAGTGTGTAAAGAAAAAGTTTAATAAATTAAGAAATTCATCATTTTCTCTAAAGGTGAGTTTTTACAATTTTTTCATTTCTTTTCTTGCATTTTCTTTGTTGTTTTAAATATGCAATTTCTTTATCTTTAATATAAATAATATAATAATATATTAATTATATTATGTTGTATATTACTATTATTATTATATTATGATACCATAATAATATATATTTTCTGTGCAGTGGTGGGTGAAACCACCAAGCACACTTCTCTCAAATATATGTATTACTATTATTATTATTATTATTATTATGTTGTTGTTGTTGTTGTTGTTGTTGTTGTTGTTGTTTGATTTGTTAGATTCAGCTTATATTTAAGTTATATAGTTATTTGTTGTAATAATTCCTACCTCACGTCTTTTATTCAGTGTTATAAATATTCAATGTTGTAATAATTTCTCGTTCTGCTTCTTTCAATCCCTTTTCATTTATTTATTTGTTTGTTTGTTTTTATTATTATTATTATTATTATTATTATTATTATTATTATTTGTAAATAAGCATCATATTTTATTCTACATTATATTTATGCTTTGCATTCACATTTTATGCATTCAAATTTGGCTCATTTGCATATGTGGGTTTAATCAATTTTTATGTGATTTTTTGTGCTATCCCTTGTCACGAGATGATTCACATATCATGTATTAGTAGCCAAATTTTTAGTTGTATTTTTGTGTATGTATTTCATTAGAATCTAAAATCTGGGATCATGCCTGCTTTCCTAATTTTATTTTGTAGCTGTTCGCGGGACGTCGGTAAATATGTAAGTTTTTATGTTTTAGCACCCCACTTGTGTAGCTTTCCTTACTATGTTTAGCATTCTACCATGAGACTATTTGTTTATTTGATATAACTCTATAAATGCCGGTGGATGAAAGTTTTGTCGTTTAATTTGGAATGATGTTGATTTTTATGTTTGTATACTCAATTTTTTTGAGTTGTACATCTTCAAAACTCTTTCAAAATGCATGAAAATCAAGTTATTCTAAAATGAATGATATAGTCTATACTTATTTTCTTCGCATAATAAATTTTAGGATTTATTTAATAATCGGAATATGAACATATAAAGTCAATAAAATTCATATCATGATTTAGTAGAGGCAGATCTTTTGATCGGGTGTGCGGGGGTGCTCAATTAATGACCTTTCCTCCTCATACCTAAGGTTCTGAACCAAGACATCTCTGGTTATGACGAATAATGGCCTTGGCTTGAGTCACGGGTTTCCTAATTTTCTCAAATATTATGTAGCGATTCTAAGATCTGGTGGTGTAGTCCATTTTTGGCAAATGTTTTGCAATAAAATGGGTTTTCTATAAAACTTTCAGATTTGGACTCTCATCTATGCTTCACATTGCACTCATGAGACTAGATCAAAGAAATCAAGGGTTTGACCTGTTCAGTGTGCTTGGGTACCCCTCGGGTGATGCGATAGTTTCTAGCGATTCCACTGGGGATTCTATGAAACATCGACTCAAACTCCATGATATGACTTTTATTTTCAATTATATGTTCATTGCATTGCATGCATTGATGCACTTAAAGTCTCTATGTTGCCCAGATACTGGTGGGAGCACAAACAAGCTTTTTGTGACATTATACCTATCTTCGCGTTACTTTTGAGACCTTGTGTTAATACTTTTTAAGATCTGTCAAAACGGTAGCTCTGCTATCTAAGGTGTGGCTTGACTTTTTCGCGCCCCCATTTCAGAAGTTCAAAATAAGCCCTACAGTTAGGATTCCCGCGGTTCTGAATCTAATCTCACAAATGCAATGTGAAATTGATAAACACCAAAGAGTCTAAATCCGACAAATCTTTTGGAAAATCGATTTTGAATCAAATTGCCAAAAATGGGCTGCTTTGCTAGATACAAAGTCGTCACCTAAATATTTTTGAGAAATTTAGGAAACCTATAACTCTTGCCAAGGCCACATATCCGTCATCACCAAGATTGTCTCGGCTCAGGAATTTAGATACCAGAGGGGAATGTCATGAATTAAGCACCCTCGTTCGCCCAATCAAAGATCGGCCTCCACTAATCATGATATGAATTTTATGTATATTATATGCTTTTGTTCCGGTTTATTAGGCTAGCATTATTATGTGATGCGCACACACACAAGTATAGACTAACTTTGCAAGAATTGGAACATCTCGAGTTCATGTTTGTTTTGAAAATTGTTTTGAAATATGTACCACTCGAAAAAGTGATTGCATATAAACATTTACTCAAATTATTCCAATTCAAGCAATAAGCCTCCATCCACAGGCATTCAAGTAGTTATAGCACTTAAGCACTTAGCCTCATAGAAAGCATGCTAAATATGGCAATAATCACATTCATGCAATGTACTAAAGCGAGTAAGGGCTCACCTAGTACTCCAAGCCAAAACAAACAAAAGAGTTAGAAAAATGCATGATTCTAACTATGCGAGATGACTAATGTAACACATGCGACATGCAACTAATTGGCTCAGCTACTAAACATGGCATATGAAACAATTTGATAACATGTGGTCTAAGCACATATTCAAAGAAGTATTGAACTAACAATGTAGGTAGAATAACCGAGCCTCGGTACATGTAATACAAATGGATGCAAACATGAAGTATGCTAATTGAAACATGATGTTCCAAAACTAACCATCATAAGCTAGTAAATAAAAGTGAGAAAGACGTGGGGTTGGAAGACATACACATTATTACAACAATGCGCTCTCACGAAGGAGAATCCGAATAAACTAAGCTAATTAACTAACTAATTAAAGCTAAGCTAATTATTAAAAAACAAATTGAAAATAGCTAAACTACTTAACTAATTATTACAACCAAATAATAATGAATTTTCCTTGGCGGTGCGGTTTGGTGCGGTTTTGGCGGTTTCGGCGGTTTCGGCGGTATTATGCACACCCCTAATTACAACAAATGAATTAACTAACTAACTATTCTAGTTAACTAACTAATTACAAAACGAAATTGAATAACTAGTTAACTAACAAATTAATTACAACACTTTACAAAATTAATTAGCTACAACTAATTAATTACAACAATTTACACTTAAAAAAAGCTCGGTATGCAAGGAATGATCATGCACGTGCTCGGTTTCAAGCCGAAAAACCACTATTTTGCTTCCAGAGAGCCGCCGTTGCGTAATAGAACACACAGCCAAATTTTGCATTGGTGGCCGACCAGCCAGTGATGGAGGTTACCGGCCACCAGTGATGGCCGGCCAGCCATCAAAGGTGGTCTGCTGGCCATAGAAAGTGGCTTGTCGGCTACTGCAGCCCAGTTCTCCTTGCTGTAACAGAGGACAAACAGAGCATATACTGGGTATTTCAAGGGCTTGTTTGCACCACTCACCCCTCCTTTTCATGAACAAATCAAACGAGTAGCAAGTTTAGTTCACAAACCATCAATGGATGCAATTTCATTGCATGATGGCTCATGAAACCAAGTATGCAAGTTCAATAAATGCAACAAAACAAGACTTATATCACCCCCTATCATGGAAGATCAAGGGAAGTGGTGACCTTGGAAACTTGAATCATTTCATCACTAATGAGTATGAAATGGTTCAAGTTTTCATATGTTCAATTAACGTCCGATTGAACACAACCAAATTATTATCTTTCATCATTTTAGCCTTAATTTTAAATACTCCATTTTAGTTACCAACCATTCTTTAATCAATTGAGTCCAAATGGTGAGTTTAAGTCCTCTAATGGAAAGAAGACTTAAACCAAAAGTTATTTTTGGCATGAAAGAGACATCACACCGTTGGTAAGGAACCCCCTGGGGGATTAAACCGTTAAGCATGACACCTTAATCTCATGCTTTAAACAAACAAGTTATTTGAACCACTTTCAAAGTAAAATAAAAATCCAAGAAAGAAGGGAGGTTGCAGAGATTATTAGTGTTGAAAATGAGTGAGAAAAGCATAAATAAATGCTATCAACTCAAATAAGATGGTGTCTAAGGTCTAGAACACCAAACTCATGAGGACTATTACACTACAAGGATGCAAAACAAGCTTAAATGCAACTATCACTCAAAAATAGTGCTAAAATAGTTTAAAACAAGTCATAAAATATGCTGGAAGTGAACTAAAAATAGCTAGACTAACATGCTAAAACATGGCACAAACTAGACTAGTGAGTAAGACACAAGGAGGGGAGGCTAACCCCTCCAAATTTGAACTTCAAAACATGATTTTGGCCACTGAAAAAGCTCTGAAAATCAATGTTTAAAAGCTCAGAAAAAGATAGTACAAGGGTGGGAAAACACAAGGGCAAAGACCTCCAAAACAAGGTACAAAGAAGGGTGGATCACCCCTCAACCTTTAATGGCCTTAGAACCTAACTTTCATCCCAAAAATACAGAAGTTTTATCGCCCAAAATTAGTTGAAAAATAGCAAGTACAACAGTAGAAAAAACAAGTAAAAGGACAAAGCCTTATACCTCTTGAAGAGGAAATGAAGTCCAAGCTACAAAACCAGGCAAACAACACCCTTAAGCACTCAAACCAAGCTCAAAAGTACCTCAGCTCAAAGATGAGAAGATTTGGTTAAGGATGTATAGGCAAAGGTTAAGGATTTGTAGGCAAAAGTGTATGAATTTGCTAGAGAGAGGAAAAATTTTGATCTCAAAATTTTCTAACCTTAAAACATGAGAGACGGGTCTCCTATATATAGAAAACATGAATTCTTTACAAGGATATCCAGCCCTATATGTGGATGCAAATGCATGCATCTGTGCAAACAGCTGGCACAACTGGCATAAAATATCTACAAAAGAATCTAATGGCCGGTCGGCCATCACTGGTTGCCGACAAGCTACATAAGTGGCCAACAACCCGAAAGTGATGGCCGACAGCCTCAAAAGGTGGCCAGTAGGCCACCTGAAGCTGTAGGCTTGAAAGACCTAGGCTTGGTCCAAAAATGAGGCAACAAGAGTATAGGGTTTGAAAGGCTTAAAGCTATGGCATTTTGCTGAGGACTTCGAGCACTGGACGAGCATTTAGACTTATCATCTGGTATACATGCAATGGTGTCCAAGTTGTAAGGGCCATAAAAAATGAGGTGTCTATAGTTGCCCCTCTTTGACAGAACTTGGAGTCATGAAATGACGTGAGTGAATGTCAAAGCCTGAAGACGATCCATTTTGACAAGGCCGTAAGACTTGGACAAACAATCAAGACAAAAATAAATGGTTGCGCCTGCAGGCTGCCTACGTATCCCCTTGCAAGGAATCAAACCAGCGTAGTTCTGGGGCAAGATGCAAATGATATGCATAATGCAACTTTGAAAGCTAGATTAACACGCTCCGCGAAGTCGATTATTTTGAAAACTCATGATCATGCAAGATGATGCAATAAGCGATATCAAGACCATAACATATGAATCAGTAGCTTCAAGCTAAACCAACACAGGTTCCATGCAAAAAGGTAAAACCACACTCTAACCACGCCAAAACAAGAGACGAGGAAAGGAAACACTGCTCAGACAAAAGAATCTAATGGCCGGTCGGCCATCACTGGTTACCGACAAGCTACATAAGTGGCCAACAACCCGAAAGTGATAGCCGACAGCCTCAAAAGGTGGCCAGCAGGCCACCTGAAGCTGTAGGCTTGAAAGACCTAGGCTTGGTCCAAAAATGAGGCAACAAGAGTATAGGGTTTGAAAGGCTTAAAGCTATGGCATTTTGCTGAGGACTTCGAGCACTGGACGAGCATTTAGACTTATCATCTGGTATACATGCAATGGTGTCCAAGTTGTAAGGGCTATAAAAAATGAGGTGTCTATAGTTGCCCCTCTTTGACAGAACTTGGAGTCATGAAATGACGTGAGTGAATGTCAAAGCCCGAAGACGATCCATTTTGACAAGGCCGTAAGACTTGGACAAACAATCAAGACAAAAATAAATGGTTGCGCCTGCAGGCTGCCTACGTATCCTCTTGCAAGGAATCAAACCAGCGTAGTTCTGGGGCAAGATGCAAATGATATGCATAATGCAACTTTGAAAGCTAGATTAACACGCTCCGCGAAGTCGATTATTTTGAAAACTCATGATCATGCAAGATGATGCAATAAGCGATATCAAGACCATAACATATGAATCAGTAGCTTCAAGCTAAACCAACACAGGTTCCATGCAAAAAGGTAAAACCACACTCTAACCACGCCAAAACAAGAGACGAGGAAAGGAAACACTGCTCAGGGTTGCGTTTTACGCATCCCGAGAAACTGAGAAAACCGTCCAGGGTCATTCTTCGCACATCCTGAGAAACAAAAGAATGAAAACAGCTCGGGATCGTGTTTCACACGTCTTGAGAAACAGAAAGACCGTTTAGGCTAGCGTTTTACGCGTCCCAAGAAATAAAAGAAATAGCTCGGGTTCGCGCTTTGTGCGTCCTGAGAAACAGGAAGCTCAGAGTTGCGTTTTATGCATCCTGAGAAACAAAAAGAACCGCTTGGGGTCGCGTTTCATGTGTCCCGAGATAAGACCCGCCCAGGGTCGCGTTTCACGGGTCCCGATATGAAACCCACCCAGGGCCACGTTTCACACGTCCTGAGATAAAACCGCTCGAGTCGCATTTCACGCGTCTTGAGATAAAACCCGCCTAGGGCCGCATTTCATGCGTCTTGAGATAAAATTGCTCGGGGTTGCGTTTTGCGCGTCCCGAGATGAAACTTGCCCAGGGCCGCATTTCACACGTCCTGAGATACAAGAAAAACCACTCGGGTCGCGTTTCACGAGTCCCAAAATAAAACCCACCTAGGGCCACGTTTCATACGTCCTGAGATAAAATCGCTCGGGGTTGCGTTTCATGTGTCCCGAGATGAAACCCGTCCAGGGCTGCATTTCATGCGTGCTGAGATACAACAAGAATCGCTTGGGCTTGTGCTTCGCATGTCCTGATTTAAAACTCGCCCAGGGCTGCGTTTTACGCACCCTAAGAAACAACAAAAATCGCTCGGGCTCATGCTTCGCATGTCCCGAGATAAAACCCGCCCAGGGTCGTGTTTCATGCGTTCTGAGAAATAAGAAAAATCACCCAGGGACATGTTTCACGTGTCCTGAGAAACAACAAAAACCACTCGGGGTCGTGTTTCACCTGTCCCAAGACAAAACCCACCCAGGGTTGCGTTTCACGCATTCTGAGAAACAACAAAAATCACTTGGGCTCATGCTTTGTACGTCCCAAGATAAAACCCACCCAAGGCTGCATTTCACGCTTCTTGAGAAACAACAAAGAGAGATGTGCGATAGATGCACAAAATGAAGAGAATGTGTGCGATAGATGCAAAAAATGAATGCGTGCGATAGATGCACAAAATGGATGCGTGTAAGTTCTCCTACCGAGACATAAATGACTTTATCTGGAACTCCTCTGAATAAACCGTACATACAATATCGTTTGCCTATGTTGGCAACGGAAGAAAAAAAAGAACTTTCCTGTTTGCGAAAGCATAACTAACATGAATAACGTGTGATACAGTGGCAATGCATATTCTATGCAGGATGGACGACCGATGTAGCATGTTAATCGAAAGCATGTTCTATGAAACACAAAAAAAAAAAAAAAAAAACAAAAAAACAAAAGAATATTCTATGTGAAATTGGAATGACGCGAGATATGCATGCAATATATATATGTGAAATGCATATTCTATGCAACAATATATATGAAATGCATATTCTATGCAACAAATATGTGAAATGCATATTCTATGCAACAATAAAGAACAAAAGGAGAACGAAGGCAAAATGAACTAAAGCGACATTCGATGGCACCTTTCGATTTACCTCGCAGAGGAATTGCAATACGTTTAAAAAGGATACACCTTATTCATGTTGACAAGTGATGAACGTCATGTGCCAAAAACAAAGTTTTGAACTTCCATAGAGACAATCTGGACCCAACAGTGAACTTTCCTTGCACTTCTTGGGAAAAAAGAACACAAAATAGCATCAGGACCCAGAGGGAAGCCGCCGGCCACCTGTCGGCCATGAACAAGCTTTGCCGGCCACTAGTGAGCCTTGCCGGCCACCGATGGCAGACTCGGGGCATGTTGGACATTTTGCCTCGGGTCTTTAAGTATAGGCCTTGACACTTCATTTCCACACAACCTCATGTCCGAAAATCTCATCTCTCTCTCTCTCTCTCTAGGTGCTTTTTCTCTTTAGATCTGAGCTTTTTACACGTTTTCCAATGCCCCACGCAAACTTTATTCGTTAAACCCTCTTGATTCTCTTCCTTTTAAACTAATCAAAATTTGATTTTGACACTTTTTTCCTCATTTTCACCCTTCTAGGCTTGTTCCCCTCGAGTTTCTCTCGGGTTTAGTGCACTTTTCCTGGCTTTGAGTTTTTCTTCCATTTTCTCTCTCCTAGGGTTGACTTTTTCCAAGTTTACCCTATTTTCTCCATTTATCTTCATTTTTTACCCATTTTCACCCATTCTTCAGATGGCGGATGATTCACCACATGACGGGCCCCTCCGGAGGTTCCCCCCGTATTTCCACCTGTTGCCGAAGTAGAGGAGCTAGTCGCTGTCGAGGTTAGCGAGGTGGCCAAAGGTATTGAGGCGGACCTCGAGGCAGAGTTTGAGCTTGAGGTTGAGCTAGAGCCACTACTATTGAGGGTATGCCCCTTTGATCTAGCGAGGTACCATCCCCGGACACACATCTTGCCAGCCGATGGCATTAGGCACTTTAGCGATTTTGTTCTTGGTGTACCGAACGACCTCCTGCTGAGGGAGCTGGCTTCTCACCTTTCATCCATTGCTGTTAAGGTATGAGCTCTATTTCATGCATTCTTGCCTTTATTTACTTCTATTTCTTGCAGTGCCTTTTATCTGACTGTGTTTTCATCACTGCCTGGTTTGATTCATCTGTTCTTTGCCACAGGGAGAGTCTTGTGCCTTCAGAGGGTACGGAGCCACGACTGCGCACGACTGGTATGACGAGCTCCCTGCTGGAGTTCGCGACATTGTAGATGAGACTGGCTTTGGCCTCTTCTACTCCTGCCTGACATGGGTCATCGCTAGCCGACCTCTTCTAGGAGCACTTGTGGAGAGGTGGTCGTACACCACCAACTCCTTTCATTTCTCTATTGCTGGAGAGATGACGATGACTCCCTACAACTTTGCCATGCACACTGGCCTAGGAGTAGGGGGTGATCCAATTTCGTTTGACGCCGACATGAGAGTGGGAGGTCGCCTGGGTTGGGCTGTTGGGAGTGCGTCCACGCTTATACCGAACATGCATGGTTAGATATAGATGGTTTGCTAAGCGGTTCAAAAGGAGTAAGCCTGAGACACTTGAGGAGATGGAGCAGTCCGCCAGAGACTTCCTGATGTTTATCCTCGGTACCACCTTGTTTTCAAATAGGTGGAACACCATGGGCTTATATCTGATGAGTGCCCTGGTGACCCTTCTCCGGGTGCGCTTTTATGATTAGGGCAGAGCTGGCCTCGCCATCCTGTATGGCTACATGAGCTCTACCTCCCATCTAAGGGGGGGAGCTGATCGGAGGCTACTGGCAAGCCTGGGAGGTATACATTTCAGCTCCCTCTTTGCACTTTATATTTTCTGCTTTACATTTTCTGCTTCATAGATGTTCAACACCTGTGCTTTCTATATCTGTTTATGCTGTATGCTTTCTGCTTTGCACTTTCTATATCTGTTTATACATTGTTGATCACATTTCACTGCACTTTCCTTGCAGCTGTGGGTTTATGCATATTTTCTGACTCTCGCCCCAGAGCCCATGGAGGAGCTCCCCCTGACAGTTCCTTATTTGAGATGGTATGACCGCCAATGCCAGCGTAGGACTCACGAGACGTTCACATTCTTCCAACATTATTTTGACACAGTGGCTGCTCACGAGGTAACCTAAAACATAGTCATTTTTGTTTTAACACTGCTCTGGTTCACACTTTTGCAACTGGCAGCAACTAACAATCTATACACTCTCTATTTGCAGATCATGTGGCAGCCTTGGGCTATGATGCCAGCTGGGATACGGGACCAATATGCCGAGGCTTGGGCCACTTCCTGCTTCTGTATTCTACTTGAGGGCCCAGTCTGTTGAGCCTGGTTCCTTAGTAAGCGATTCGTTCGCCAGACAGTAGGCCTGCCAGACCCGATCGTTTCGTTGGCATCGCCAGAATTCATGAGATCAGAAAATAGCCTATCGATAGATGCAGTCACTCAGTTTATGGTGGGCTTGGATGCTGACTACTTTAAGGAAGAGGGCGACTACGCGACCTTTATTCAGATCCATCTCACGCCACCTCTGACCGGTGTTCGCGGAAGTAAGGGGGCGAGGGATCCTGCAGTGGGAGAAGCACATAGGATGACCAGGGTTCTTGCTAGAGGGGCTCTTCGTGAGGGGTAAAAGACCCGTTGGCCAGAGCTTCTTACCACTCTTACATGTTGGTAGCATACCGGGGCAGCTTACCAAGTCCCGATTGAGCCTGCAGTGGCTGATGATGAGCTTGTCGACGTTCGAGGCCCGACTAAGGTATGAACCATACTTTATACTTTGCATCCCACATTTCATTCCAGATATGTTCATCGTGGATATTGATCATCCAAATACATTTGCAGGCTTTGATAGAGTACATAAGGAGCACTCTCGAGCTGATAGCTTCATTGATGGGCATGGTACAGAGGAGGGAGACACTGCTCGGCCTCCACGGTATCTCGATAATTTCTTCAATTTATACTTCATGCTATCATATTTCCACTGATACACTGGCATTTCAACTGTAGTCTGCTCTAAACTACATTGATACGCTGCATTGGCACACTATACTCACACACTGTATCTGACTTCTGTATCTGACTTCTGCATTCACTCATTCTGCATACTATGCTTGCATCTAATACACATACTAAAATTGATACATGACAATTGTCCTTTCAGATCCGAGATATACCGAGTGCACCGGCGACAGCAGCAGCACCGGCACTAGCAGTACCTTCTCCAACAGCAAGGAGAAGAGGCAGAGTAGGGGTACTCGGGGCCGGAACAGTCCTCCAGAGCCCATCTTGAGCGATGACGATGCTGAGACTAGTGACTCTGAGGAGGCAGCGGGTCTGCATTCTGAGTCGTCCAAGAGTGGAGACGATGCCAACTCTGGTTCTGAGAGCGGAGGTGATGATGCCGAGGCGGGTTCTGGGGCAGAGAGCGGAGACGATGCTAGCTTTGGTTCTGACTCAGAGACTGCTTCAGATAAAGGAGCTGATGGAGACAGTGCCCCAGAGTCCTCTCCTCCGAGGAAGAGGACGAAGAGGGCCTCTCGGGCTTGAGGCGATTGACGCTGATTTTTTTGATTTTTTGCTTAGTTTCTTTTGTTTGGTAGCACTAGCACATTGTATAGCTTCAAATAGGTTTTATTTGCTTTGAAAACTTGTACTCCTCGTTTGTAAAAAACCATGATCGGAATAAACCTCTGAGTTCTTTATAAAAAGAGTGTTGTTATTTTTGCATCATGAGCACCATATTTGCACGAAAATGGACATGGAATTGAATTGGCCAAGAGCACATAATTGAAACAATGTTCTTAATCGGGTTATGAACCAACCAACAAACGAAATACAAAATGCAACATACAACTCGATAAGCAAAACAACTTGAAAAACAAAGCAACAACAACTCAATAAACAAAATAAAAACAACTCAAATACACATAAACAAACCTGCTAAAACCAAAAAAACTTAAAACAAGACCTTAAAATACTCAAAGATCAAGACAAAACATAGGCTTCCAGCACTACCCAACACATAGGTGGACAGCAGGGCTGAGAAAAAGGCTGCCGGCCACAGAAGGAGCCTGCCGGCCATATGCCGGCCACCAAGGTAGCTTGCCAGCCACCAATGTGGCCTGCCGGCCATCAATGTGAAGCACCTCCAGATTGTTGACAGCTAGCTTCCAATCACTACTTTATCTTTTACAAAAGGTTGAACTTCGTGAATTCTTCTCCAGAACTTCATTTCAGTTGCAAATTCTTCACAAATGGAGCCATTTTTCGCCGAAAAGCTCTCGGATTGGATAGCTGCTTTAGACGGCTCAGAAAAGGTGAATTTTCGGGGTTTTGGCATAAATACACCTTTTCTGTCAAGTGGAACTCCACTTTGTTTTCCGTTCCTTCATGTCGCGGCTAGATGCTGGGACCCGATTACACATGTCTTTAGCTTCGAGGGATAAGAAATATGCCCGACAATTGAAGAATTTTGGGCATTAATGGAATCCCAACGTGATGAAGAAATCATGCCTCAACCCCGTTTTGGCCATGCCCAGACTTTGGGACGGATGTGTGGGCTCACTCTGTATGAGGCTCGATCTTTGGCCCACAACGAAGAGCTAGACATTCCCAGTTTGATTCATCAGTTTTTCGATGTTGGTGACCGAGGCGACCTTCTTTGGCAGAGTTTTTAGAAACATGCCCTCTGCCTATGTATGCTTGCTTATTTCCTTCTTGCAAAGTGGCCCAAGGTTTGAAAGTTGGTAAGAGTTACATTGGCTCGGTACTGGCCGAGACTTTGATGAGCTTAGACGCCTTTCATCGACGGGAGACTACCAGATTCGCAGGGAGCCCATTACTTCTTCAGGTATTGTTCCCCACCCTTTCTCATATGTGCTTCTCACATCACTCGGCAATCATGCTCTGTTTTTGTCTCAAAACCTTTTTCTCACTTTTCTCTCGACATACATCTCTCTATTTTTTAATATCTCTTTTCTTTCATCGCTCCCTAGGTGTGGCTTATGGACAAGCTAAAGGTAGCGGACTCTGGCCTTAAGTACTCCGCTCGAGGCTATTTATTTCGTCACCAATTAGTGGATTTCCCAAATGAGGGATGGTGGTGCAACTAGAAGTGTAACAGGTCTGCTATTGACATAGCTTGGCATTGCCCCTAGCTTCACCTGACTGAAATGAGTTACAGCATGGCTCGGCAACCTGGGATACACCTGATCAGCCTTACACACTGTGTGTTCTACTTCCCCTTCCGGTTCAGATGCCAGTTTGGGCATGATCAGACTCGCCCAGAGGAAGGGGTAGAGTACTTGGATTCATTCCCCATCCGTGGTTCACACTTGGCTAGGTACCCCACTGCTTGGAGGATGAGAGAGTTTCTGGCCCCTGTCCCTAGTTTCAGTTGCTCCCTTTTTGGCAAATGCTTGGCTTGGCTCAAGGATGAGGCACAAACCGGGCCCACTTTGGCTTCAGAAGCTTCCAAAAGCATGAGTGGAGGACGCAAGAGCACCTAACTCACCTATGCCCCTAGTTTATTGCTTTGACCTTTCTTTTTAAGTTTTTGATGCAATAAAAACAACTTTGATTTGTATCAGAGAGTTGGAGAACTTTAAGTTGAAATCAATGAAATTAAAGTTGTAAGCACTAAAAATTTTCCTTTTGGTTCAAAAATGGTCTAAGTTGTAAAAGGTAAAATTTTAACAAAATCAACTTTTATTAAAACTTTCCAAAACCATTTTCGAAAAGGATCACCACTTGACACGCACAGAATCAATCCCTGAGATGTGCAACCCTGAATCAAAAGACCATAACTGCCCCGTGATTGAATAGCACTGCTCAGCATTGTAACCAGCTCTTCTTCCAGAGTAAAGATCATAATCGAACCCTCAGGAAAAGAACAGACAAAGATGGCCTGATCAGACACATGGTCAGGACAGTTGATTTAAAGGTGTTTACAGACGAACTTCAGGATGAAGTTGCATACGTATCTCGAAGATGGGAATCAGGCCTTACGTAGTTCAGTTCGGGTTCCCTCGAGTATTAACTCTCTCCTTTTGTGCTTTAACTTTTGCCAAAGTCGCCCTTTAGGGTTTTCAACCTTGCGAGCTTTGTTTTTCTTTATTTCTAATTTTTCATGCTCTAACTTTTGCCTAGGTCACCCTTCCGGGTTTTCGGCCTTGCGAGCTTCTTAGGGATAGTATTTCTTCAACTTGTCCATGTTGATTGATTGTGAAAATTCCAGGCCATCCAGGTCCATAAGAATAATAGCTCCATCCGACCAGGTAGTTTTGATGATGTAAGGACCAGTCTAATTGGGTCTGAACTTGCCCCTAGGGTCATGAATGAGAGCTCGGTTGTCTTTCAGCACCATATCCCCCTCTTTGAGATTTTGGGACTTAACTTTCTTTTTAAAAGCCCTAACAATTCTGTGTTGATAGCCCTAAATGTGATACAATGCTTTCAGCCTTCTCTCATCGAACAACATCAACTCCTCAAACCTGCTTTGTTGCAAGTCCGCCTTTACTATTTGACACTCAGCCATAACTCATAGCGACGAGACTTCTATTTCAATTAATAGAACAACTTCTATCCCATGAACAAGAGAATAAGGAGTTGCCCCTATAGACGTCCGGATTAAAGTTCTATAGCCCCAAAATGCGAATGGAAATTTGTCTGGCTAGTCCTTGTAAGTCTCAACCATCTTCTGTAAAATATTCTTGATGTTCTTGTTGGCGGCCTCAACGGCTCCGTTGGTTTGTGGCCGATATGTAGATGACTTATGAAAAGCCACATTGTATTTCTTCAACAAGTCTATCACTTCCTTCTTGAAGTGGGAGCCATTATCTGATATAATCTCGTTTGGGACTCCATATTAGCAAATGATGTTGTTCCGGATGAACTTAGCCACATGCGATGCTTTCAACACTACATAAGACTGACCTTCCACCCACTTTGTAAAGTAATCAATTGCCACCAGAATGTATTCATGCCCATTCGACCCTTTTGATGTGACTGCACCAATAACATCGATTCCCCAGACCGAGAAAGGCCATGGTGAAGTCATGTTGTACAATTTTGACGGTGGAATATTCATGCAATTAGTATGAATTTGGCATTGGTGGCATCACCGAACAAAACCAATACAATTCTTCTCCATAGTGGACCAGTAGTAATCTTGCTTGAGAATCTTTCAGGCTAACATTACCCCATTCATGTGCGCTCTGCACTCTCTCCCATGGATGGCCTCCATCAGGTGCTTTGATTCCTCTTCTTCGACACACAACTTGTGCATTCCCAAATGACCACTTTTGTGCAGTTTACCTCCGTAGATGATAAATTGAACTGTCATTCGCCGTATTCCCCTTTTGTCCTTGGCATTTGCCCCTGGTGGATAGGTCTCATTTTCCAAGAAGTTCCAAATATCGTAGTACCAAGGGTTTCTGTCTTGCGCTTTATCTATTGCGGCGATAGTTTCATAGGCCGGTGTGTACTTCTGCTTAATGATAATTGAACGCATCTGGACTCCAAGCGGGACGTCTATCATGAAAGATAGAATTGATAAAGCATCAGCAAACCTATTGTTCTCTCTCAATAGATGCGTGAAAGTTAACTTTTCAAACCTAGGAATCAGAATGTCCAGGGTTTGGTGATAAATCTTCATCTTTTCTTCTTTGACTTTCCAATCTCCATTTGCTTGAGAAACAACTAGGTTCGAGTCCCCGATAACATCCAATCTTTTTGCCCCTAATTCCAAGGCAGCTTCTAAACCAGTGATACACGTTTCATATTTTGCTTCATTATTGGACACCTTGAGCCAGAGTTTGAAGGCTAAGGGTATATGGGAGTCGTCGGGTGTTATCAGCAACACACCTATCCTATAACCATATTGATTGGACGCTCTGTCAAAGTACATTGTCCAAGTCTCCTCCTTAACTTGCAGAATGGCTTCATCTAGGAACAGGTATTCTACCACTTCATCCCCTTCTACTGGGTGATCTGCCAGGAATTGCGTTACATCTCTCCCATTGACTGACTTGTGGGTAACATACTTGAGATCAAATTCGGAGAGAAGAAACAACTAACGGGCTAGCCTACCCGTAAGCAATAGTTTCTCAAAGAGATATTTGATGGGATCTAATCTCGAAACCAGGATTATAGAGTGAGCTAACAAGTAGTGTCTCAACGTCCTGGTAGCCCATACCAAGGCTATGCAAGCTTTCTCCAACGGAGTGTAGCGGGTCTCGTAATCCAGCATTTTCTTACTTAAGTAGTAGATGGCTTTCTCTACCCTTTCCTTAGATTCCTGAGCAAGCATGCATCTCATAGTGGTGTCTGTGACTGACAGGTACAGAATCAAAGACTTCCCCGGCTCTAGCGACGACAACACAGGCAGATTCTAAAGGTACTGCTTAATTTGCTCAAAAGCGAATTAACATTGATCACTCCATCAGAATTTCTTTCCTTTCTTCAGGAGACCAAGTAGTGGTTCATAAGTCAAGGTTAATTTAGAAATAAACCGTCTAATGAATTGCACCTTACCCAGAAAGCCTCGCACCTCCTTTTCAACCCTTGGTGGTGGCATTTCTAGGATGGCCTTGATTTTGGAAGGATCGACTTCGATGCCCCTCTGTGTGATCAAGAAGCCCAACATTTTCCCTGTTATTATGCCGAAAGTACATTTCTGTGGATTCAACCTCGGTCTGTATTCTCTAATCTGTTGAAAGAATTTTTTCAAGGCGGTGTAGTGGCCCTCTCTTTCCTTGGACTTGACAATCATGTCGTCGACGTACACCTCAACCTCTTTTTGGATCATATCATGCAGAATGGTGGTTGCAGCCCGTTGATAAGTAGCCCCTACGTTCTTTAGCCCAAACGGCATAACCTGATAGTAGTAGGTACCTCATGGCATAGTAAATGCAATTTTCTCTCTGTTCTCGGGTGCCATCGGAATCTGGTTATACCCAAAAAAACCCGTCCATGAAGGATAGCAATGCATGACCTGCAGTGAAGTCCATTAGGTCATCGATGCGGGGCAAAGGAAAGTTGTCCTTCGGACTGGCTCTGTTTAAATCTCAGAAGTCCATACACACTCAGATTCTACCATAATTTTTTGACACTAGAACGATGTTGGCCAACCAAGTTAGATATTCAGATACTAACAAGAAACCTATCTCGATTTGCTTGGTGACCTCTTCTTTGATTTTCAACGCCCAATTCGGATAGATTCTTCGCAACTTCTGCTTGACAGGTCGGGCCTCGGGGTCAAGAGGGATCCGATGTTGTACAATCTCAAGATCGATTCTAGGCATGTCTTCGTAGGACCATGCGAAAACATCTTTGAAATCTTTTAATAAAGCGACTAAGCGCTCGTGCTCTTTCGAAGACAACGTGAACCCGATCTGGACCAGATGCGGATCCTTCTCAGTACCAACATTAATAGCAATGATTTCATCACCAAGAGGTTTTGCAAGCCTCTCCACTTCTCAATTAATCAAGTTTTTCAAAACCAGAGGAATTCCTTTCTCTTCATTTTCATTAAAATTCTAAAAATCTTGGTCAATGCAATAAACAAGTGGCACAGAGAAATACTCAGAATCAGTAGCGTTCTCAGTCATAAGGTCCAACTCTTTGGTTACAACCGACTCAAAAGCAAAAGAAAAAGAGGACCTGGACAAGACCTTGGCATCCGGGTTATCACCCCCAGGAATACTAGACTCAGACTCAGAAGAACCGGAATCTGATTCCGACTCCACAGACTCTGTGGAATTAGATTATGGCTCATTACCCAACTCGGAACTAGACATGTAGCCCTCCTCCAGCTGCCAGACAAGAGATGGTGCTTCAGATGCATCCAAAATGCTACTGGATGGGTTCATACCCAATTGGTTCCCGATCATGGAGATGGTAAGGTTATCCCCCAAGCTCTCTAAGTCGGCCAGAGGATCTGTAAGGAGACATGCTAGTGCTCCCCCTACTCTAAGCTCACTGTTGTTCGAGTCACTTTCCATGCTCTTTTTAGCTTTAGCACTTGGTTCAGCCTTTTCCTCGACATCACTTTATTGTAACTGGAGGTTGAAGAAGATTTGAATCCGAGGACATACTGCTTCGCGAAATTCATCCAAGCCTTGGGAAAGCCGCAAAATGGGAAGTTTTCACCCTCCCGAACAAAGTGGCTATTCAGTATTCCCCGGATCGGCATGTGAATGAGCTCATAGTGTTTTCCAGCCTGTTTGGCTCTGGCTCTGCCTACCATCTCTTCCCTTTTCCTGACCCAATCCTCTTTGGTTGGTACATATCCTAGACCAAAGGCATGCGGATTATGAGGCACATCGGCTAATGCTGTGAAGCCTTTCCGGCCACTTTTTCCAAGCCCCATTCCTGGCACATGTTGCAATTTGTTCATAAAATAAACAGAATGGGCACTGATATACATGCCCTCATCTATTGTCAAGATGGTCTACACTACTCGGGCCTCAGCTAGAGTAAACCCTGAGAGGAAAACATCCTCTTCGCTATGAACAATCTCCAATACTGGTGTAGTTACCTCTAGCTGGAGATGGATAGACGAATTCCCGAAAACAATCGCCACTCCCTTCTCGTGAGGGTACTTTAACATTTAGTGGAGGGTAGAGGAGACTGCTTTCACTAGATGTAACCAGGGTCTTCCTAGCAGTAAGTTGAAGGTGGCCAGGACATCCAAGACATGGAACTCGACATCCTGTTGAGCTGGGCTCACCTAAACTCTGATTTATACTGTGCTCATAACTCACTGCTGGTATTATCATATGCCCGAATCACTTAGACTGTGGGCACAAAGTCTGCTGGTTTATGGCCGATGACATAAGTTGTGCAAGAAGGACATACATTGATAGCTGAGCCGGTGTTGACAAAAACCACGAGTACCCATTTTTTGATGCACTCCACAGATATATACAAGGATTTGTTGTGAGCTGAGCCTTCCGGCGGCAGTTCTTTATCAGAAAAAGTTAGGGTTAGCCTGGCAACACCTGGGAAGACCAATCCCACAAGCTGTTCAGGAGTAGTGTCAATGGACAGTTTGGCTTTGTCCATTGTTGATAGTACAGCCTATCAATGCACCCGAGAGGCCATAAGAAGACCCCAGATTGAGATGTCTGCTTGGATTTTCTTCAGTTGCTTCAACACTGCCTCTTCTTCTAACTGCTTCTCTTTTTGTTTTTCAACCTCTCTATCTTTCCCAGATACTTCAGCTTGGTCTAAGTGCAGTGACTTGAAATACCGCCCACTTCTTGTCATGTGATCAATCTCTTCAGCGTACCACGTGTTATCTGAAAGGGTCTCACCCCAGTCTTCATCGGTGTGAACCAGAAGTAGATCATCATCCTCCCACCATACACCTCCAGTAGCCGACAAACAATTGTCCGGCTTCGTTTGTATCACTTACACATCACCAGTATTCCCCACAGGGTATTGAGCCATTATAGCTTTCTGGTTGTCTTGACCTATTTCTTGTGCAAACTCCTTCAGTGTATTTGTGTCCACAGTACTCACAGGGCCTAGTTCTTGAGCTGAAATTTTCACGCCAGTGTTCTCCAGTAGTTTCCCCTTTTCGTTGACCATTCTGGCCACTGCAGGAATTCCTGCTTTCTTTTCTTCCGATTTTGTTTCAGTTCCTTCTTCTTTGTTGGGTTCATCACTCAACCACCCAGAGTTGTCCGCTGATCCACTCAAATTGAACCAGTCAATCTGCATATCCCCTTGATCTTGTTTGTTAAAGAACTGCAGGTTGTCTAAGTCCTCCTCAAGTTTTACCAAATCATCCAAACCTTGGCTCGAGCCATCCTCCCTAACAACATTGACCTCCACTACTATTGGAAATACCACTTCTGGCTTAACTTGATCAATCGGCGCAATGTAGTAATTTGGAGCATACTCCCCCCAAGACAAGTCCTCAGAGCACTCAGGCAACGGACTCGTACTCTCCTCTAAGGTCAGCCTCCCTTCTTCTACCACTGTCACCACCACAAGTTTAGGTTAAAGTGTGGATGTGTCCATCATACACAAATCCATGCTTTCAGGAATGAACACCGTTGGTTTGGGTAGGTGGGAAGGGGCAATATATACGTTGGGATCGTAAGGGATGGCCAATGTATGGATTAGGTTTAAATTGTGAGGTAGAGGAACTTGATTGTGAGCCGGGAGAGGGTTGGTGGCTACATTTTCTTTTTGGGGTGTTGCAATCACCTTGTTGTCAATAAGGTCTTGAATCTCATGACGCAGCCTAAAGCATTGGTCGGTGTCGTGACCATGCTGCTAGTGAAAATCACAGTACTTGACTGGGTTGTGTTTTGGTGGAAGATGATCAGGTAATGGGCATGGCTCTAGTGGTTTGAGGTGCTCTTGTTTTATTAACACCTTCATGGCTTGAGATAAAGGCATATAGAGTGGGGTAAAGATCCTCTGGGATCAGGCAGGGTTGTTTGAAGTTTGTTGTGCGAATCTCATGACGCAGCCTGAAGCATTGGTCGGTGTCGTGACCATGCTGCTAGTGAAAATCACAGTAGTTGGCTGGGTTGTGTTTTGGTGGAAGATGATCAGGTAATGGGCATGGCTCTAGTGGTTTGAGGTGCTCTTGTTTTATTAACACCTTCATGGCTTGAGAAAAAGGCATGTAGAGTGGGGTAAAGATCCTCTGGGATCAGGCAGGGTTGTTTGAAGTTTGTTGTGCTGTATTAGCAAGGGGATTGGCAGTCTTGGTTATGGTGGTGACAACACTCACATTAGATAGCTGCGTAGCTGTGCTACCACTGGTGGTTACATTGGAACTGCGCACAAAAGGCCTCTTGGGCTGCTCTTTCTCATTAGTTATCAAGCCCTGTTTCATAGCGTCTTCAATTTAAACACCCATCTCATGGAGCTTAGTGAATGTGAACAAAGGTAGGACGATCATCTTCTGCAACAATTTCCCGTGCAGATTACGGACTACCATCCTTATCTGATCTTTTTCTAAAGGTCGTGTAGTCATCATTGAAGCCTTGGCGCTCCACCTTGTCACAAATTCTGAAAAGCCCTCTTTTGGCTCCTGGCGCGTTGCTTCGAGATTACGGGTTGTGACCTCGATTTGTGTGTTGTACAAGTACTGTGCAACAAAGTCCTCAGCCATTTCCTCCCAACTCTACTTCATAAAATCCTCTATCTTCGCATACTAGATAGCCGCTATTCCCGACATAATCTGGCCAAAGAGTGAGAGCTTTTGTAACCTGGTCAGGCCCATCGGTCGTAAGATGTCTGAAAACAGTTGAAGATAAACCATAGAGACTCTAGAGCCATTGAACCGATCGATGTGTGGCATTTTGTATCTATCTGGCAATGTCACTACAGAGTCAGTATATTCATCTTCTATGCAAGAATAGAGTTCACACCCTACGCTCTTTTGAAGAGCTTTTCCAGTTTGTTGACCTTAAGCACAGTCGGGTCAACCTCAAATTCAAATGGAGCTTCAGTTTGATACACAGGTGCTTTGAAGGCTTCTGGTGGGATTGGCTTTGTCGGATTGCCCTGATTTTCAACATGGGCAGTGGCTCTGGGTGTTGGGATACTCGTAGGAGGTACATGAGATGCGGAAGCTGCTGCCAGCTGTGGCTGTTGTTATTGCAGCCTGTTTATTACCTTAGCCTGACGTGCTATGACCTCAGCTTGACAAGCAGTGTCTTGCTGTATGGTTTCAACTATTACTGAATATGATGGATCAGGTCTTCCATGCTGACTGGGGGATATTGTGCCATTGGAATTGGCAAGTGATCTCATACTGATGTAGAAGAGTGAGCCTGACTAGATCAAGGTAATGCAGGTGAAGTAAAGGGTGACTGCTGTAGAAATTGAACCAGTGAACTCTGCCTTACTCTCCTCCGTCTAGTAACCGGGGGGGAGTGAAGTAAACACTGGATGTCCCCTAACAAGATCTCCGGGTCTATAAAGCCTTATGACACGGGTCCAGAGCGCTTTGGGGATATCTGAACTATCCGAAGCTATGGTATTATACTACCTAGCAAAAAGAAATAAAGCAAACAAAAAGCAATAATCAGAAACCGCATGGCATCAGATGTTAACAACACACAGATGTAATCAAAACTGATAGGACTGCACTCAACACTGAATTTTGCCCCCAAAACTGATACCCAACTTGCAACTGATATGCACGTTCCTGTATAGTTTCACTATAAAGCACAAACCAGTTAAATGAGAACCAAAACACCCTTCTAAAGGGGTAGGGTTACCCTGTCCTAGTTTCGTCACGAACTAGGGTTCACTATTCAAACAAAGCGGTTTAATGCAATCCTGTATTTGGATAAGCATCCTGTCCGAGTTTGGAACAGTCTCTATGGCTTTCGATATGCAACTAGGCCAAATGGTTGAAAAGGGTACCTCAGTAAGACTACCTAATATACCTCTCACACCTAACACCGATAAGTAAAAGGAGGATCAAACGGTATAGCGGTACTCTAGATCCAAGGATTGTGTTTCCATCATGGCAGAGCCCATGACCGGTCAGCCTTTTGGCAAGCTTTTAGGCAAGCCTTCGACAAACCATCTAGGAATGGCAGATGGCAAACACAATGACTTAAACGCACCAATGCAAAGAAACATATATGTGTAGATAAAATTTCACATCGTGAATTTCAAGTCAAATTCTCTAATTTCCCCAGTAGAGTCGCCAGAAACTGTGGCTCGACTTTTTCGCACCCCCCTTTTGGAAGTTCGAAATAAGCCCTACGAGAAGGAAATGTCATAAATTGAGCACCCTCACTCGCCTGATCAAAGATCGGCCTCTACTAATCATGATATGAATTTTATGTACATCATATGCTCTTGTTCCGGTTTATTAAGCTAGCATTACTACGTGATGCGCACACACGCAGGTATAGACTAACTTTGCAAGAATTGGAACATCTCGAGTTCATGTTTGTTTTGAAAATTGTTTCGAAATATGTACCACTCAAAAAAGTGATCGCATATAAACATTTATTCAGATTATTCCAATTCAAGCAATAAGCCTTCATCCACAGGCATTCAAGCAGTTATAGCACTTAAGCACTTAGCCTCATGGCAAGCATAAACATGGCAATAATCACATTCATGCAATATGCTAAAGCGAGTAAGGGCTCACCTAGTACCCCAAACCAAAACAAACAAAAGAGTTAGAAAAATGCATGATTCTAACTATGCAGGATGACTAATGTAACACATACAACATACAACATGCAACTAATAGGCTCGGCTACTAAACATGGCATATGAAACAATTTGATAACATGCGGTCTAAGCACGTATTCAAAGAAGTATTGAACTAACAATGTAGGTGGAATGATGAACTGAGCCTCGGTGCATGCAATACAAATGGATGCAAACATGAAGTATGCTAATTAAAACATGATGTCCCTAAACTAAGCATCACAAGCTAGTAAATAAAAGGGAGAAAGACGTGGGGTTGGAAGACATAAACATTATTACAACATTGCGCTCTCATGAAAGAGAGTCCGAATAAGCTAAGCTAGTTAACTAACTAATTAAAGTTAAGCTAATTATTACAAAACAAATTGAAATTAGCCAAACTACTTAACTAATTATTACAACAAATGAATTAACTAACTAACCATTCTAGTTAACTAACTAATTACAAAACGAAATTGAATAACTAGTTAACTAACTAATTAATTACAACACTTTACAAAATTAATTAGCTACAACTAATTAATTACAACAATTTACACTTAAAAAAACTTGGTGTGCAAGGAATGATCATGCACGTGCTCGATTTCCACTCGAAAAGCCATTGTTTTGCTTCCAAAGAGCCTTTGTTGTGCAATAGAACACACACACTGTTGCCCACTTTCAGAATAACTCTGCTCTGCTTGAAGAACACACTGCCAAGTTTTGCATTGGTGGCTAGCCGACCAGTGATGAAGGTTTCCGGCCACTAGCGATGGCCGGCCGGTCGGCCATCAAAGGTGGTCTGCCGGCCACCTGTTGGCCATGGAAAGTGGCCTGCCGGCCAATACTGCCTAGTTCTCCTTCCTACAATAGAGGACAAATAGGGCACATACAGTGTATTTCAAGGGCTTGTTTGCACCATTGACCCCTCATTTTCATGAACAAATCAAAGGAGTAGCAAGTTTAGTTTACATACCATCAATGGATGCAATTTCATTGCATGATGGCTCATGAAACTAAGTGTGCAAGTTCAATAAATGCAACAAAAAAAGACTCATACCACCTCCCTATCATGGAAGATCAAGGGTAGTGACCTTGAAAACTTGAATCATTTCATCACTAATGAGTATGAAATGGTTCAAGTTTCCATGTGTTCAATTAACGTTCAATTGAACAGAACCAAATTATTATCTTTCACCATTTTAGCCTCAATTTTAATTACTCCATTTTAGTTACCAACCATTCTTTAATCAATTGAGTCCATATGGTGAGTTTAAGTCCTCTAATGGAAAGAAGACTTAAACCAAAAGTTATTTTTGGCATGAAAGAGACATCATACCGTTGGTAATGAACCCCTTAGGGGATTAAACCATTAAGCATGACATCTCATTCTCATGCTTTAAACAAACAAGTGGTTTGAACCACTTTCAAAGAAAAACAAAAAGCCAAGAAAGGAGGGAGGTTGTTGAGATTATTAGTGTTGAAAATGAGTGAGAAAAGCATAAATAAATGCTATCAACTCAAATAAGATGGTGTCTAAGGCTTAGAACACCAAACTCATGAGAACTATTACACTACAAGGATGCAAAACAAAGCTCAAATGCAACTATCACTCAAAAAAAGTGCTAAAACAGTTTAAAACAAGTCATAAAACATGCTGGAATTGAGCTAAAAATAGCTAGACTAACATGCTAAAACATGGCACAAACTAGGCTAGTGAGCAAGACACAAGGAGGGGAGGCTAACCCCTCCAAATTTGAACTTCAAAACATGATTTTGGCTACTAAAAAAGCTCTGAAAATCAATGTTTAAAAGCTCAAAAAAAGATAGTAAAAGGGTGGGAAACACAAGGGCAAAGGCCTCCAAAATAAGGTACAAAGAAGGGTGGATCATCCCTCAACCTTTAATGGCCTTAGAGCCTAGTTTCATCCCAAAAATAAAAAAGTTTTACAGCCTAAAATCAGTTAAAAAACAGCAAGTACAATAGTAGAAAAAGCAAGTAAAGGGACAAAGCCTTATACCTCTTGAAGAGGAAATGAAGTCCAAGCTACAAAACCAAGCAAACAACACTCTCAAGAGCTCAAACCAAGCTCAAAATTACCTCAGCTCAAAGACGAGAAGATTTGGTTAAGGGTGTATAAGCAAAGGTTAAGGATTTATAGGCAAAAGTGTAGGAATTTGCTAGAGAGAGAGAGAATTGTAGAGAGAGAAGAAAAATTTTGATCTCAAAACTTTCTAACCTTAAAACATGAGAGAAGGGTCTCCTATATATAGAAAGCATGAATTCTCTACAAGGATATCCAGCCCTACACGTGGGTACAAATGCATGCATCTATGCAAACAATTGACACAACTGGCATAAAACATCTGCAAAAGAAACTAGTGGCCGGCCGGCCATCATTAGTGGCCAGTAAGCCACATCAATGGTCGACAACCCAAAAGTGATGGCTGTCAGCCTCAAAAGGCCACCAGAAGCTGCATGCTTGAAAGACCCAGGCTTGGTCCAAAAATGAGGCAACAAGAGTGTAGGGTTTGAAAGGCTCAAAGCTGTGGTATTTTGCTGAGGACTTCAAGCACTAGATGAGCATTTAGGCTCATCATTGGGTGTGCATGCAATGATGTCCAAGTTGTAAGGGTCATCAAAAATGGGGTGTCTACATAAGGTTGTCAGAATTTGAAGAGAGGCTATATTGACTCTTCCGACTTCCTGGGATCTTAACTCGTCATTAACCAAAGGGCTCTTTCCTGACGTCACCTTGACTTCAACCCCTAGAGTAGAGCTGACCTTGTACATATAGTGAGCTAATGTACATTTCAAAATTAGAACAAGATGCTCTCTTATTTCTAGGATGTATAATATCACTTGTTTGAATAGTGAAGCTCTAGGTCATTTCAAAGGGTAACCTTACCCCTCATAGGGGTATTTGTTCTCTTTCTTGCTATGCGCTATGAATGGAAATCTGTATAGAGGTTCTCAAATTCAGATCAGTGGTTCAAGCATATCAGTTTGTGAGATTTAGTTCAGTTTTTCGGTGGGGCATAAAATGATCAATTGTGCGAATTGAGCTGAAGTGCTACCGAAATTATGATTGGGGGTTTTGTTTTTGTTTTTGTTTTTTTTTTTTGCTAAGTCATTGTAGCAACATAGCTTCAGAAAAGTCGGATATCCTACAAAGTCTACTAGTAAGAATCCATAGAACTTTCAGGGAATGACCACTTGTTAATTACACAAGCTTTATTTTGAATGTGGTGGATGGCCCGCACTTAAAAATTCAAGAAAGGTTTCATTTCATGTTTTGAATCACATGTTGAGTCTGAGTCTGATTCCATCGAGTCTGTGGAGTCGGAGTCAGACTCGAGTTAACCTAGACATATCTGTCTTGTCTAGGTCTTCTTTATCGTTTTGTTCTGAGTCTGTTGTCATTACTGGGTTAGAGTTTCTTTTGAATAAAAGTGTTATGGATTTCACCTACTTTTTTGTGCCTTTAAATCATTGCATTGACCAAAATTTTCAAAACTTTTTCCAAAACTTTGATAAAACAAAGAGGAAGAAATTCCTTGGACTTTGCAAAATTTGATTGACTGGGAGGAAGATAGGTGTGTTAAGCCCTTGATGGATGAGATTGTTTCAGTTAATGTGGGTACTGAGAAAGATCATCGCTTGGCCTAGATTGGTTCTACGTTGTCTTCAGAAGAGTACGGACAATTAGTCGCTTTATTAAAAGATTTCAAAAAAATATTTTTGCGTGGTCCTTCGAAGACATGACTGGAACTGATCTTGAGATTGTACAACATAGGATCCCCCTCGACCTAAGGGCCGACCCTTTAGCTTTTAGACCTTGATTCAGAGTGTTCAATAATCAACTAAAGTATACGGCTTGCATAACCAGATTGGAAGCAGCCCTAGAATTAGGGGCAGTAAGGTTGGATGTGATCGATGATTTAAGCTTGGTCGTTTCTCAAACTTTGGACATTTTGATTTCAAAATTTGAGAACTTGACATTCACCCACATAGTAAAAAAGAATAACTAGTTCAACGATGCTTTGGCAACCCTAGCTTCAATGGTGGGTATACCAATTGGGGTCAAGATGCATCTGATCCTCACAGAGCATGTTCAAGATGAAAATCCTTGGTATCATGATATTTCGGAAAATGAACTATACTACAAGGGGCAAATTCTAGGATAAGGTATTAACGCAGGATTATCATATCTCAGAATCTGAGAGAGGAAGATTTAATGCTAAAGGCAATCAAGTTCCTATCCACAACCCTAGGGGCAAGTTCACAACCAATTAGATAGTTTCCTACATCATCAAGTCTATCTAGTTAGAAGGAGTAGTTATTCTTGTGGATTTAGATGGCCTAGAGATCTCACAACTAATCAACATGGACAAGCTACAAAGGTACTACCCTTGAGAGGCTAACTTGGCTGAAAACCCGGAAGGGCAATCTAGGCAAATGTTAGAATAGAAAAACAAAAAATAAAAATAAAAATAGAAAATGAAAAAAAAAATGAAAAACTTGAAAAAAAAAGCTCACATGGTCAAAAACCTGAAAGGGTGTCTTTGGCAAAAATTAGAGCACAAAAGGAGAAGGTTAAAACCTGAATGAACCTCACCCCTATGAACTACGTAAGGCCTAATTCCTATCTTTGGGATACGTAAGTAGCTTCATCCTGAAAGGCCCCAACCATTTTCAACTTGCTTGTCTTATTCATGTATGATTGGTTTATCCTTATCTAACTCGGTTATCCTATCTATGTTCAATTGGGTTATCTTCATTCAATTTGATTGTCCTATCTCTTCTTCATAGAAGGCCCGGTTGCAAGATAGATTAAGTGGTGCATCATGCTCGAGTTATCTGATTTTGACATTGTACATCTCAAGGGTTGATTTCATGTTGGTTCGGTAGTGACCATTTGCGAAAATAGGTTTTGATTATTTTTAATGAAGTTTACTGATCTTTTCAAAAATTATTCTATTTTTGCAAAGCCAGATCATTCTTTGGACCAAAAAAGGAAAAATTTTAGTGCTCATAGCATGGCTTACATGATTTCAAAACAGAGAGTAGAATAAGCATACTAATCTACCTCTCATGTTGATCAAAACCTTTTTACAAGAAAACCAAAAAAATAGTCAAAGCGATGAATTATGGGCACAGTCGAATCAGGTTTCTGTCTTTCTTCCGTATTCGTGGAAGTCCCTATTTACATTGTCAATCACTCGCCAGAAAGTGCGTAATCGTTATCTCCGATAATGTAACAGAACCCTTCAGTCAAGCGGTCGTTCGAGCGACAGACCGACGTTGGTTTTTTGTTTTGAATTTTGTTTTACAACATCGCGCCTATGATATTCTAAACCACACCCACGATTGTTCTACTTGGTCGCTCCTGCAATGTTTATAATCACACCCGTGTTGAAGTTTTGTGTCCTTTCTATTCCAGCAAATATCAATATGTCTATTTAGGTTGTCTTTGTTTGGTTTTTCTTTCATTAAGTCATTTTTTGATTTCTAATCAGTTGAGGGCTTAATGTCCAATTCAAAACTCATTGAAATTCAATCATTCTTAGATTCAAGTTCAAGAAAAATGTTTTCATGCTCAAGTGTTGTGCCATTCACGTCATGGTGTGCAAAACAAAACAAAACAAAACAAAAACAAAAATTGAAACTTCTTTATTGAATTTTAGGAAGAAGCCCCTGATTACAACTTTCAAAACAAGAAAATTTTAAAATCAACAAAAGATAAATCTAAAGCATTGGTGCCCCTTCCTAAGTAAAACTAAAAATACAAAGGGAAAAAAAAAAAAAAGAGTGCAGGCATTCTTCTAGATTTTGGTGGCAAAAGGTAATGGCCGACATCTTTTGGCGAAAGTTTCATCTCCTGCTTCTATTGTCAGTTGTCTCGCTTCATCATTACTCTCGGGAAGCTCTTGAGGACTCTACCTTAGCATTTGCAGAGCTTCCAAAAGAGATTACTCCTCGCTAGCCGTCAAATGGAGAACACCAAGGAGCTCTGAATCGGGCCACGGAGGTTTCATGTCGTTTCAGCTCTTTGTTTTGTTTTTTTTGAATTTGCTAATCTTTTCTCGAGTATCCTTGTGCATACGCTGGTATAGGGAGAGTTATGCATTCAAGCACTGTACTTCGTTTGCTCTATTTTGCAATCGACGAGGCACATTCGTTACCGCAGCTGCGGTCTCTATACATGAGTCTAGAGTGTGGGAACTGGTATCAGTGTCAGATTTTACTGCCAGCATTTGCTCTATTGGCGTTGTAGGGAGATGAAAAATTGCAGCAGGGGCACCCCGCAGAAGCTCAGAGTGTCACGACCCAACCCTAGTTACTCAGGACTGGAACCGCAACTTGCTAATTAATTCTAATTTTAACAAATTAAGTGGCGCAGTCGGAGGTGAAATGAAAGTAAGAAAATAATTAAATAGATAATTAACTTCATTAATTATCCAACTACTTTAATAAAAAGAAATACATCCATTGGGCATTTATTATTTTTTCATTTGGTGGCAGACAATTATAAAAATGAGAGAGAGAAAAAAAGAAGAAGAAAATCCACGTCAAATTCCATGCTAGTCCCACTACATGAGGTTACAATCCTTCTCTATATTTCATCACCTGAAAAACTTAACAACTATAAGCATATAGCAAAGTGAGACATATTATACCAAGAACGTAGGGCTCAAAATAACCATGAATAGTTATTTAAGCTAAAACATTGTACAAACTTAATTTGAGTAAATAAATTATTTAAGTGGCAGAAATTGAAATCTAGAAGTTATGTAAACAAATAATCATAACCATGGTATAGAATAGAACATAACATAATAGAAGTCACTGGAATAACAATCAGAACAGGGTTCAATGGATCCATGGCAAACAGAAGGCTACAAAGTAACCAATCAGAGGCTAATGGTTATTTAAGTCCCCTAAAGTATGGGATTCTCGTGGTGGAACTCACAAAAATAAATATTTATGTAATTATTGTCAAATAATTTCTAAAATTTAAACAATTATATCCATGGATTTCAATTTAAGCAAATAGGGTTCAGAAAGTAATTAACGTAATTGAAATATTAATATAATTTATAGAACATGAAGTGCATAAAATAAATTATGGTAACTCGATACATACGTAAAATATGTTATGGTGAATCAAGATATAATATAACTCATTGAAATATTAACTCTTAACCTTTACTTTCCTAATATTAACTCCCTACCTCTTTGTATGCTACCCTTAGTTATATCTTTTTCCCTCCGGCTCAGCAACCCAATAACCCATCTATTTATAGTTGGTGAAAACCCTTAGTCCCTAATCAAAATTTAACGCGTGGCAAGTCTAAAACCTGGCCACCTATCCAACATGTGACAAATTTGTTTACTTTCCACCTGTCCCTCTAGATTAGGCGACTCACCAAGTCTATAAAACTATACGTGCATATTCATCACTCTATATGCTAGGTCGGAGAATGTATAGGGACCTTTTATTATTATTATTATTATTATTATTATTATTATTATTATTATTATTATTATTATTATTATTATTATTATTATTATTATTATTATTTCTTTTGCCCCAAATTTCTTTTATTTACCCTTGGCCCCATAGATTAATTCTCTTGTTAATAACTAAAAGTCCTATTCTAGTTTAATTTTAATTTATAGTCTACAATTCACAATTTTATTAAACGTTAACATGGTGATGAAATTAATCAAATATTTAGGTGTCACATTTCTCCCATCCTAGGAAGAAGTTTGTCCCAAACTTGTCATACCTTGGTTTTCGAAGAAGTGTGGGTATTTGGCCTGCATTTGATTTTTAGTTTCCCATGTTGCTTCTTCGACACGATGATTTCTCCACAAGACTTTCACAAGAGGTATAGTCTTGTTTTGGAGAACTTGATCACGACGATCGAGAATCTACACTGGTTGTTCATCATAAGACAGATCTTCTTGAACTTCCAAGTTCTCATAATCGACAACATGCTCTGAATCTTGAAGATACCGTCGAAGCATCGAAACATGAAACACATTGTGGATTGGACAGTTTAGGTGGCAGTACAAGGCGATATGCCACAGGGCCAATCCTTTCTAGTATTTCTAATGGCTTGATGTAATGTGGGTTTAACTTTCTTTGCTTTCCAAATCAGATAACTCCTCTTGTTGGTGAGATCTTTAAGAAAACATGATCTCCTATTTGGAATTCCAATTCTCTTCTTTGTGTATCTGTATAGCTTTTCTGGCAGCTCTGAGTAGTGCGAATTCGCTGTCGAATGAGTTGAATTTATCACTCGTTATTTGCACGATTTGAAGATCCAATAACTTTTTGTCTCCAAATTCCGCCCAGCACAGCGATACTCGACACCTCCTTTCATATAGTGCTTCGTACGGTGCCATTCCAATGCTTTCTTGGTAATTATTGTTATAAGCGAATTTCACTAAAGGTAGGTGCTCATCCCAATTCCCTTTGAGGTCCAGCACACACACACACAACATGTCTTCCAAGGTCTGGATTGTCCTTTCGAATTGCCCATCAATTTGCGGGTGATAGGCGATACTAAACTTCAGTGTGGTTCCCAAAGCCTATTGCAATTTGTTCCAGAAATGAGATACGAAGCGGGGGTCTCGGTCAGATACGATTAAAACTGGGGTGCCATGTAATTGCATGATTTCCTTGATGTATAAAGTGGCAAACCTATTAAGAGTATACGTGACTCTGATTGGTAGAAAATGCGCCGACTTTGTCAATCAGTCTACCCTTTTGAGCTCGAATTCTATAAAATCGAAGCTCTGGGATTGTTTTGAGGGTTGAACAAAAATCTAGAAGTCATATATACACCTTGAGAGATCTTGTCTCCTCCTTCTTCTATTGCAAGTAATCTTTGAGCTAAACTAGCTTGTTTGTATCACCTCTATACACCATACACAACCTTATCTTACCACCCTAGAGCCTTGGTTGATCTTGGAGAAGTATAATTCAAACTTGAGAGTGCATTAAAACCAAGTTTGAAGCATCAACAACAAGTTTACCCCTTTGAAAGAAACAAATCTTTGCACCAAATTGATGCCGGCCATCAGTGATGCACGACCAGCCCTTGGTGTGTGGCCAGTAATGCAGCTTTGCAGAAACAGAGGCAGTGGTTGAAGGTAAAACAGAGATGGTCTGGGCACACAGAGTAGCTTTCAAGTGATGCGCATGTGACATTCATCCATCTTCCATTGTGTCCTTATCAAATGCGTTTAATTATTTAATTGTTTCATTAGCATAATAAATTGTGTTGTAATATTTAATTTGTTGGTGTTGTATTATTTAATTAGCTTAGCCTAGTTAAATTCTTAATTAGCTTAGATAGTTAGTTAATTATTCATTTCAAGTGTTGTAATAATTAGTTAATTAGTTTAGCTATTTATTCAAATTTTGTAATAATTAGCTTAATTAACTTAGTTAGTTTATTTATTCGGACTCTCCTTTGTGAGAACGTGTTGTAATAATGCGTATGTCTTCCAACCCCACGTCTTTCTCCCTTTTATTTATCCGTTTTTGATGGTTAGATTAGGGACATGTTTCAGTTAGCATACTCGATGTTTGTATCCATTCATCTTGTCTTGCATGCACCAAGGCTCAACGCATCATTCTAACTACATCATCATTTCAATACTTCTTTGAATACGTGTTTAACTACATGCAATTTAATTGAATCATATGCCATGTTAAAGAGCCGAGCCTATTAATTGCATATTGCATGTGTTGCATTAGACATCTTGTATAGTTAGGAATCATGCATATTTTTTTTCTAACTCTTTTGTTTTCTTAGCTTGGAGTACTAAATAAGTTTTTAGTGCTTTAGCATACTTGCATGAGTGTGAGTGATTGCCATAACTAGCATGCTTGCCATGAGGCTAAATACTTAAGTGATGAACTGTTTGAATGCCTGTGGATGAAGGCTTGTTGCTTGAATTTGAATGATTCAACGAATGTATGTTTAAGCCCACCATGTTGGCAAATTCGCAAACTTTTAGCCCACTTGAGGTGGCAAATTCAAACCCTTTTCACAAAACAAACATGAATTTGAATTGTTCCAACTTAAGCAAACTAGTCTATATTTACTTGTGCGCATCACATAGTAATGCTAACTTAATAACTGAAACAAGAGCACATAATGTTGATAAAAAATCATATCATGATTAGTAGAGGCCGATCTTTGATCGAGCGAGCAGGGGTGCTCAATTCATGACCTTCCCCTCTCGTACCTAAGTTTCCAAGCTGAGGCAACTTTGGTGATGATGGACACGTGCCCTTTAGTACGAGTCATGGGTTTCCTAAATTTCTCCAAAATAAAATATTTAGGTGGCGACTCTGCATTTGGCAAAGCAGTCCATTTTTGGCATAGCAGTCCATTTTTGGCATTTTAATTCAAAATCGATTTTCCAAAAAATTTGTCAGATTTGGACTCTTTGGTGTTTATCAATTTCATATTGCACTTGTGAGATTAGATTCAGAACCGCGGGAGTTCGAACTGTAGGGCTTTCTTTCAAACCTTCTAAAAGGGAGTGCGAAAAAGCTGAGCTACACTACCATAACCCATATTACATCATTTTTCGAGACTGACTGTGGTAGCTCGATCATGAAGTCCATAGTAATGTGTTCTTGTTTCCATTCAGGAATAAGGAGTGGTTGCAATGTTCCTGTAGGTCTCTGATGTTCTGCTTTAACACATTGATAATATAGGCATTTAGGAAATGTGGCTTGCTATGTCTCTTTTCATTCCTATCCACCAGAAGTGTTCCTTTAGATCATGATACATCTTTGTATTGCCATAATGGACTGCAAACCTCGAGCTATGGGCTTCTACCAATATCTTCTTTTTGAGCTCTAGAATGTCGGGTACGCAAATTTGATTTTGAAATTTTAGCACCCCATTGCTTATAGTGAAATCAAGGTCGGGCGTATTTATCTGCTCATCGTTTTTTTTTTCCAAAAGTTTATCTTCACATTGGCATGCTCTAATTTCTTCTATCAACGTGGGTTCTACGATTATGTTCATGAGAAATCCATTGATCTTGCGGGAAACGAGGGTACATGCCAAACTTTTTGTAGTCTTTCGACTCAATGTGTTAACTACTATGTTAGCTTTGCCTGGGTGGTGGTGAATCGCCATATCATAGACTTTCATAAATTTCAACCACCGTCGTTGTCTCATATTCAGTTCTTTTTGTGTAAACAGATATTTAAGAGTCTTGTGATCAGTGTAAATCTCACAGGTTACACTGTAGAGATAATGACGCCAGATCTTGTGGGCGAAGATCACCACAGCTAATTCTAGGTCATGGGTTGGGTAGTTCTTCTCGTGAGTCTTTAGTTAATATGAGGCATATGTAATGACTTTTTTATTTTGCATAAAAACGTAACCCAAACCATTGTATGAGGCATTGCTATCAATTACGAACCCATCCATTCCAGTAAGGAGTGTTAGTATAGGAGGTGATACAAATCTGCTTTTTAACTCTTGGAAGCAACGTTCCTGTTTGTCAGTCCATTCAAAGGGTGGGTTTTTCTGAGTCAGCTGGGTCAAAGGTGATACCATCTTCGAGAAATCTCGAATGAAGCGTTGGTAATAGCCGGCTAAACCCAGTAAGCTTCGAACTTCAGACACGTTAGTAGGTTGTGGCCAATTCACGATTGCTGTAACTTTTTGGGGGTCAAGCAAGATGCCATCCTTGTTAATGACGTGACTGAGGAAGGTGCATTAGTGATCCAGAGTTCGCATTTCTTAAACTTGGCATAAAGTTTGTGATCATGTAGTGTTTACAGGACTGTTCACAAGTGTTTCTCATGGTCCTCTGGTGTCTTGGTAACAAACTCATCAAGATATGTTTAGAACACTCTATTCATGAGGTCCATGAAAGCTGCTGGAGCATTTGTGATGCTAAATGACATGATGAGAAACTTATAGTTCCCATAACGTATTCTGAAGGTAGTCCTTTCGATGCTTTCTATTTTGACTTTTAATTTATGATAGTTGGAAAGCAAGTTGAATTCTGAGAATACTTAGGCGCCTTGAAGTTGATCAAACAAGTCATCGATTCAGGGCAGAGGGTACCGATTCTTGATGGTAACTTTGATCAATTCCCGATAATCAATACACAATTTCATTGTACCATTTTTTTTCTTTGCGAATAGTACTGGAGCTCCCCAGGGCGAGGTACTAGGTCGAATAAAGCCTTTGCCTAGTAGTTCTTGGAGTTGGGTCTTTAGTTTTTTCAATTTCTTCATTGGCATGCGGTAAGGAGCTTTAGATACTGGTTATGGACTAGGTTGAGTTTCAATAGTGAATTTGATTTCTCGATCAACTGGGGTACTAGGTAGGTCTTCTGGAAAGACATCTGAAAATTTTCTAACCCCAGGGATTGCATCAAGTGTGGGGGCATTTTGCTGAGCATAGATCACATAGCATATATAACTACAACAACCCTTTCTTAGAAGTCTTTGGGTTGTCAAGGAGGATATAACACATAGAGGGGAGGAAACTCCAGTTCCATCAAAGACAAGCTCTAGTTGGTTTGGTAACCGAAGAGAGACCTTTTTGGCTTTGCTATCGATAAAGACATGGTTGGCAGCTAGGCAATCTATTCCTAAGATCACATCAAAGTTCCCAATACATAAGGGAATCAATTCCACGTATAAGGTTGGATTTTAAGGATATAGCACAAGATTTGTACACATCAATACCAAGGGCAGAATTACTAGAAGCAAAGGACACAGACAGTATATATCCTAAGGGTTCGAGTGTTGATGCTAACTTGGAAGCAAAGTGTGGTGCAACAAAAGAATGAGTTGAATCAGAATCAATGAGAACATGAGCTAAATGACCACAGATAGAAAGTTTACCTGACACAACGTTCTCAATAACTTCCGAATTTCCAAGCACCATGGAAAAAGCTCTTCCTTAGCATTTTTGGTCCTTCCTCACTCCTCCAGGTACTG
This sequence comes from Camellia sinensis, assembly GCF_004153795.1. Classification (NCBI taxonomy): domain Eukaryota; kingdom Viridiplantae; phylum Streptophyta; class Magnoliopsida; order Ericales; family Theaceae; genus Camellia; species Camellia sinensis. Next base: position 267,360 of record NW_021027303.1, on the reverse strand, counting down.
CGGGTATTGAGGATAGTTCAGAGGGGCCTGCTATAGGATTCATAAACCTTGGACAATCTCTCAACAAGTGACCAATTTGCCTGCATTTAAAGCATGCTCTTGTGTCTCGATGGCATCGTCCCCAATAAGCCTTCTCACAAGTAGGGCAATTCGGAATGGTGCCACTTTTGGGGTTAGTAGAACCTTGATTACCTAGACTAGTTGAGCCCGTATTTACCTTCTTTGGGGCTGGAACACCAAATCTTCTATTGTCTTTTTCCCAAAATCACTTCTTTTGGCTCATTTCCTCGGAATGCGAGACTTTAATCCCTTTTTTGGCGATGTATACTCGATCCACCACTCCTGCATATGTTGGCAACTTCAGAACTTCAATCTTGTTTATGATGTCATCATCTAAGCTAGCTTCGAACTTCCTAGCTCTATAGGCTTCGGTGGGAATAACATGTCGCAAATCGAGCTAGTTGCATGAATTTGCTCTCGTATTCGGCCACCGTCATTGATCATTGCTTAAGATGTATGAATTCTTATGCCTTTTGTTCTTGTAGTGAATCCGGAAAATATTTTTCATAAAATACTTCTAAGAATCATGCCCAAGTCATATTTTTCTTGTTCTAGGGTGAGAAGCCACCATTCCTATACATCATCTTTGAAAGCGAAAGTGGCAAAAGTTACCTTCTGTCTTTCTGTGCAAGGGGGTACACAAAAAATCTTCTCCATGTCCTTAACCCAAGCTTTTGCTATCAATGGGTTTGAATTACCAATGAATGTGGTAGGCTTCAAATCTTGGAATTGTTTTATCATAACCGGCTCTTCTCACTGTTCTAGCATTCCATTGTTTATGTTGGTTTGCAGGGCCTGCAAAAAGTTGGTAACTGTTCTTTCCATGATTCTTTCCATTGACTTTGTTCCCCTGACTGACAACCCAATTCGGTTACTATCATTGGCGATTACTACAAAGTAAGGTTTTAGTAGAATTAATTTAATAAGCATTATATCACATTTATAAAGAATCATATATATATATAATACCAGCTTTATTATTTATACAAATATGGTGTTAGTACTACATCTTTATTAAAAATTAAAAATTAAGTCAGTGTTTAATCCTTTTAGTACCAAGAATAAGGATTAGAACTAATCGCAGTTAGCTCACAAAAATGATCCTCCTCTCAAGCATCTAGATTGGTGAGTCAAACAGCCATGGAAAATAATGCTGCATGAGAAGCTCGAATTCCCATCCCAGCTGCAGCACTCTGAAACAAACCCATGCTTCCTGAACTCTATAAATGGAGACGGACTGTAGGTATCCCAAAACACTCGATCGACGATCTACCCAAGTGTCTCGACATATGTTAATTCATTACTGAAATCGACATTTTGGACATTAATAATGTCCAGGGGGTTGGGGATGTCGGTGAGTATGTAGTTGTCGGGAAAAACATTTCCCCTCCTTTCAACATAATTTGAGGGCAAAAGGCCAACTATGTAGTGAGGGTAGTCTAGTCCTGGGGCAAGGCCGACCATGTACGTAGGTTCGAGATACCGTCCTCGAGTATAGGCACAGCTCTATCTCCATGATAGATATGCCAAATTATCATAATCGGCCTGTAGATATAACGGCCGACCCATCAGCTGGTCAAGGCTCGAGTGTTGCTGTCTAACTATGTTCTCGGAATCTCCCCATCCTTCTGGCGGGGCGAGGGCATGATGTTCTCCTAAGAATCCTTCTAGACTCAAACTTTCAAGCTTGTTCCAGAATAACGCACCGAGAGTAAATTTACATATCCCTACATCACCAAAATTAGTAATGGTACAAGTGTAAGATTAACATGACAAGAGGAAAAAAAAAATTTGGTTAAGCCATTGCTCTGATACCACCTTTGTCACGACCCAACCTTGATTGCTTAGGGCTGGAATTGTAACTTGCTAATTAATTCTAATTTTAACAAATTAAGTGGCGTAGGCGAAGGTGGAATGAAAGTAAGAAAATAATTAAATTTACTACTTTAATAAATGAAAATACATCCATCCGACTTTTATTATTTTATCATTTGGTGGAAAACAATTATAAGAGAGAGAGAGAGAGAGAGAGAGAGAGATCCGCATCGAATTCCATGTTGGTCCCACTACACGAGGTTACAATCCTTCTCTATATTTCATCACCTGAAAGGGGTAACAAATACAAGCACATAGCAGAGTGAGAGATATTATGCCAATAGCATAGGGCTCAAAATGACCATGGATAGTTATTTAAGCTAAAACATTATACAAACTTAATTTGAGTAAATATATTGTTTAAGTGGTAGAAATTGAAATCCAGACGTTATGTAAACAAATAACCATAACCATGGTATAGAACAGAACAAAACATAGGTTACTGGAGCGACAATCAGAACATAGGTCAATGGATCCATAACAAACAGATGGCTACAAAGTGACCAATCAGAAGCTAATGGTTATTTAAGTCCCCCAAAGTATGGACTCCTATGGTGGTACTCACAAAAATAAATATTTATATAATCATTGTCAAATAATTTCTAAAATTTAAACAATCATATCCATGGATTTCAATTTAAGCAAATAAGGTGCAGAAAATAAATAACATAATTGAAATATTAATATAATTTATAGAACATAAAGTGCATAAAATAAATTATTGTAACTCGAAACATACATAAAATATGTTATGGTGACTGAAGGTATAATAAACTCATCGAAATATTGACCCTTAACCTCTACTTTCCTAATTTCAACTCCTTACCTCTTTGTATGCTGCCCTTAGTTATATCTTTTTCTCTTCGGCTCAGCAACCCAATAACCCATCTATTTATAGTTGGTGAAAACCCTTAGTCCCTAAACAAAATTTAACGCGTGGCAAATCTAAAACCTGGCCACCTATCCAACAGGTGGCAAATTAGTTTACTTTCCACTTGTCCCTCTAGATTAGGTGACTCACCAAGTCTATAAAACTATACTTGCATATTCATCACTCTATATGCTAGGCTAGAGAACGTGTAAAGACCCTTTTTTTTATTATTATTTCTTTTGCCCCAAATTTCTTTTATTTACCCTTGGCCCATAGATTAATTTTCTTGTTAATAACTAAGTCCTATTCTAGTTTAATTTTAATTTATTTTCTATCATTCATAATTTTATTAAATGCTAACATGGTGATAAAATTAATCAAATATGTAGGTGTCACACAGAGGAGCTAGTGTCAGAAATCTCTGTCGGCATGGATGTGTCATTAAGGTCTGAAAAAAGGGCAAGAGTATAGCGAGAAGAGGCCATGTTAAAGCAGAGTAATGCCAAAGAGGGAGGTTGTAGAGTAATGGTAGAGAGGAATTTGTTTTGTAGCTTTCTACTATGTCTCTCTCGCAGGCCTCAAATTAAAAAAAGAGAACGAAGGAGAAGAAGAAGCCAAAGAAGGGAGAAGGTCGAGGCAATCGTTGAAGAATCGAGGTTGTTTGGCTATGTCAATCAGGCGCTATAATTGTTCAAATCGCATGCCAGATGCAAAATTCGAAGGAGACGAAGGAGGGAGAGAAAGAGAAAGAGAGAGAGAGAGAGAGAGAGAGAGAGAGAGAAAAAGAGACAAGAACAGGGGAGAGGTATGTGTATGTATGTGTACGTATACTTTATTTATATGTATATGTATAAATATATATGTATGTGTATCTGTATATCTGTCTGTATGTATATGTTTATTTGTATGTATGTTTATATGTATATGTATCCGAATATATATATATATATATGCATACCATGTATATGTATATATGTATATGTATCTATATATGTGTCTGTATGTATATGTGTATGTATATGTCTATCTATATATATATGTATGTGTATGTATCCGGATATGTATATGTATGTAAATATATATTTTGTATATATGTATATATTTGTATGTGTATGTATATATATATTGATGTACGTAGTATGTATCTACAAAAAAAAAAAGTGAAAAAAGAAAAATACAACATAATTTTAAGAAGAACAAAAGAAAATGAAAAAATAAATTTGTGCATCAATCAAGTACAGTTAAAACCTTCCTCCTCTCTGTGTGAAATACGATTAGGTGTGCCTATTGGTTACACCACCTTTTCTCCTTCCATGTGAAATGTGTTAAGAAATTTATTCAGTTAAAACCTTCCTTCTCTCCATATGAAATACGGTTAAGTATGCCTGTTGGTTACACCACATTTCCTCCTTTCACGTGAAACGAGTTAGGATTTCAAGTTTACTCAGTTAAAACCTTCCCCTTCTTTATATGAAATACGGTTAGGTATGCATGTTGGTTACACCACCTTTCCTCCTTTCGCGTGAAACGTGTTAGAATTTCTAGTTTACACAGTTAAAACTTTCTTCTTTTCCGTATGAAATACAGTTAGGTATGCATGTTGGTTACAACATCTTTCCTTCTTTTATGTGAAATGTGTTACGATTTCAAGTTTACTCGGTTAAAACCTTCCTCATTTCCATATGAAATACGATTAGGTACGCTTGTTGGTTACACCACCTTTTCTTCTTTCGCGTGAGACACATTATGATTTCAAGTTTATTTGGTTAAAACCTTCCCCATCTCCTATGAGATATGGTTAGGTACGCCTATTGGTTACACCACATTTTTCCTCTCGCGTGAAATGAGTTTGGATCTCAAGTTCACTATTTTTTCTTTCGTGTAAGATGTGTTTGGATCTCAAGTTCACTATTCATCTGCTCGTGTGAGACGAGTTTGGATTTCGAGTTCACTATTTATCCTCTCGTATGAGACGTGTTTAGATTTTGAGTTCACTATTTCTCTTCTCACGTGAGACGCTTTGGATCTCAAGTTCACCTTTCCATCTCTATCATTTGTGTTGTGCCACATTTGTATGGATTGCACCCTCTCTATCATTTGTGTGGTATGCACATTTATATGCGATGCACATTTATGTGGTATGCATATTTGTATGCGATGCAGCCCTTCTATCATTTGTATAGTATGCACACTTGTATGTGATGAATCCCCACTATCATTTATGCTGTGGCATATTTGCATGCGATGCACTCCCTCTATCATTTGTGCGGTATGCAAATTTGTATACAATGCACCCCCCTCTATCATTTGTGCGATATGCACATTTATATGCGATGCACCCCCTTCTATCATTTGTGTAGTATGCACACTTGTATGCTATACACCCCTCTTTATCATTTGTGTTGTGGCACATTTGTATGCGATGCACCCTCTCCATCATTTGTGTGTTATGCACATTTATATGCAATGCACCCCCTTTATCATTTGTGTCGTGGCACATTTGTATGAAATACACCCCCTCTATCTTTTATGTGGTGTGCATATTTGTATGCAATGCACCCCTTTCTTTCATTTATGTTGTGGTACATTTTTATACGATACATCCCCTTTATCATTTGTACGGTATGCACATTTGCATGCGATGCACCCCTCTATCATTTGTGCTTTGTCACATTTATATGCAATGCACCCCCTCTATCATTTGTGTTTTGGGACATTTATATGCAATACGCCCCTTTTTATGCTTCATATCATTTGCACTAGTCTTGCCTCTCATGTCACCACCTCCATATCTTTATCATCATTCCATTACTTTACATTGCATAATCATGAATGTTAAAAATAAAAATAAAAAATCAGTTTCGCAAAGTGTATAAGTCTAACTTTCAATTATATTTTGAGCATATCATTTGCATCTTGCCCCTGAACTATGCTAGTTTGATTCCTTGCTAAGGCATACATAAGCAACCTTTGGGTTTAACCAATTATGTTTGTATCTTGTTTGTTTGTCCAAGTCTTACAGCCTTATCAAAAGGGTCATCTTCGAAATTTGACATTCACTCACGTCATGAAATGATTTCGAACTCTGTCAAACTGTAGACACTCCATTTTGACCGGCCTTAAGACTTGGGTGCTTTCTTTCGAACACCCGATGATGAAAATTGAAATGTGCTATTTTATGAATTTCTCTACAGAAAAGTCAAGTTTAAGCTTTAATTCCAACCTTACACCCGTTTCAACCAAATTATTTTAGACCTATTCAAAAATATTTTTCTGAATTTTTTCTTTTCTGGAAAATTTAGCAGTTTTGGAAAAAATTAGCTCCCATACCACATGGCAAGTCACATGGTTTTGAGATACCACATGGCAAGCCATGCGCTTTTGGAAATATCACATGGTTAGCCATGGGTTTTGGTGATCCAAAATTCCTATAAATACCACCTCATTTTGTTGATTGGAAAAATAGAGAAAAAAAATAGAGAAAATCTTGAAAAAGAAATTTTTATTTCAAAAAGAGAGAAACTTGTGGAAAAAGAAAATTACACAAGTCTTGAGAAGAGAAAATTTTTTTAAAAAAAATTTGGTTTCAACAAATCTTAAACCTCTATCACCTTTCTATCCACTAATATATACCACCCAAAAATTCCATCAAAGCTTAAACTTGCAACTTCTTACTGATATCTCGAAGGATACTCCATAACCGTGAGTGTGTAAAGAAAAAGTTTGATAAATTAAGAAATTCATCATTTTCTCCAAAGATGTGTTTTTATAATTTTCTCATTTATTTTCTTGTATTTTCTTTGTTGTTTTAAATATGTAGTTTCTTTATTTTTAATATAAATAATATGATAATATATTAATTATATTATGTTGTATATTATTATTATTATACTATGATACCATAATAATAATAATATATATTTTCCGTGCAGTGGTGGATGAAACCACCACGCACACTTCTCTCAAATATATGTAGTATTATTATTATGTTGTTTGATTTGTTAAATTTAGCTTATATTTAAATTATATAGTCGTTTGTTGTAATAATTCCTACCTTACGTCTTTTATTCAGTGTTATAAATATTTAGTATTGTAATAATTTTCCGTTCCGCTTCTTTCTATCCCTTTTCATTTATTTTATTTTATTTTTTTTATATCTGTAAATAAGCATCATATTTTATTCTTCATCATATTTATGCTTTGTATTCACATTTTATGCATTCAAATTCAGTTCATTTGCATATGTGGGTTTAATTAATTTCTATGTGATTTTCTGTGATATCCCTTGTCATGAGATGATTCACATGTCATGTATTAGTAGCCAAATTTTTAGTCGCATTTTTTTGTATGTATTGCATTTGAATCTAAAATCTAGGATCATGCATGTTTTCCTAACTTTGTTTTGTAACTGTTCGCGGGACGTCGATAAATATGTAAGTTTTTATGTTTTAACATACTGCTTGTGTGGTTTTCCTTACTATGTTTAGATTCTGTCATGAGACTATTTGCTTATTTGATATGACTCTATGAATACGGGTTGATGGAGGTTATGTCACTTAATTTGGAATGATGTTGATTTTCATGTTTGTAAACTCAATTTCTTTGAGTTATACATCTTCAAAACTCTTTCGAAATGCATGAAAATCAAGTTATTCCAAAATGTATGAAATAGTTTATACTTATTTGCTTTGCATAGTAAATTTTAGGATTTATTTGATAATCGGAATATGAATGTATAAAGTCAATAAAGTTCATATCATGGTTTAGTAGAGGCTGATCTTTTGATCGAGTGAGTGGGGGTGCTCAATTAATGACCCTCCCTCTCATACCTAAGGTTCCGAACCAAGACATCTCTGATTACAACGAATAGTGGCCTTGGCACAAGTCACGAGTTTTCTAATTTTCCTAAAATATTAGGTGGTAACTGTGAGATCTCGTGATGTAGTCCATTTCCAGCAAAGGTTTTTCAATAAAATGGATTTTCTATAAAATTGCCAGATTTGGACTCTCATCTATATTTCACATTGCACTCCTGAGACTAGATCAAAAAAATTGAGGGTCTGAACTGTTTAACGTGCTCTAGTACCCCCGGGTAATGCGACAAGCATGCAGAGTCAAAATAACAGGAAGATGTACTTGAGGTGATAGACAAAGTAATAGAAGGAGATGTACCAGATGTGGGGAGAAACTATTTGATCAAAGTTTAAACATCAGTTTGGTAGAAGACAGAAGTGGAAGGATTCAAAGGCATAGAAGAATAAAAGTCCTTAGAGGCAACAACAACAATACGATGAATAGACATAGACCGAAACTGATTCCCAAAATGATGTGAACGGCCCCAAGAGTGAGATTCATGAGATGATGCACCAGTAAAGGATGGTCGAGATGGATTGCGAAAGCAATCTTGCTGGAGATGACCAGGGCCAGTTTTGTTGTAGTAGCAGCAAGACTTGACTAAACAATTAACCAAAAGATGAGTTGAAGAGAGCCCACGATTATGACAATATATGCACCGAGGAGTTCGCTGGGGAGAAAGGATCTTCGTGACTGAGCGGTGGCCAGAACTGAGTCTACATGTTGAGTGGATGAGGGACCAAGATGAGTTTCCTCATATAGAAGCTTGGATATAGCTTGCTTAAGAGAGGGCAAGGGAGTGTGATGTAGGAGAGAGGCACGGACTGACTCAAAATGATAAGTAAGAACTGTGAGAAACTTATCAACTGTTGATGATTGTAGTAATCAATAAATAGAACATATTCAGTATGAGGCCAGTTACGTTCAAAAAGGGCAACCTGATCCCAAACAGATTATATTTTAGACAGAAAGTCAATAATGGGCTTATTAGGCTCTTATTGCATGTGATGGAGGTGACTCTGAAGCTGACACTGATGAACAAGACCAATAGTCTAATACCGATCTTTGAGAAAATCCCAAACATCATTAGAAGGAGTGGAAACCAAGTCAAGTTGAAAGAGACCTAATTGAAGGATGATAGATGTGACAGATATATTTCGGAACCAAGTAATCATCCGATATTTTTTTGCTATCATACTCCTTTAAATGGTTGGCGTATTTGGCTGCAGTTTCCTCAGCCCCTTTTGTTGATTTAGTCACATCCCTAGTAATAACGCGCCAAAATTTCTTGCCTTTGAGAAATCTAGACATGGCTTAGCCTAGAGAACATAATTAGAGCTGTCAAGGACAATAGAAATAAGATAAGTAGAGTTGGAGCGATCCATGATAAGTTATGATCAAGGCAAAAAGACAAGACAACACGGTAGAAGCAAAACCAAAAAATAAAAATAAAAAATAAAAAACAAAGCATATTGGTGAGTCTGAAAGATCGACAATCGGTGAGAATTGAGCCAATTGACCCAAAAAGAAGCAAAAAATAGGTGAAACTAGCCAAAATAACAGAATTGGCCAAACACAACTTAGGGTTAATGTCAACAGTGGCAAAATGGTGTCAGTAAAGGGAGCGACGCATAATAGTAGAGAGGAGCGTGGCGAATGTTAGTAACAAGACGGCTGACTGACGTGGTTGACTGCAGCAACTGACGGTAACAGCAGCTAAAGGCTGATGTCAACGCAGAGAGGCTGACATCAATAATACATTAAAGCGCGCGTATGAGAGTGGCGTCGGAAGGCTGTGATGTATGACTATCAATCAACGCGTGAGCGCACGTAAGGGCCCTATTTGTGATGATTATGGTGGTGTTGGAGTTATGAGAAGATTCCAAGCAAGATGATGGTATTTTCAAAAGAAAATAGTGATCTGGGTAGCCTGCCAGTGGTGAATTAGTACCCAAAAAGATTGGAACGGTTGCGGAAATATCACCGTAAATCGTGATGGTGTCTTATGGTGATGAAAAAAAAAAAGAAAAGAAAAGCCTTGTGGCTCTGATACCATGTTAGATTATTATAGATAAAGAAAGAGAGAGAAACTATGAACTCTGTATATAATATTGTAATGAACAATGTACAAGAAGACCCTATATATAGAAGAGAGTACATAAGCTAAATATCAAAGGTGAATCAATCAATAATGAATACACAATATATATACACACTAACAACTAGGGTTGTAAACGAGTCGAACCGAGCTAAATTTTGCTGAGATTGAGCTCAGCTCAACTCGTTTGCTTATTGGGCTCTAACTCGGTTTGATAACTAATTGGGCTCAAGCTCACCTTGGCTCGGCTCATTAATATTAATAAAACTCGAGCTTGGCTTGATAATTAATTAGACTCGATTCGATAACTAACTGGGCTCGGCTCGGCTCGGCTTAGCTCAGCTCATTAATATTAATAGAACTCGAACTCGACTCAACTTGATAAGATTTTTTTTATTTTTTATATTATTTAAATAGAGAAATTTAAATAAAAAACCGTTATTTCTATTATTTAATACATTAATAATATATTTATGCTATTATTTATATATATTTATTATATAATTTAAATAAAGATAAACGAACTAAGCTTATTTGAGCTCGAACTTGATTTGTTTACTAGACAAGCCCACCCACAAGGCCAACTCTAACATTTTGGCGATCAAAAGTTTAAGTATTTAAATTTATTTAAATATATAAACAAATATACAATAAATAAATAAATAAACTAAAATAATTCAAGCTGGAGTACTAAATAAAGAGTGAACAAACTCTATACTTAAATATCACCCTTCTCATATTTTTGACTACAAAATTGCTAATCAAACTTGCATAATTCAACTTATTAACTCATTATTTTTTAATTGGTTAAATTGTTAATACATTCAATCTTTCTTATAATATGGTTGATCGAGGTAAAATTCAATTAATTTTAAATTTAAGAAGTTTATTTCCCAAGAAATAATGTAACTAATATAATTAATCGTATTCTATATGCAATTCATGTATTTAAAAAATAACCATCCATTAATTTAATATAACTAACAAACTCTATACTTAAATATCACCCTTCTCATATTTTTTATTACAAAATTGCTAATCAAACTTGCATAATTCAACTTATTAACTAATTATTTTTTAATTGGTTAAATTGTTAATACATTCAATCTTTCTTATAATATGGTTGATCGAGGTAAAATTCAATTAATTTTAAATTTAAGAAGTTTATTTCCCAAGAAATAATGTAACTAATATAATTAATCGTATTCTATATGCAATTCATGTATTTAAAAAATAACCATCCATTAATTTAATATAACTCACTATATCAATTGCCTTTTTGGTTTTGTCAATAAAAACAATCATCCATTTGTTTTAAATAATTCACCACATCAACCAAAAAAATGGGACGTCAATCCAAAAGGTACAATGATTGATGATTCCCAAGTGCAATTAGAAGGGTGGCAATCTTTAGAGGATGATAAAGATGATACTCAACAAGAGCACTCACATTTAGATGAAAGGACACAAGGGCAATATACTGTGTTTGGTTCGAGATTTCCTAGACAAAGTTCAAGCACATTAGCTAGAACTTCTAATCCTGCACCTCGAATGAGATCTCAACAGTCTCAAATTTCTAGTTTTATTAGACAAGATGGAGCATCATCATCCATAAAGGATAAAGGGAAAATGCTGGCATAACTTCTCCTCTTTTTTTTTGTTCTTTTCCAATTTAAGGAATAATTACCTTTTATGATGAGCTTTTCATTTTCAGTTTTATTTTTATTTTTATTTTTGTGTTAGTTATTTTTTATTGCAATACTTATAAACTTTGGATCGTTTTGTTATTAATGTTTTTGGAATAGAGTTTTTGCAAGTATGGAAATTAGTTCACGTAATTTAATTTCTATAATTTCATTGTGATGAAAATCTCATTTGATTAAAAACATATATAAAAAGTCTTACATGTACACAATCATACATTTCTATAAATATTACTAAACAATCCAAAAAAACATTTCACGTTCCAAACAAACGTATTTCGTTCCGACTAAGCAATCCGAAGAACCTTACCCCTACCATACCACGTTCCGTACGACATGGCATACTACGTTTCCATTTCCATTCCGCGTACCACTATGATTTGCAATCTAGGTAATTTAGGGTGGTACTGGAGACCGAAGGTGTAGGAGGTGGTGGCTAGAGTAGCATAAGATTCAAGTAGATTAAGGTTAGTGTTTGAAAGATTAAGAGTGACAATAAAATTAAAAAATTTACACTAGAATAAAATTGTAATAAAAAAATAAATTATAATATGTATTAAAAAAAAGGAAAATTTACCTATAAATCCCATCTTGAGGAATGGTGATCCATTTTATGTTCCTTCTCTTTTTTCTTTTGCGCTAGAAAGGTAGGTATACAATATATAAGAATCAAATTTGGGATGAATTTTTATATAAAATCTTTTTTCTTTGGAAAACATTAAAAAAGGAATACAAAAATGACTTAAAATATGAAATTATTTAAACATTCCAAAAATGTGAGATTTTTCAAATATTTCAAAAGAAGTACAAAAACTACTTGGTAAGTTTTGGCCAAACGTATAATTTCAAACTGTAATATTCCAATAGAAAACTTAAACGTAACACTCCAATGTAACACTAAAAAAAAAATCTTAGTGTAATACCCTAATGCAACACATAAAAAAAAAGCTCTTTACTATACTTTTCCCAAATGTAACACTCCAATATAACACTTCAAAAAAACTCCTTAGTATAACTCTCTACTGTAGCACACAAAAAAATTCTTTATTGTAACACTCTAATGTAACATACAAAAAAACTCCTTAGTGTATTTTTTCTAAACGTAACAATCTAATATAATACTCCAAAAAAACTTCTTAGTGTAACACTCTAATGTAACTCACACAAAAACATCTTAGTATATTTTTCCCAAATATACCATTCTAATATAATACTCTAAAAAAAATCCTCAGTGTAACACTCTAATGTAACACACAAAACTTCTCAGTGTAACATTCTAATGTAACACACAGAAAAACTCCTTGGCGTACTTTTTTCAAATGTAACACTTCAATATAACACTCCAAAAAAATTCCTTAGCTTAACACTTTAATGTAACACATAAGAAAACTCTTTGGTATACTTTTTCCAAATGTAACGCTCCAATGTAACACAAAAAAAAAAATGTGTGAGATTCTTCAAACCATTCCAAAAGGAGTAAAAATATTCCTTAGTAAGTTTTGGGTAAATCTATAATTTCAAACTATAAGTATTACATTTGGAAAAAGTACACTAAGGAGTTTTTTTAGTGTTTTGTTTGTTACATTGCAGTGTTACATTTGGGATTACACTTATTGGAATGCTACGTTTGGGAAAAGTACACTAGGAATTTTTTTAAAATTTTTTTGGTGTTACATTGGAGCGTTACGTTTGTAAAAAGTACACTAAAGAGTTTTTTTTTTTTAGTGTTACGTTGTTACGTTTGCGAAAAGTACACCAAAAAGTTTTTTAGTGTGTTACATTGAAGTGTTATTTTATTGGAGTGTTACATTAAAGTGTTAGGTTTTTGTTCATAACGTGAGATTTGTTCTAGAATGAGGGAAGATCCAATACTTCTATAGTGCAAATTGCCCAAATGCATAATTTACATTTTGAGAAATCCACTTTTATCCCTAAAAAATTAAATTCAAATATGAAAGTGATTATCCTTTTATGTAATTTCCACTTTAATGGGACCTTTGGGTTCATAAGAAAAAAGAGATGATTAAACAGTTCACAAGATCATATTTTAAAATTTATTTGTGTTTCAACCTTCAAATAATAATTTTTTTTTAAAAAAAGAGGGGAGAGTACATGCTAATGGATGTATCCAAATACAAATATAGCAGGGGTAGTTTGGAACTGAATGCTAGATAATAATGCCAAACAAATGAAACCGACGGGTGCCTCTATTTACACACTACATTTGGTCTCAAGTCACACCACTACTCTGTTCATACCTTTAATAATTTGAAAAAACATAATTTTTCTCAACACACACCACAACGTTCCATTTTTTCCCTTAGTCCACATCACTTAGTACACACCTCAAATTCAAAAAAAGAAATAAAAAAAAAAAAAACTATTAGACACTTACCACCAACTGCAACAGCCATCGGCAACCACCATCAACGCCAACCATGGCCACCTCCTTTCTTCCATCTTCGCAGAGACCTACCTCCTCACTGATCGCCGCCACCCCATTGCCCTCTCTAGGCCCTTTGGCGAACCTTCAGCAGCCATTTCCCCCTCCGATGAACCACCCCTAGCCCTCCTCTCCCTCTGGCAAGACTTGCCTAGCCCTCATACTTCACCCCCGTTTCTCATTATCGCGATTTCCAGCTCCCCACCGTCGCAATTGCGATTGCGTGCTACTCATCTCCCCCCGGTGGCACACCTCCGACTCTAAGAGAGAGAGAGAGAGAGAGAAAGAAACGATCGCGATCGCAATCTGTACTCCCGCAATCTACAAGGTGATGGGTTTCTGGGTTAATGATTGCGACGGAAGGGGGGAAGAAAGGTTGACAACAACGAGGGCTTGTGGTGATGGGGATTCGCTAGAGCTGGAAAGGGGCGACAAGGCAGCGGCAGTGAAATGGCGGTGGCTGCAGCAGTGGTGGCTAGGGTTAGGGTTTAGATGTGTATTCAACTAAAGTGTGTATTCAGTTGTGGTCATTTTGGTCATTTTAGATAAGGTCATTATTGTAATAAAAAAAAACCAATTAATGGTTTGCCTTGAGACCAAATATGGTGTATAAATAGAGGCACCCGAAACTGACACATTGGGTTTGTTGTATGGATGGATATACATACATTAACATAGATTAGCGGTGGGCACACACAATGCGTGTGAAACTCGAAAAAAAATTATAATATTTATTTTTAATTTTAATATCGTTTGGTGTCCTCTTTTTTATTTATAATTTTTTTTTATTTTATTTGCTTAACCAGATTTAAAATTATATTTGTACATAATTTTTCAAGATATCCTATCTTCTTCTTTTTTTTAATTTAATATTTTTTAGAATCTTATTATTTATTTACAAATAATAAACTGCTAATCAATAAATATAAAAAAAAAATAAACAAATAAATTGAACCTTATCAGCCATAACAAAAAAATTAAAATTTTTTATTTAACTTCAATTATTATTTTAAGTTTCATTATGAAATGTTCGATACAGCATGAGGGCCAAATAAATACATAGCATAACCAGAGCTTTTCCACAACCGGTAATTGAAGCATAAGTCCTAAAGAAATTAAATTTAGCAACCTTGTGGAGCTGCTTCATTACCAGACTCCAGCAATTGAAGCATGGGGTACACCCCAAGTCCCAACCATAAGAATTGAACAAAACTCTTGAAAGCTATGGAACTAGCATAGGGATATACCTTAAATCCTAGTCGTACACATCAAGTCAATAGTTACCATATATGCATAAGTTAGTCTAAACACCTGTTTATAAAAAAAAAAATGATACTACGTATGACTCTCTTAATCAGCAGTGTCGACTCTGAGTATTTTACGGCCCAAAGTGAGTACTAAATATGGCACCTTTAATACATATTAAAAAAATGATACTCACAAAAAGTCAACTAAATTTTGCTTAAATATATAGCAAATTTTACAATAACAAAAAGGATCAAAATATAAGTTGGAGTACTAAAAAAACGGTGAACAAAAATTAACAAAAGTATCACTTGAAATATAGTTTGTAAGAATCATGATTGACCTATTTGATATAATTTACCAAAAATTACTAACATCATCATCATCATAATAATGCTAATAGTTAACTTGATCCTCAATTATAACAAATCCAATAATTAATAAACATAAAATAAAATAAAAAATCATGAAATTATAAAAGGGAAAAAAATTATAATCATCATTAAACAAATATTTCATTAAACGAAAACTTGAAACCTATTTTATATAACAAATATGATATGAGACAAATAATAAACACATTAAAAAAATCTATTAAATGTTCAGAAATATAATAGTTCTCTATAAATTTCAAAAAATTTATATGAATAGTTCCATAAAATCAATAAATAAATAAAGGGAATGGCTTCCCTCCAGTCCATGATCGGACTGGAGGGTACTGTTGGGCCCGTAGGGGCCTACCACGGGTCCCGTTTCGATAATCCGAACCGTTCAATGTGTAGAACTCATCAAGTACTATATGCATACAAAACATCATGTTGATCGGATATCGATAGCTATGTGATCAAATCAGATTTTTGTAAGCTCTTTATTTTTTACCGTCCATTTTTTTCATACAAAACTGATTTGATCACACAGCTATCAATATCCAACAACGTGATTTTTTACAAATGTATAGTACTCGATGAGTTCTACACATTGAACGGTTCGGATTATCAAAACAGGACCCATGATAGACCCCCATGTGCCCAAAAGTACTCTCCAATGCGTGATTGGACTGTAGGAAATCCATTCCCAAAAATAAAATAGAGAGGAAAAGAAAATACATTCATTGTTTGTGATGGTTGAGAGTAGGGGTGTGCATAATACTGCCAAAACCGCCAAACCGCACCGAACCGCACTACCAAGGCAAATTCATTATTATTTGCCAATCGAACCGCCGATTTTTAGTAAGAAAAATGACAAATTCTAGTGACACTTTTATCAATCCGCCGGTTTCTATTTTTCTTCCAAACTGCACCGACCCGCCCCGCCCCGCTATTAAATCATGTTTTATATGATTCTAAAAATTCTTTTTTACTTAAGTTTGCTTGTTGTTCTATACCTTAGAATATAGTATTACATTACTGCTCGAGGGAAATCAAGATGTCAATAATCCAAAATAAAGTTGGATTCCAATTCACTTTTCAATCTTTTTTTTTTCTTGCCATGTTGCAAACTTGCATCAGCTCACTTTTCAATCTAAATACTTTTTAACAGTAAACATTTTCAATATATTGTAAACCTTGAATGATATTAATTTTATGTATTGTATTTGATCATTGTAGCTTCAACAGACACTTGTAATGAACTGATGGCATAGTCGTTGATATTATCATGTTGTTGCTACACTTGCTGCATCAGAAGAAAGCTTCGCAAGATGCTTAACATTACGGTATCTCTCGTCTTTTTTTTACTCTTTGATTTAAGTTTTGTAATTTGAATTATATTTTTTATAAACCGCCAATCCGCCCGAACTGCTAAGGCAAATCTGCCATTATTTGCCAACCGAACCGCCGGTTTTTGATAAGAAAAATGACAAATTCTAGTGACACTTTTATCAATCCGCCACCTGCCATACGGTTTCTATTTTTCTCTCAAACCGCACCGACCCGCACCGCGCACACCCCTAGTTGAGAGAATATCAATGATGTTGGGTTAGGCTTCCGATTTCTCCTTCTTTGGACATAAATTAATTAATTTATTTATTTATTTCTTTTATTTTTTTTCTTTTTTTGTGTGGCTTGCTTTGCTCTAGAGTTTGGAGCTAAGTCTTTGTTCAATTTCGATTGCCAGGCAAGGAGGCAACGAATAGCAACAACATGTATTATGGATTGGTTGAGCCTCAAATTATTTACACTTCGTTTTAATTATTTTTTATTTGTAATTTACATTGGGGACTCAAGTTTTTGGGCCATTTTAATTCAATTTGGGCTTTGTATTAAACATAATTTTGAACCTTTAAAATTCGAATGGGCTTTTTTTTTTTATGAATTTATATTTTAGATTGGGTCTTTTATTCATGGACAAATTACCTGGAAGTCTTATTTAAAAGATGAGAAGTCTATTTAATCCCACAACCTTTTGGATACTCTCAAAGGTCCACTACGCATTTTTCTTTGTCGTTCTTCTCTGTGCATTCGGTTTTCTCAGCCTCTTTCTCTTCCTAATTTCTAGCGACCGGCGACTACGCCTTACTTCTTCACTTTCTTTTTCTAATAATAGTCACCGGCAAACGACAACCACCATTGATTAGGGTTCACCGACAACCACTGACTATTGACTCCTTACTTCACTCTCATCGAAGGCGAAGGAGATGAGTTTCCAGTGAAGAAAATGAGTATACCTACTCAAATCTGATGTAGATCTACTCAAATCTACATCAAATCTGAGTAGATCTACATGAGATCAGATTAGATCTAAACCAAAAATAGTTATCGGGGTACAATCTTCTCTTTATATCTATTTCTCTTTTTCGATCTCTCAATTTTTCTTCATTTTCTCTATTACACACTTCTATTTTCCTATTTTAATGGAGAAATTTTCAAGTTCTAAACAAGTTGTTTTTGGATTTTAGTTACAAGCGATGAAAACTGTAAAATTTTACAATTTCAATTTTTTTGGTGTTTGGAATAAATCATGCTTTAAAACTGCAAAATTTTGCAATTTATAACATTCTTTATAACTGAAAAATTTTACAGTTTCATAACATGTTTTACAGTTTGATTGATAAGGATAAATGCTTAATAGAATCATATTTTGAAATTGTAACATTTTACACATTCAAAGCTTATTTTTCAATTTGATAAATATTGAAAATTATCTGTTTAAACCTTACAAAAATTAAAAAATAATATATATTTATTTTTTCCATTGTTGCTGTTTGTTGTTGTTATTATTTTTTTTCCCATTCAGTTTATTAATATTTAGCACATTTTGCTATATCTTTTCACTGTAATTTCTCTGTTTATTCTTTTTTTCTTTCCTGACAATATTCTGAACATTCCGGTAAGTCTCCAACGATGTTCTTGATGTCTAGTGAATATTCTGGACATTCCAACAACTTCTAGTGATGTTTAGAACACTCCGGCGATACTCCAGTGACTTGCCCGTGATGTTAAACATTTCGACGAGTCTCTGGTAACCATCTAACAGAAGTCTGACATTGGTGGGATGTAGTAATATTTTTAAATTTATAAAAATAAAAAATAAAAAAAGATTTTTTTAGAAACAATTAAAAATATGGGCACTTTTTCAAAAATTCCTTTTCACCTATTTATATTTCATTTAGTCCACATTATTTTCTTATATTCCAATAAGTCCTATGGGTGACATAGTTACCAAAATATCCCTAATAATATTCACATTTACAGTGCGAATGTTCCGTAATATGAATGTTCACACCATCAATGTGAATGTTCACACCACGAAATTGCTAACCGTTCAGAAAATATTTGTAAAGGTAGAAATGTCCATAAAATACCTTAAATATGAGAATTATGATTTGATAGATCGAATGTTCAAATAATATGACTTATTGAAAGACAAAAAATATCTTATAGATTAATTGAAATACAAACACTTGAAAAAAGATTTTCTAATGAATCTTCTTTATAAATATATCGAATTAATTAGTACATGTGTTTTATTTTGGGACTAAATGGGTTTTATGAGACTTACTGGTAAGTGCCACTTTATTCATTTAGAATTTTGAACTTGTAATATTGGATTGGGCATTTTTTTAATGGACTAGTATAAGACTATAAATATTTTTGGAGCCCTATTTTGAGCCTTTTTTTAGGGGCCCAAAGCGGCTGCTTTGTGGGCTTGCCTCAAAATCGGGTCTGTTGATCAGTAAACTCCTAGCAACAATAAAGGTTCCCTTAATGTAAATCCCAAATGTAATATTATAATTTACATCTTGGTTGCTTATTCTCCTCACCATGTGTTATCAGAAAACTCTTATATCCTAGTAAATTATGTGTAGGTATATAGGTATGTATGTTTCAAAACATGATACACTTTTTTTTCAAAACGATAAATTTAGTGAATCGAAGTGACCCAAAAAAATTTTCCAATATATTTCCTTTAATGTTGCTTTAGGAGGAAAAACAAATCAAATATAATGAACTAAAATTTAAGGTGAGTTAAGTTTTGATAAGACAAAAGCATTAAAAATGAGGCATAATGCTTAATGTTTTGCTACACAAAACTACATTTTATTCGATACCTATTAAATAAAAGAAAATTACTCCAAAAGTACTTTAAATTCTCAAGTGAAATATATACAAATCTACTCCTATTGTATCACACTTTGGAGAATGTAATGTATCTCATGCCCGTTCTTATTTCACGTACCAAAACGATCCATATTCTAGGTAACATAGATCTCACCTAACATAGTTTAGCTACCATTGCAAGATTTGGTCATTCCACCAAGGTTCGTCAGGATTCTAGATGAAAAAACCCTTGGTGTGTGCCTCAAGTGTGATTTTGAGGACTTTTTTTTTGTTTTGGTCTTTTTAGACTGACTCTTGCCCATAGAAAACAATTTTTTTTTCCCTAAATAAGTAGCACTAATGGTCCTCATAGTTTCACTCGATTTTCATTTTAATCCCTCTATTTTAATTTTGAACATAAAAAACCCTACAAATTTTACCTAGTGATGCGGTGCCTCCATCAAAATCCGCCAACAAAGTTGATGGAACACATGAGAAAAAAAATGTAATTTCACATTAAATTGCCCAATGCAAATGTGTTCTTCATCTACACAGTCTGGCACTACAATGGTCTAAGTTGACTACATCGCCAAAGAAAGTTTCACAATCGACTGTAGGGTTCACCATATTGGGAATCTCTTGTCTTAACGAGTTAGATTTTGTACCCATATGAATAATCCCTTGAAAAGGGACCACATTACTACTTGGTGAAATTACAAGGTTTCTTATTTTTGAAATTGAAACTAGAAGAATCGAAATGGAACTTAGGTTAAACTATAAGGACTACCAATGCTTATTTACCCATTTTCCTTCTTAGGTACCAATGTTTATTTACCCATTTTCTCATGTGAGCTGCATGTGGGATTTTTTCATTTCGGATCCTAGAATATCTTGCCGAAGGACCACATTGAAACGTGATTGCAAGTGTCAAACTAAGAATTGTCGAAATTGAACCTATGCGGACCAAAGTGAAACTTCACTAAAAAAATAGACTGCAAGTGTAATTTATAAAAAATACTAATTAAAGTATTCTATGAGACTCAAAATTACAACTTGATCCACAAGACAACCATGGCCAAACCCCCCACAGTTCATGTCATCAATTCAAAATTATTGAAAAGTTATGAACACATAAAGCCTCATAAAAAATCATAAAATGTGTCCAATAAAGGACACAAATTACAGAGTTGTAACTATAATTAAATCACTTACAAGAGAAATCAAGGAATTTACAATCATTATAGAATTGCATCAAAAATGAACTTTGAGTCTTTATCTATTTGTCTTAATTATAGATGAATTAACTAAATCCTATGGTGTATATTTGTTTGCAGATAATATAATTTTTAGTGGATGAAAACTACGAGAGGAATTAACACACAATAGAAATTTAGGGAGAAGCACTCAAGTCAAAATAGAAAAATCAAGAGGTAACATAAAGTCGTTTTTTGTGTTTTTAACATAATGGAGAAGGTGGTGAAACTAAATTATATCCCAGCACTAGGGAAACACAGAAATCATGCGAGGGATGGTAGTTGAATTATGTTATATCCTAGCACTAGCGATTTCGTTTGGGAACAGGGTAATTTAGTAACTTTTTGGCTATTTGGCTAAAAAGGTAGGTAAAAAAAACTTGTATGTTTGGGATGACTTTTTGACTAATTACGAAAAGATGTGCAAAAAGTAGAGAGAAAAGAGAATCTTTGACTTTTTTGTATAAGTTGTTGGCTTTTTTACTAATTTAGTAACTTTTTAGCTAATTGTCTAAAAAGGTAAGTCCCCAAACGATGTGAACTTGTCGGTAGCGCTTGTTTGAAGGATCTATGAGTAGATTTCTCTTTCTTAATTTCCTCCCAACAAGAAGGGGAATCATTGACTTTGGCTAGTTTTAGATCCGACATAACCTGATTTACCATGTTTGGATCACTTGCTTTGACTTTTTTCGTGCTCTTAATCAAATGATCCCCTTCCTTATACATTAGCCCTACCTTTAATTGCAGATTCTTGTCCATATTCGGCATCACAGTCAATGACAACACTCACTAGTGACAAAAATTAGGGGAAGATGAACGAGATCGAGGTAGAGAAAGAAAGAGTCATTTTGTGGAGAGAGAAAAAACATGAAAAGTATTTGGTGTTCAAAAACTAAGTTTTCATTGTAAATTGTCAAATATAAGAAATTCCTAAACATTTTAGAATATAAAAGTTTCAAATTCAAATTCAAATTTTGTGGATGTTTCATATTACTTGATTTGTCGTAATTTGAACTTTCACATCATTGAATCTGTGAATAATATTGAACTATACCTTCTCATTGTCCATATAAATGTGTTTGTGTGAGTATTAATGTACTTAAATTTCTATTGTGAAATTTTGCACTGTCCAAATAGTTATTAAGGTTATAGTCCAATGCAAATCTTTTCATTGCCCATTCATTTGTCAATGTGAACATTCATATTTGCACATGAATGAGTTGCACAGCCACTATACTGATTCACGTCATTGTAAGGGATGGAAAAATATTTACAATGGTAAAAATGTCTATAAATCTTAAATATAATAATTAAGATTCGATAGATCAAATGTTTTATATAAATAAAGCAAGGTACATCACATATTGTTCTAATACAGCAAATAGTAACATCAAACTAGAACACAATAAGGGACTAAGGAACTAAATAAACAACCACCAAGTTGTTACAGAGTTCCAACCATAGAGAAACAAATCAATAACCTTTATCAGCAACCATAACTCTATCAAAAACTACAAGCAACAACAACGAACCCTGCAAAGATATCAGAAAAAGCACTTCCACAAATAGAAAATATTAGACCAAACCGAGCTACCAAAACAAATTACTAAAGCTCGAAGCCAAGGTGGCCAAAAAAAACTTAGGTTGCTGACGATGTCTTCAATCCTTGGTTCTCTCTTGTGCTTAACACGAACATGGCCATGGGTCAAAGGGAATCCAACAGTATCTATCATTTCACTACAAGAATTTACACATTTGGCAACCACTTTTGCCGACCAAAAAAATTTTGGTCGTAAAAAAATGACATTTGGCGACCAAATATTAATTAGTCGTGAATGATCAATATTTTTGGCGACCAAATATGAGTTGGTCGCAGAAGGTCACATTTTGGCGACCAAAAATGAGTTAGTCGCAGAAATTGGTATGCTTTTCGCGACCAACTACAAATTTGGTCGCCAAAGGTTACATTTTGGCGACCAAAAAAATTTAGTCGCCAAATTTGTACTTTTAGCGACTAATATTTTAGTCGGCGTTGATTGAGATTTAGCGACTAAAAAAATTTGTTGCCGAAGGTACCTTTTTTGCGACTAATATGGTGTTTTGGTCGCCAAAAGTGTTTGGGAGGGAAATTTCAAACAGGGAGGGGGGAAATGAAATTTTTTGGCGAAAAAAAAAATTTGGTCGCCAAAGTAAAAACGACGTCGTTTTGTACCTGGAAAACAAAAAAATAAAAATAAAAAAATGCCCTGATCTCCTCTGTCTCCAACTCTCCCTCTCTCTGTGTTCTCTCTCTCAATCGGCTTGCAACTGCTCAAGAATTGCGGCCAATTCCAGTCCAGAATCCAACATTTCCTCCTCAATCTTCTCTCTCGTCTCTTGATCCTCGGCCCTGGCTAGACGAGTACACCACACAATCTTCAATCGGTTCTGCAACAAACAAGGCTGAAATTATCGAATTGGAGATGACCCAAAAGCTTGGTCTCAACTTTAAGATCATCATCATCAAAACCATTCTGTTCTTCTTCCTCGTCAAACACAACAGTAAAACCCACATTATCATCAATCATAACATTGTCTTCTTCTTCTTGGAAATCAGTGATTAGGTTCCCAAAGGAAACCATCTGATCGAAATCATGATTCGACATAGGGTTCAACAATTTCTCAATCTCCTCCCTCTTGTTGGGGTTATTGTTCTTCAAAACACCCAAAACCTCATCAGCGGGGGCGGCGACTGTTCCGGGAGGCTGACCACCGCCCAATTGCTGCTGTACGAGGCTAAGCATGGCCTCATAGGGAACCCTAGTTTTCTTCGTCTTGGGCTCGTAAAAAAAGGCCCAAATTTGATTCTACATAGCATAATCTGAAGGTGTTTTTTTGGTGGTGTTGTCTACATAGCATAACTTGGTGGCAAAGTAGTTGATCATTACGATGCCTTGGCCACCACTTTTGTTAAAGGTTACGACATGACTTATTTTCATTTTGTTTTGTTTTTCCTCAAATTTTCATTTTGTTTTTTTGTTGGGGCTCTTCCAAAAAAATTATCAATATAGTCTTTAGCATTTTCATTTTCTGAGGCATCCAACCACAAAAATCCCCTATTTGGGGAGCTATAGCCTATATGGATCTGTTTAAATCAATTTATTCGATACTTCTCTGATGGCCAATGGTTGATATATTTCTTCTTCTGCTTTTTTTTAAAAAAAATTTAATGAGTATACTTTTTGGTTTTGGTAACTTGACTGTTTGTTTCCAGTTGGCTTTTTTTTTTTTTTTTTTGAGTTAGTTTCCAGTTGTCATACTGATATATTTCCAGTTTGTTTTCAGTTGACTGATATATATCAAAGTGAGGGTTTCCTGATATATTTCCAATTTTGCATATAAAAAGTGAGGGTTCAATGTGAACTATGCAAAGACTTTGAAATGTAGCATTTTATGTGACTGCAGATTTTAATGCAACATGTTTAGATTTTCTGATCAACTGCAGTGCCAACGAAATTTTCTGGTCCAGTGAAATAGTAGAATCTGTGAGAGAAGAATCATTTGATTTTTGTGACAAAGATAAAGATAGTGAAGAAAGGGATAGAGTCGAAATGCTCTTGTGGAGGCTAATCGGGTAAACTTTCTTTAGGTGTTTGGATAATAATCCATTGTTTGTATTTTCTTTTTCTCTAGGACTTCTGTTCTTCTCAAGAACATGTCTTCTTACATTTTCTTTCGACAGTCTTGAGAAGGAAAAGAAAATAAAGTCCTCTTCTTTGCCTCAATTGAGTAGATGTGAAGTTGGTTTGAAATTTATAAAGGATTTGTTTTTCAATTTGGTTGGTGAAATGTGAATTTTCACTACAGAGAACTCTTTCTCCTTGGGTTTTAAGCGAAACTGATAAGAAGTAGATTGGATTTCAATATATGTGTATATATACACATACACAAATTCTAAAAACGATACTTGGGAATATGTAGGTGATTGAATTAGACTTCCTATAGCTAAAAAAAATTTGTAAAGCAACAAAAATAATTTTGACATAAGCTTAGATTACAGAGATTGCACAAAGGTTTTGTTTGGAATTAATGTTGCGTGGCATTAATTAATGGTCAAGTAGCAGTTAGGCTAAGTGATTTAATAGGAATCAGATGAGGTATCTAGATCAAAAAAATTTAAAAAAAAAGGAAAGAATCTAGTTGGAGGATGAAAACAAGTTGACTTAATCAAATTATTTATCCTAAACTGAAGATTAGGACAATATGGCTAGAAAGTGGGTCTTATCATCTAAATAATTTATTTATCTATTTATCACTAATCTTTTCTATAGAACAGATGAAATGGAGTTTATTTATTTTTTGGTTACAGAAAGTGTGATTTACTTTTTTTAGGAGAAATTACAATAAAAAAAAAAGTCAAGTTACTGAAAAGTGGGTGAATTTCCAGTTGACTAATATGTTTCCAGTTTGTTTCCAGTTGTCATACTGAAATTCACATGATAGCTTATATTGGAGTTGCTCATTACTATTTTTACGTGCAAAATTGGGTGAATTTTATACCCATATTACAGTGTGGAACTTGTAATAATGGAGGTTGTAGGCAATCAGACTTTAGTGCTGATCTGTGAACGAATCTTTCAACTTCCTTTGTTGATTGCATATATTTTCTCTCTTTTATGATGAGTTCAACTTCATCCAAATACACATAGTTGCTCTCTCTCTCTCTCATAAAGAATTGAAGTTGTTACTAGAGGAAAAGAGCATAAAGAAGAAGACTTCTTAAAGGGTTGCCTGTTTTATTGATGGTGTGGGTTCAGATAGACATAACATAAGAAATCCCATTTTGTTTTAAGGTAAAAAAAAGATGGAAAAAGATATCAAATTTTATTACCATAGATAGATTATTGAATACTATGAATTTATTACGTTAAGTAATGAATAAACTTTGGGTATGTAGGAGCGCGAAAGCTCTGTCGCAAGAAGAAAAATTGAGAGTGGATTTATTATCTATTTATGTATGGAAAATATATTTTTTTAAGTTAAAATTCTTCCTAAAAATTCAAAGAATAGTTTGTGCAAATATGTGCAATGATAATTTTTGTTGCTGATTAAAAAAAAAAGAGTGCAATACAAATTATTCTTTGTCTATTGGTGAATTCAGTGATTTGCTTTATTGTCCAGTTTTTCTTCAACTCTACCACACTATCTAAGCTTGACAACACGTAAAAATTCACATACGATCTCTTAATGAACATGAATCCTAGTTTGGTTCCACCATACTATATAAGGAACTTCATATGTAACATAATTTGTTAGATATGGCTTTCTTTTAATCATTTGGATGTATCCATGTAGCACAGAAACATGTTGAAAGGGTATGATAAGGAACTTCTACTTTGAACATCACTAATAATATTTTAGTATAAAACATATCCTTACCCATCTTTGTTTTTTTTTATCTGACACAGAATTTCACACTATGAAGTGTTTATGTAACAGAGATTTACACCATATATCAACATGTTTTAATTATTTGGGTTATTTACATCATAATGATAATGATTTTAAGTTGTTTATTTTTTGTCTTAACTCTGCTGGACAGGCCTTAACCCAACTATTGTCCTTAATGAATTGCCAACTTTGTTCTTCAGGAAATGAAAGATTTGAAAGAATCAGTTTCGAAATCTTATCTGAATCAACTTGAAGAGTTGCAAAATTCATTGGAGATCACACAGA
The DNA here is from genome assembly GCF_004153795.1 of Camellia sinensis. Taxonomy (NCBI): domain Eukaryota; kingdom Viridiplantae; phylum Streptophyta; class Magnoliopsida; order Ericales; family Theaceae; genus Camellia; species Camellia sinensis. Next base: position 240,705 of record NW_021027303.1, on the reverse strand, counting down.
AGGAGTTGGTAGAGGCTCAGAGAGTGTCAGCTGAGCAAAAGCACGGTATGGTGGACCTTAATGAAAGACTTAGTGCATCACTACAGTCATGCACTGAGGCAAATGAATTAATAAACAGATTAGTTGCATCTTCTTTTCCCTTAGGGATCAAATAATAGCCATTGGACACTTATGGCACGAATTTGATTCGTTTAATTTTTGTATACACTCAATTTCTTCCAGATTCTGTGAGATTTAGTCACATAGATGTATGCTTGTTTTAGTAGTTCTAGCTTTTGATTATGCCAAATTGTTTCAACCTATTTGACATGAAACTTGAGACTATTTCAACAATATGCATAGGGTTGTGTTAGTCTTTCCGAATATGAAATGTATTGTTGTTTATATGATTAGGCAAAGTTATAATTTCTAGCTGGGTTGTTTAAATTTTTTGATTTTTATGGGCAATTGAATTATAGTAGGCCATTCATAGAGTTACATTGTTTGTTTTGCTGAAAAAATCTAAGGGTTTATATAATCAAAACAATAATTTTCTTTGAGCTGGCCAGGCAATTTTGAATGACTCATGTGAGATCCAAGGTGGCAATTTTCTTCTATGTTTTTGACAGCCTATCATTGTCTTACTACGCACTATTAGTGTCATGTTTTGGTCCTATAATCTATTACCAATTACTTGGAGAAGGTGAGCCACCAGATTAGGTGTAAGATGTTATTAAGAACTCATCAAGCACTTGATGTCATTAGTTTTATAAGTTATGCTTTTTACATTGTTTCATGGAAAAAAAAAAAAACATTTTTGCTCGTAGTTTTTCACTGCATGCAAGGCAATTTCTTCACTCATTGTGTTTTTATTTATATTTTAAGAGTTAATATACTTATTAAAAGAAATAATTTAAGAATTAATATAGATTATTCAAACAGATATTCCTACGATGAACAGATAAAACTTCAAAATCATATATATATTCGCATAATGGCACACAAAATCATATCAAAACATATAATCACATTGGCATTTGGGACCAATTAGCATAATACAGAACAGGGGTGTCACATGTGGTGTAAATGGCCAAGAATATTAGGGTTTGGAGCTTGAAGAAGAGAGCTATGGTGAGTGGAGTGTATATGCCTCAGCCAAATGTTTCTAACCCTTGCAAATGGAGGGGGAAGGTTTGTTTTATAGAGGAAGAGAGCCAAGGCTTCTTGGAGAAGCCTCAAGAGAGGGTCAAAGCTTCTCAAAGAAGCTTAACCAAAAGGGTCAAGCTTCTCCTTAAAGCTAAGCAAAAGGGTCAAAACCCCCTTAAGAAGACCAAAAGAGGGTCAAAATCTCGGAGGAAGGGTCAAGTGCTTCACAGCTGGCACAGTTGTGTTGCACTCAAGAGGGCCAAAAAGGAGGTGGTTGGCCGACCAGTTCAAGTGGTCGGCCGACCACATGCCCTGGTCGGATGACTAGGGTTCAAAAGGGTCAAGCTGAAATGCTGGTTGGCCATACCAGAAAGGTGGCCTCCCAGATGAGTAGAATACAGCTGTAAGGTTGGAGACCAAAAAATGTGACCCAGGAGAGAGAAAAAACAGCTTTCTAGCAAGGTTCAAAAGGGTCAGGAAGAAAAGATGGTCGGCCTACCCATATTGGTTGCCTCCCAGATGAGTACAACACAATAGTGGTATGGGAGACCAGAAATTAAGGTCCAAAAGTAAGAAAAACCAGCTTTCTATCAAGAAAATCGGTTGGAGGAGAGAGAAAATATTTTTCAAAAGAATTTCTGGTCTCCCACCATCCTACCACCTTCCAAACAATGAAAATAGGGTCCATGCCAAAAAAGAACCCTAACCGATGCAAAACGAAGGTTCGGGGGCCAAAACGCGCGGCTTGGGGCCACGAAAACAGGCTGTTAGGCACCGGAGATGGCGTGCGACCACAAAGGTGGTCTCTCGGGCCACAGTGTCCCTCTAGGGAGAGGAAACAAGGTGTGTGCCAAAAATCGGAGCAAGCGGAGGTAGTTAAGCGGTCCCGAACCGAGGCACACGGCCGACGGCTTCGAAAATCGAAAACTGGTCTCCAAATGAGAAAAGTGGCCTACGGCCACGAAACGTAGCCTACGGCCACTGAGAGATGATCTACGAGACCTCTTCCTCCCTTCGGGAAGAGAAAACAGAGAAAATAGGACCTGGTTTGCAAATCGAGGCAAAGCACAAAAGAGCCCTGAAGTCCGGAGGCAAGGCTCGCAGCCGAGACTCTAAAACCTCAGAACGAGCACAATATGCATCATCACCGAGCGCTCAATCGGTGACGTCTGAGTCCTAAGGTCGGTCAAAAATAGGGTGTCTACAGTTGCCCCTCTTTGACAGAACTCGGAAGTCGTAATTGACGGGAGTGAATGTCAAAGCCCAGAGACAACCCATTTTTGACAAGGCCGAAGACTTAGACAAGCAGGCGAGATAAACAAAGATGTCCCCGCAGGAAGGGGCAAAATGCAAAATGATACGCACCAAGCCTGACGAAACTCATGATCATGCAAAGCAACAAGCTGTAATGAGGTGAGCACGCAACAGCTTTAAGCAAGAATGCAAAGCAAGAACTACATTTCATGCAGTTTAAGAATGCGGAAAATTATTCAATTCTCGCTACGTCTCACACGGAGAAGATGCAATACCTGTGCGGCTCGTCTAGTCGCACCAGCCTAAAATGAACCGTACATACAATATCGTGCCTGCAAAAGAGAGAAACTTAACAAGCACAACAAAGTTAGCAACATATGTTCAACGCTATATCGAACGCAAACGAACATGGTGCCGATGGGAAAGTGCATTGCAATGAAAGAAGAAACGTGCGTGACAACGCAAGTTAAGCATGGAGGCATGGCAATACCAATGAAACGTGCACAACAATGCAAGTGGTGTGCATGAGAATGTAAGTGACGTGCAAAATAATGCAGGATAAGCGCAAGCTCGAATGCATATTTGACACAAAACAACGAGCAAAGAAATGCAAGTTTCGATGAGGGCGACTCAATCGCGGCCACCGGTTTACCTCCTGGAAGGGTCACAACATTTTCAAAAAGGATACACCTCGCTCTTGATGAGTAACGATGAAACACACATTAAAAGTTGGAGTTGAAGTTCCCGCGGAGGGATTTCGCGACGAAAAGTGCACTTTCTTTGTACTTTCTCGGGTACCAGGGACTCCGATCACTACCAAAATTTTGCAGGGAGTTCAAAGAGGCCTTGGAGACCACCTTGGGAACACCACCGACCAGGTTTGGAGGCCATTGGAGGCCACCGACCAAGTTTGGTGAAGGGGGGTGGTCGGCCTACCAGAAAAGGTGGTCGGCCGACCACCTAGACAAAATCCGGGGCAGTTTGGTACTTTCACACTCGGATATTTAAATGCTCTTGGCCAAGACACTTTTTGTTCACATCTTTAGGTCCGAAAATTGCTCCTCCTCCTTCCTAGACCATTTTCCCTCTCAGATCTGCGCTCTATACGCGTTTTTCAATGCCTCGCGCAAAGTTGTTTCGCGAAATCTTTCAATTTTCTTCACTTTGAACCGATTAAATTTTGATTTCGGTGCTTCTTTCTCCATTTTCACCACTTGAGGTAAGTTTGTCTCAATATTTGGAACATTTTCTCAGGAGTTGACTTTTGTTGACTTTTTCATTTCCCGAGAGTTGACTTTTGTTGACTTTTTCCAATTTCGGCTCATTTTGCTCCTTTTTGCAGATTTTTCGAAATGGCAGGTCATTTCCCCCATGGCGGAGGTTCTTCGGGTGCTGGACGTGATCCAGACATCATGTCTTTACCCCCGAGGATTCGCCTCTTTATTCCCGAGAGGTACGACCCTCCGACGCACATCCTCCCTCGGGTAGTTTTCTACCACTTCACTGATTTTGACGCGCGAGTGCCTATAGATTTGTTGTTGCGGGAGCCAGAGTCACACCTCTCTCATCAGGCATGGGAGGTATGTACTTCATTTTTACATTTTCTGCAATGTATTCTGCATTTTCCGTGCATTTCACGCTTTCGCGATGCATGCTTATCTGCTCGTTCTGAACACACTTACACACTATACTTCTGCTCATCCTAGCACACAGCTTGGTCTGAATACTTAGTCTATAACACAGTATTCCATTTTGCATCTTGAACACACAGCTCAATCACTTGAATTTCTGAACCCGCAGCCCATATTTGATTGTGAACACGCAGCACACACTTGTTGAGAGTTGAACACGCAGCCCAAACTTTGAATTTCTAAACATGCAGCCCATATTTAATTGTGAACACGTAGCACACACTTGTTGAGAGTTGAACACGCAGCCTAAACTTTGAATTTCTGAACACGCAGCCCATATTTAATTGTGAACACGCGGCACACACTATTTCTGAAATCTGAACACGCAGCCCAAACACTTGATGTTGAACACACAGCCCACTGATTTCGAAATCTGAACACACAGCTCAAACACTTGACGTTGAACACACAGCTCGAACTTTGAGATGAACACACAACCCACTGATTTTGGAATCTGAACACACAACTCAAATACTTGACGTTGAACACACGGCTCAAACTTCGAGATAAACACACAGCCCGCTGATTTTGAAATCTGAACATACAGCTCAAACACTTGACGTTGAACACACAGCTCGAACTTTGAGATGAACACACAACCCACTGATTTTGGAATCTGAACACACAACTCAAATACTTGACGTTGAACACACTGCTCGAACTTCGAGATGAACACACAGCCCACTGATTTTGAAATCTGAACACACAGCCCAATCTTTTAGATGAACACGCAGCTCACACTTGTAGAAAGTTGAACACGCAGCCCAAACTCTAAGTTTCTAAACACGCAGCCCAAATTTGAGGTGAACACACAACACACACTTGTATTTGCACGCAGCTCACAAGATACTGAGCGAAGGTAGGTCTTGAGTCCGTTGAAAGCTGTTTCGCATTTGGCGGACCATTCAAAAGCCTTACCCAGCTGTAGTGTCTGAAAGAATTGTCGGCAGCGATCTGTAGACCGACTGATAAACCTGTTGAGTGCAGCGGCCATCCCCATCAACTTTTGGACTTCTTTTACTGAACAGGGGGAACCGAGTTCCAAGATTGCTGTGACTTGCCTCGGGTTGGCTTCG
>NW_021027303.1:206142-218551 GCF_004153795.1 Camellia sinensis | reverse complement strand
TATCAGTCTTGCATTGCACTTTGCAAGATTAGATTTAGAACCGTGACATTGAGTCCGAACTGTAGTAGCCTAATGAACAAACGGGATTTTCGCGCCGTTCGCGCGCGCGAAGCCCGGGACGTTCGGGCACGTCTACAAGACCTGAGGCCATTCTGTTATATGTGGGCCCGAGGCCGTTTTGTTCTATGTTGAGCCTGAGGCTGTTCTGTTATATGTGAGCCTAATGTCGTTCTATTCTATGTTGGGCTAAATGCAGAATCAGACAAATCATGTGCATGCTACATCTTTTTATGTATTGATGTATTTAAGCTTCAAGTCAGACGTCTTTCATTATGTATTACTACTCATTGAGCTCGGCTCACTCTCTATTATGTCTGTTTCTGTAGGTTATCAGTCAGGGGGTCAGTCCTAACTTTGACGCTGTCCCTTTTGTCAACCTTTACATGTTCAGGCACCATACCAGGCCATTTATTTTTGTGAAGCTGCTAAGATATGGGTCTGCTTTTGAGAGCCACCTATGGGTGTTGTACTTAACTTTTATATTTCTTTTGTTACGCCCAATTATCGGGCTAGGACTGTAAATGTATATGTTATACACGATACCCAAGGATAAAATTTTAAACTTTATCCGCTTTTGATGATGTATGTAGTGCATGAGATCCTGGCATATTAGAAATAGCTCAATGGAATATGCTTGTATTTTTTTTTGTTATATTAATATTTTATGCTTCCGATAAGGCCCCGTACGGTGTGTACACCAGTTTTTATGACAGGTCTTGCTTAGGTCATGCCCAAACCTTTAGGGGCAGGTGTAGGGCGTGACATGAATCCTTTAGGATTCCTCAAAGTTAATCTACGGTACTCTAGTTCTTAATTCACCCATCATACATATGTCTATGTGGCATGTACATTCTCACTTCACATTTGAGTCTGAAAAGGACTGCTCAACTTAAAATACAATGCACCCCCTTAAGTCAATGCATACACCTGCCTTTCACACCATGCACACAAGGATCGATAAGGTCAAAACAACTTTGACGGAGCGCACCAATCACTCTACACGATCTTACTGCTTCACTCAGAGTTCCACTATCCAAGCCAAGCAACAAACAACGAACACCAGACCAAAATGACACAGCACTATTGAACATTGGACCACTCTTAACAGCACATTAGACACACTATTGCCACACCAAGGCAACCTCCTAGGATAGTCCCGTGACCAATCCTCTTCGATATAATATTGAACAACCCCCAACCATGCACCGGTACACACCACACAAGGTAAAACCCCATTACTTATTATACAACCTCTCACTCTTAACCCAAATGGGTAATCTCAACAACAATGCCCTCACTTTGCTAATGTACTCACAACCTTGACCAAGTTCACAACAACCAGTTTCATATATCTATTCTCTTGTACCAGGCTATCTCGTAAATGCCTACCACGCTACAATGCCACCAACACCACGTAATAACCCAAATCGGAGAACAAGTAAACACCACACTTCCATCCATTAGTGACCAATAGAGTCAACTCTTTAATCCACATTCTATCCCATCATCCCTCATGCGAGTACAACCGGAACACGAAGTCCCCTAGTCAATCTACCGATTGCTAATACATAGCAAACAATTACCCTGAACCAAACCCTGACACATACACATGACACTTACTGGGCTTTTAAAGTCATACCATCCAAACTCCACAGAAGAACAAAAGAAGTTCTCAATCTCCTCCACTCGAGTCATAGAACACTACATTCCCAACTACTCTCTTAACCAACCTAGAACGCTACGTGAGCCAAAACACGGCCCCATCTCCGAAAACAATCACCTCATCACCGTCATTCCAAACCTCGACCAATAAACACTAAACCACTATGACCCTACACATAGGTCACGCACCAACCATGGGTTACATACCCGACCAATCCTTCTGAAAACATCTCTTAACTTAACCAGAATTGATGTACACATCTCTCGCACCCAAATACAATATATAAATTCTAAACCTTAGGAAACGCCCGCAGCACCATTGCCCGAAATACAACACAAGGTGTTCAAAACACACTACCCACCAAACACTAACAACTACTACTACAATAAGGGATTAACATCCCTTTAAAAGAAACAACAAACTAGAGAACACCAAGATTCACTAACATTACCTACCATTAAGATACAAGTTTATACCCAACGTAACCATATGCTCTTCTCAAAACACAAGTAATCCTAAGTCTATTTATGTCTGGAATAAAGGAATACTCCACCTTTGCCTACATCCCTACACTACACTATACCAGTTCACTAGGTCAACCCTAGACCAACCCACCGTGACAACCCGTCGCCAAAACACTAACTCACAACCAATCACACCATCGATGATCTCCTAATACACCTCATGCCTTACTAAATTACCCATAACAACGATAACTCTACCTGATATTCAACCAATTGCCTCACCCAACTACAGGAAACAACCACACCTATTCTAACTAATCATACATCATCTATAATGAACAACTCATGGCCAAGATGGCCCAACTAACTTCGCCAACCCCGAGGAAAGTCAAACCAGAACACTACATCCCGACCAACCTCACTCCACAATATAGACTTCTAGGTTACCAACATCGAAGTCGGAACCATACACCACCACTACCAACACATACAAGTTCAAACCTAACTCTTCATGTTTTAGAAACTCTAACACCACCAACACCCCTTCCACGAGTTACAAAACTTAAAACAACACACTCAATTGGGGAACACACCCCACGCTACACCTCACACCTCTGACCACTCAATATCATAACTGACTCTAACACATACTAATCCACAGACTAATAACCAACACCAAACATACACGATACCACCCAAGTGAGCATCAGAACTCAACCCTCACACGCCGTCACGAAGGACTCAAAAACACTACTATCTTTCAAAGACATACCAACTGCCACCAAGGTAAACAATGCCAACTCACAACCAATGCCAGCTCACAACCAACGCTAACATATAACCGATATAGCATACACTGAGGTACCTATTCCGAGTTCACTACTTCTTTCCATACATCTCTATAAAAGAGAGAATAGCCACAACCTAGGATACATAACACTGGTATCCTTTCCCAAAATACTAACACAATCACATAACGATTATTCGAACAACCACATTGGGACTCCATTCTAGTCACACACTACTTACCACATAACACATAACACATAATCATGCTAAGTCTACAAAGATAGTTATCCATTCCAACGCTCGCTTAGATTTCCCATTAGAAACGAAGTTGATCAAGCGCTTTTCCAAGAAGACCTCCAAGTTAGTCAACTAGACACCAAATAATATCTACAAGTCTCAACACCATACCCACATAAAATGCAACACATAAGCATGTTACTACTTAGCACACAACATACACATCTCCTCACCAAGCATGATAAAGCCACTATGGCTAACCACTTCCCATGAGCCCAAGCTTTTCAAACCCAGTTAGCTTTCATACCAAGTAGTCACGCCCTGGATCTACACGGTCCGGCTCATGTGAATAAACCACCATACAATGAAAAATAGATAACAACTCTCATGCAAATGAATACCATGTGGTCACAGAATATATGTGTTCATCCAATTTTATACATTTCTAGATACAAGATCTGACTTGAATGGATGTTTTGTAACTAAAACATGCACAGATGTTATAAATCAAATAAAATGCCTTGAGGCTTACATCATACACAAGGGTGTAACCCTTACAAGAATGGCACACGACCAATAAATAACACAAATGGCCCTTGGCCTACAAATAACAGAACCACCCTATGCAATTCTGAGCACAACTTCATGTCACAGTCCATATCCACACATGTACATCTGAAAAAGATTTTTAGCCACGTAGGGTGAGCATAAAGCCCAGTAGAGAATATTTCAAAAAAACTAAACATGCTCCACCAGCATAAATGACCATGATGCAATACATATATACAATATGCCCAAATGCATTTTTAAATCCATTTGATTTCTCAACAAAATCCTTTCTTTCCAATCACCAAAACCTTACGTTTAATCAAAACCTTTTCCGAGTTCTGATCATCCGTTTGAAATAAAATCCCTTTCCAAAAACTAACCCCGGTGCCTCAATACCTGCCAGCAAATACATTGCTAAATCAAATGCGATTACATCACTAAACAACAATGAATACATTTTTAAAACCCTTTTTCCAATCTTCATGTTCCAAACCAACATCATAGTAAAGAAATGGGTGAATCTCCAAAACAAACACAACCTTTCACAAAAATTTCATCTGCGGGAAACTGTGAATCGGTGCCCATGTAAACGTAGACTATACAAGTACTACTATGGCCATTTTACAGAAATTTCGTCCGCGGGATCAGCACCTATGTATACGCGCAGTTTTTGGGACTTTCACCCTGAACACACAGGCCAACTTATTTAATGTAACAACAACTTTCTCCCAGATTCACCATTTCATTTACCCTTTTCAATTGTACAATACATGTAACTCAAAATATTATTTTTCCAAAATAATGCAAATGTACCAAAACATAATGTAATAACTTTCAAAACCTCCTTCCAAAACATACAATTTCAATTTTCAAAATTATTACATACTCCATGATATGAATGATTTCAAATTGTCTAATCCACATGCAATTTCTAACACACAACAATGCTATCCTCCACCAATAGCCAAAATAGTTATTTCTAATGCAATAATAATAAAAAATATCAATATAGATATGTTTTCCAAAAGAGTAACAACAACCATTTCCAAAATCCCACAACTATTTTCTTCTCATCGCTTACAAAACCAACATCATTTTTCATTGTTTCCAACATAAGCCGAAACCCATGGTTTTAGAACAAAACCTCATTTTCTTTCAAAATTACTTTTGAGTAAAGGAAGGCCACTTTGTCAACATATCTCAACACCAATACAAAATCATCACTTGTTTGAAGAACTCACTTGAAAATCTCTCTTTTACATTTCAAATCCAAACCCTTAGTTTAACCCAAAACACCCAAATCCATAGATGTTTTGCAATAGCAAATAACAAGGGTAAAACTCATACCAAACAACAACCAAATGTACGTAACAAAATACGCCACAAATATTCTACCGAACTCATATTGAGTTTAGGAAATAGACCCTACCTCTTGAAGCGAAGAAGAGAACTCCGAAAAACTCAAAGTCGATGAAACCACGAAACTCTTGGATCAAAAGAAAGCCCTTGATGAGATCTACAACCTTTCTCGAAGGGCTAAGGTGAAATGATGCCTCTAACCAAGTAGATCTAGAGATTTATGTAAGAAAGTTGGGTTTCTAAGAGAGGGAGAGGGATTCACGGTTTAAAGAGGGGAGAGAGAGAGAGAGAGAGAGTGAATGAGAAAAGTGTGTTTGGGGTCTACTTATAGTGGTACAATAATGGCCCTAAAGTCAAAGGAAAGGATAATTCAAACCCCCAAAAAGTAGGGCTCAAAACCAAATCAAAAATCTGGAAATTTACTCACAAGGGTCAACCTTTCAGACAGTGAGGTCGACCCTTCAAGAAAAAAAGCTGAGACACTAATGTGTGCAGAGGCAAGGGTCGACCCTTGGAACCAGTGGTGTCAACCCTTCATTTTAGAATGCAACTCAGAACAAAACAACAAGGGAAGAGTTGACCTTTAGAGCCCCTAGTATCGACCCTAAAAAAATAGCAAAGACACTAAGGACAAGGAAGCATGGTGGTGTCAACCCTCAGGAAGGCTAGTGTCGACACCAGAATAGATTTTCCAAGTTCTTATAGAACTTTTGAATGTAAACAAGCGTGAACGAACAATCCTAACAAGTTTAAATCGAATCATACTCCTCCAAAACCAAAATACAACAACTCCAAAGGCTCCCAAAATGAAAATAAAGGAATTAAATACACTCTCCAATTATTTAAAGGACACAAGTGCTACAGATACTACCGATACCGATACTCCACCATAGATACTGTTACGTTACCCGATACCATGATTTAGAACTATGCATATAACTAGTTTGATCATCATGCATAGCTAGGTCTTTGAACAATGGTTAATCTCAAGGATATCAGTGGACATTTTAATCTTACATTTGTAAGGTTTGTGAACCTAAAGGTTGTCAAGATGCACTGCTAGTCTCCCCCCAACGCCCTCTTCTTTTGTTTTCTTTGTGTTGAAATTTTGCTTTGGATATTTATTTGGACAAACACAAAACCCAAATACATCCAGAAGATAGAAAGAAAGAAAGAAAAACTAACAAGAAAATAGGAACAACCACTACACACCACATGGAACAACTAGCAGCCAACAGCAGCAACCAAGAAAACCAGTAATAGCACTATCAGCTACCAGCAGCTACAAAGCAATAACTAGCAACACCAGTAGCTACAAAGCAGTAACCAGCACTCCAGCAACAACAAGCATCATCAACTAGTAGCAACAACAACTAGAAGAAGCACTTGCAGAACCGACAACACCTACAGTACCAGTAGCACCCAGCAGCACCCAGCAAAGAGAAATCATCCACCTTCAAAGCTCACCTAAAAGCCAACATGTTCCTCAATTCCATTGTTTTAATAAATTTGTTGACCACCTTATAAAGCATTATGAATTTATTAGCATTTGACCACTAAATAGTGTGCTATATATTCTCAAGTGACAATTCTCTTTTATAGTGCTTCCTTATGAATTTTGTTTCCCTGTGTCTATGACAATTATATGTGTCACAATGACTTTGGTTTAGGGTTGTGCTGATCGGCCCAAAGTTCTGGCGACCCAACCTGCTTGCTTGGCTTTATTAATAGAATTAAATGTGCAAAGGAACTATTTTCAAAGGTTTGTGACATGATGCGATATTCAATACATTATGATAGGAGTGGAAGATCAAAGGTATTTTATCAAGTTTGGCATAACATGGTCTTTTGAAGAATTTTGTATGTCCTAATGTATTTTAGAAAGAAAAAACAAACATTTTCTTTAGGAAACAACAGAAGTTGTCTTTTGACGACGACGGAATGCCATGTCAACTATCAAGATGTACAACAACGTGCAACTTGATGGGAAACCAATGAAAATTAAGATTGTGGGAACAAATATTGCGACTCCCGCCATGCCTCCAACTGCAAATAGTTCTTTTGGAAATTTAAATGAGGTTCCAAGAAGGTACTGGAAGTTTATAGAATGAACTTATTCCATTCAGCTTATTTATAAATTTTCCCCTTCTTTGATACTAGATAGATCCTACTAATTACTTTTGTTTTAATTGGAGTAGAAACTTCTTTTATGAAGGTATGTGATGAATATAACTATTGACTTTGAGACTCTTAGGGAAATCAAAGTGAAACTTTGCTATATAATGTTAGAAAATAACATCATAATTTGGCTTTCTTTTATGGAATTTGTTCACTGCAATTTATTTGATTTGTTTCCTAGCAGTTATTATTACAAAATGAAATATCATTTGGGACCTAAGACTACCATCCTTCCTATGAATTATATTGTAAGTTAATTCTCTAAGTGTGTGTAATTGTGTAATATCTTGTACCATCATAAATTTATATCATAATAGTTTCACATCTAAATGAGAGAGTTCACATCTCATACAACTTTGCTAGATTTGTTTATCATCTAAATATACTTATATAAGCATTTATATGTTTATGATGAGAAAGTGAAAATGATGTATTGCATGCTTTGTACAAAAGAAATAAAAATAAATGTACTCTTAGTTTGAATTGTAAAATTTAAATTCTTTTATGTGATGCAAAATAGTGAATGATTTTGTAATTTGCAACATCCATTATATTAAAGGTTGGGCATGATTTGATACAAGTATAAATGGTCATCTATTGATTTTTTGTTTTTCTTCAAACCTACGTAGAATTTTATTGATTTAATTTGTTACTACCCACACCTTGAAATAGGTCATTCTTAAAGGAATATATGACTCAGCTCCTAGAAAAGACTAGATGCCTACTTATTTTGGAAGTTAACACAATGCCTATGGTTATTGAAAAGTAGATATATGTGCTGGAAATGCTTATTTTAAGTGTTGAATTATCAATAGAAGCTTTAAAGTTGAAGTCTAGTCATTAAATGCTGAAACTTTGAAGAAGTTTAAACATGATCGGATGTAATTAAAGTTTCATTAGATAGTTCATGTATACCAATAGTTCAATTGGCGGAGGGACTTCTTATTAGCGATGATCCGTTGTTTGAAATTGATGGAGTTCCAATTGGGCCCGAATATTGCAAAGTCTTTCTCTTAAAAACAAAAACCCGAATGCTCACTTAGAAACACCATTCTGAGGTCTAAAAACAGTTGGAGAAGTTGTTGAAAGATACATTGTGTGGTGCTTGATTCATGTATATGTTACAATCTTATTTATTTATTTATTTTTTGAAATAAATATCAAATATTTTGCATTTTTTATAGGCTTGAAATTAATTATATTGTAAATTATTATCATTATTATTATTATTATTAATTTTTTATTTTATTTTATTTTATTTTTTGCAGACGCTACCCTTTTGAGTACATGATGATATCTTCGCATATCGATATTAGAGCTTACTGTTGATATTAAAATAAGCTATAATACATGTTTTTTTTATTTATACTATCGATACTTTTGTTTTGTTTTAGATACAAATTTGAGTTCTTGAATTATCAAAAATTATTAGTATTGTTGGAGGATGTTTTATATATTTTTGTAAAGAATGTATGGTTAACAGTGCATTGTTACAGAGCACATATATATTATTATTTGTATATTTGATCTTGTGAATGTGGATATGTGTGGATGTGGATGTATTTTATTTTAGAAAATATTAATAATTTGTACAGGGAAAATAAAATATATATTTATTTTATAAAAATAATTTTTTTTGCGACAGTAATAAACCATCGCTAATGTAATCTTCATTTCCTTACATTTGATTAGCGACGAGTTAACTTGTCCCATATACATATTAGTGCCATCTTTAAGGACGATTTAAATTGTTGCATATATATTATTGATTTAATTTTACTTTTTCTTGGTGATGTTTAAGACCGTTGCTAATAATACTTTTTGCAACGTCAACTACCATCTCTTAAAAAAATCTTGATTATGGCAACTTAAACCGTCGTTAAAAGTGATGTTTTTTGTCACACCCTAAACCCGCCCCTAAAAGTTTGGGCATGACCACCTCAAAAACGGACCTAAAACCTGATGAATCTAACTTATGGGGCCTGAACGGAAGCATATCTTAATATATAATAGCGTAACATAATACCTATTGAGCTATCACTACCATGCCAGGATCACAAATTACATAATGCAGACAAATATACTGAGACGTGCATCCGAAGACAGCTATGTACGTATACATATACATCGATCTTAACAGACATGTAGGGTACAAATTAAAAACTTAGCAAAACTCCATAACTTGAACGATCAACATCTTGGAGCTCAGATACTCAGGGATTGACAATTGGGTAGCAAAAGCTACAAGTTAAGGTTGACCTCCAGTTTGAGTGCCTACAGAAACAAACATAGAATAGAGTGAGTCAAGCTCAGTGAATAATAGCACATAACAATTCAATGCTCAACGTGAATTATAATACATATCCTTGCATTTATCAATAAAGAGAACATATGGCTTATTTATTTCTATATGCATAGCAAAGTATCTTTTTCAGAAAACTTGTCATATCTTGAATATTCGGGATTTCATAGTGCATCTAGGCATTTTGGGAAAATTATCCAGAAAGTGTATCATGTCATAAACATATCAGAAGCTCATAGCATTTTTCTCATTTCAGAAATTATTTATCATATGAAACATTTCGTCACTCAAAATACGGATTTCATTTAACGTTGTATAGCATAGTCATGTTCAAAATCATTTGTACTTAAAGTATCTTTTACAGAACGGCCTTGGTCCCAATCTTAAACACAGTGGCTTAAAGCCCTTAACAAAACGACATGAAATCCTTCACAAAATGGCATGAATCCCTTAATAGAATGGCATGAAGCCCTTGTCAGAATGGCACGAAGCCCTTATCAGAATGGCATAAAGCCCTTGAAACACATTGGCATTAAAGCCCTTGAAACATATGGCATAAAAAGCCCTTGAAACATAGATATATGAACCCAAGAGGTGTCTCACACGGATTCTAGAGGTGACTCAATTCGTAGCACTTAGTTTCGTGTAGCACTTTGTTTCATACCAGAACGACTTAAGTCCTTATCAGATTGGCATAAAGCCCATGTAATGGCATAAAGCCCTTGTCTTACATGTATGAACTCAAGAGGTGGCTCGTACGGATTCTAGCGGTAACTCGCATTGCAGCACTTAGTTCAGTACAGCACTTTGTATCATACTTCATACAAAATGGCCATTGGCCTCATAACTTTCACATATATATGGACTCAAGAGGTGGCTCGTATGGATTCTAGAGGTAACTCAGATTGCAGTACTTAGTTTCGCACAGCACTTTGCTCCATATCAGAATTTCATGAGTCTTAAAGACTGAATCATCATATCATGTCTTAGCATAGCATATTTGGAATAGTAATAGAAATAATTCCAGTTTTCGTAGAATACCATTATGTAACAATGCCCATAAGTTTCCCATAGCTTGGTTACACATTAATACAGGTGTCTCACAGACAACTGAATAATATTAATAACAACTGTTAACTGAGGCCACATATATCATTACCATGTGCTTAATAAGGACAGAATAACCCACATCCTAACGTGAGTCCCATAAGAATGTTACACATTTGCATGTTTGTCATAGGTTCTTAACAACCTTAGGTCCATATGTATCACAATGGAATAATCTTAGTTTCATACAAATACTTGGTTTAAAGATGAACATATTTCCATATATTCATTCAGAAACGACGTGGTTTGCTTATAATTAACAGAGAATTATTATTCGTTATTAACAGAACATAGTCATTTCAAAGTCATACCGATGTATGCCAATCTTTCAACGTTCACATTGACCTTCAATCATCATAAATGTTCGTGTAACAAGTTCGTGTAACATTTAAAAGAAACAAAGCGTTAGTAATAGTAGTTATCAATGATAAATAAAATGTATATCTTCGTACTATTACTCACAGTGTTGTGATGACGTGCTTGTTCCTCCCGTAGTGTGCCCTGCACACATTCAAACTTACAAATTAGTTCACTTCTCTTTGTTAAATCCTCTCTTGGTTCAATTCACTTCGAATGAATTTTACACATGTTAGTAGGCAAAAAATGCAAATTCTAAAAATATCCGAGGGTTTAGCACGCAAAACGGAGAAACCTGTATTTTCCCACATGTGCTGCACGTGCGGCGGGGATCCCCGCACGTGCGGCGGCTGTTCCCGCACGTGCGGCCCGCACGTGCCTTTTAGGCAGAATCAAAACGCCAAATTTGTTCTTCTCCCGCACGTGCGGCCACAACCCATCATAAATTCTAAATGATCTTGGGTCCCTTCGTAACATAATCTTAGATTCACACAAATATCATTCTTCAAGGATGAACATAGGTTCCACTTATTTTCTAAGAAATAACATAGTATGCTGATAAATAACAAATGGCTAATATTTGTCATTAACAGAACATAAGGATTCCAAAATCATACCGACGTACGCGAATCTTTCAGCGTTCATATAAGTTCACATTGCTTTCCAATTGTCATAAATGTTCGTATAACACTTACAAGGAACAGAGCATTCGTGACAATAATTATCAACAGTAGATAAAATGTACATTTTTGTACTACTACTCACAGTGCTACCACGGAGTGCTTGCCCCTCCTGGAATGTGCCCTGTACACATACATAACTTAGACATTAGTTCTTTTTCTTTCTTAATTCATTTCCTACATCATTTCACATCGAACGAATTAATAGGCACCTTAGGAACTTCAAACATGAATTTCAAAAATACCAGAGGGTTAAGCACGCAAAACAGAGCGAACGAATTTTTGCAGTTTGGGCCGCACGTGCGGCTGTGAGCCCCACACGTGCGGTAGTACTTCCCGCATGTGCGGCAAGAAGCCCCGCACGTGCGGCGATTCTGGCAGAAAGCAGTTCAAAAATTCAGCAAAAATCCAATTTTTGGTACTCTTTTTCAAGGCTCAAAATAGGTTCTTTAATGGTTAGAATATGGTTCAAAAACATGTAAATAGACATCATAACATATATCAATCTCAACATAACTTGGATCTTTGATCTTTAAAACTTATGAACATGACCCAATTCAACCATGCTTCCAATTCCTTACACATAGACACATATAAGCAACCATATATCCATATAGATGGGTTCAAGTGTGATAATTGAGGAAATAAGATGAATTCTCACTAG
>NW_021027303.1:186948-206117 GCF_004153795.1 Camellia sinensis | reverse complement strand
TCAAGCTCAGTGAATATATAGCACATAAACAATTCAATGGTCAACGTGAATTATAATACATATCCTGCATTTATCAATAAGAGAACATATGGCTATTATATTCTATAATGCATAGCAAATATCTTTTCAGAAAACTTGTCATATCTTGAATATTCGGGATTTCAATAGTGCTCAGGGCAACCTTTTAGGGAAAATTATCCAGAAAGTTGTATCATGTCAATAAACATATCATAAGCTCATAGCATTTTTCTCATTTCAAAATTATTATCATATTGAAACATTTCTGTCACTCAAAATACGGATTTCATTTAACGTTGTATAGCCATGTCATGTTTCAAAATCATTTGTACTTAAAGTATCTTTTACCAGAACGGCCTTAGGGTCCCAATCTTAAACACAGTGGGCTTAAAGCCCCTTAACAAAACGACATGAAATCCTCACAAAATGGCATGAACCTTAATAGAATGGCATGAAAGCCCTTGTCAGGATGGCACGAAGCCCTTATCAGAATGGCATAAAGCCCTGAAACACATTGGCATTAAAGCCCTTGAAACATACATGGCATAAAAAGCCCTTGAAACATATAGATATATGAACCAAGAGGTGTCTCACACGGATTCTAGAGGTGACTCAATTCGTAGCACTTAGTTTCGTGAGCACTTTGTTTCATACCAGAACGACTTAAGTCCTTATCAGATTGGCATAAAGCCCATGTAATGGCATAAAGCCCTTGTCTTACATGTATGAACTCAAGAGGTGGCTCGTACGGATTCTAGCGGTAACTCGCATTGCAGCACTTAGTTCAGTACAGCACTTTGTATCATACTTCATACAAAAGGCCATTGGCCTCATAACTTTCACATATATATGGACTCAAGAGGTGGCTCGTATGGTTCTAGAGGTAACTCAGATTGCAGTACTTAGTTTCGCACAGCACTTTGCTCCATATCAGAATTTCATGAGTCTTAAAGACTGAATCATCATATCATGTCTTAGCATAGCAATTTGGAATAGTAATAGAAATAATTCCAGTTTTCGTAGAATACCATTATGTAACAATGCCCATAAGTTTCCCATAGCTTGGTTACACATTAATACAGGTGTCTCACAGACAACTGAATAATATTAATAACAACTGTTAACTGAGGCCACATATATCATTACCATGTGCTTAATAAGGACAGAATAACCACATCCTAACGTGAGTCCCATAAGAATGTTTACACATTTGCATGTTTGTCATAGGTTCTTAACAACCTTAGGTCCATATGTATCACAATGGAATAATCTTAGTTTCATACAAATACTTGGTTTAAAGAATGAACATATTTCCATATATTCATTCAGAAACGACGTGGTTTGCTTATAATTAACAGAGAATTATTATTCGTTATTAACAGAACATAGTCATTTCAAAGTCATACCGATGTATGCCAATCTTTCAACGTTCACATTGACCTTCAATCATCATAAATGTTCGTGTAACAAGTTCGTGTAACATTTAAAAGAAACAAAGCGTTAGTAATAGTAGTTATCAATGATAAATAAAATGTATATCTTCGTACTATTACTCACAGTGTTGTGATGACGTGCTTGTTCCTCCCGTAGTGTGCCCTGCACACATTCAAACTTACAAATAGTTCACTTCTCTCTTTGTTAAATCCTCTTCTGGTTCAATTCACTTCGAATGAATTTTACACATGTTAGTAGCATAAAATGAAAATTTCTAAAAAATATCGAGGGGTCAGCACGCAAAACGGAGAAACCTGTATTTTTTCCACATGTGCCGCACGTGCGGTGGGGATCCCCGCACGTGCGGCGGCTGGTCCCGCACGTGCCTTTTAGCAGAATCAAAACCCCAAATTTGTTCTTTCTCCGCACGTGCGGCCACTACCCCCGCACGTGCGCGCGATTGGCTCCCGCACGTGCGGCCATGAATCCCGCACTTGCGGCGATTCTGCAATTTCAGTCCGAATTTTGCTTCAAAACCACACTCTTTTGGGACACTTCCACAAGGCTCAAATTAACATGTTTAATCAATAAAACATAACCTAAAACTCATGTTAATAGGATCTCTCAAATACATACATATCAATCTAGACATTAAACTAGATTCTTGATTCTCAAACATAACTTAACTTTCTTATGCATTCAACATCACTATATATACTCTTCATGACTTTCATGAGTAAATAAGACATAAAACTAGTTCCTCCACAAACATGCATAAACAACTCAATTAAACATCAATCAATTGAGGAAATTACTTTCATCTCTACACACTCTAATTTACCCAATCATTCAAAAAGAGATAATTTGAGAGAGAACTCAGCAAGAGAGGGATTCCAGCAACATACATACCATGAATCTTGAATTTTACAATCCCTCACAAGATTCTAATCTTCTCTTCTTGAGGATTTCCCCTTCCTCTCTAGTTTCTCCTTTCCAACAATATTGGAGATAATCACAGGGCTAAAACAATTGTCTAAGGAGGAGCATACATATATACATATAGGTGAAAAAGGACGAAATTCAATCGTTTAAGCATCCCAAATTGAAATTTCACAAAAATGCCTAATATTACATTAAAAATTATGCTGATCACATATATGAAATCATTTTCAAATAATTAAGCCCTTAAGGCCTCCAATTTTCTATTCAAACCTTCTAATGTACAGATACTTTTCTTGTTGAACAGATAGACATCCTTAAACATATGGTTCACTTACTTAACTTTAATTTCTCATAGGATTTCACAATAAGCATTCGAAATCATAAAGAGGATCCGAAAACATAACAGAGAACATGTACGAGGGTCGCGGTTATTACATTTTTCCTGTTTTTTTGTATCAGGTTAAACTGCTGCAAAAAACTATTGATTTACTGTTGCTACAAGAAAGCGATGATTTGTAACCATTGCAAATACCTTTTGTCACGTCTCCTTCCACCATCATGCTTTTCCCGTTGCTACTCCATTGCAAAAAGTCTTTTGCAACGAGATGTGGACCTTTTGCGACATTAAGACCATCGCAAAATGTTTGATTTTCAATATTAAACTCGTCCAAAACCAAAACAAAAAAGTCTCAAGCCCACTCACATGGCTTAAATATTATATATATATATATATATTATGTATATTTTATTTTTTAAAATGAAAAGTATAGTTAAATTAATCATTTGGGTGTCTATTTAACCTATTCCAAATTAGTAGTTCAAATTTTATAACTAATTTTTTACGCTACTAGTAATACAATCAAAAAAAATAAGTTAAATAATGTAAAACATACATATAAATATGTATAAATATAAAATAAAATATTACATATATAGTTTGTGGGTGGGCAAACCAAACTTGAAACACTCTACTCTTTCCAAGTTTGACTTATATTATAATTTGACTTGAAAAAAATTCTCAACCTCACACTGTTGGCCTAAACCATAATGCCATGCTCTACAAATCATAGGCGAAATTGGGCAAGCCATGTTCACCCCTATATACAATCCTCATAATGATAGATAAATAAACACTACAAAAAAACATCAAACTTCTCTTTATAAGAATTAAATTCGTAATTTTATTTCATAAAGTGGTACTCCACAACTATTAGGCCAAAGGTTTTGATTTTATTATAATCTTGGTTGAGCAAGTTATTTTTGGTTATTGCCAAAATGATCTAATGTTACTATTTTAATGGCAAATGTCTCATCAATTAATTGGAGTTTAGTTGCATATGAGAGAAGAGGATAAAAGCTACTCAATTAAGAGTGAGCATGGTTCAGTTTGGGATAAAATCATAACCAAATCGTTATTTATGGTTGCATAAAATTAAAACCAAACCAATCTATTTATATCATGGAACCAATCCGAACCAAACCATTTAAACACAATTCATATTATTTTGGAACCATGGTTTCACATAATCTGAACATGTACACAGAAAATTTGTTAAAACTACCCTGAATTATAGACTTTCCTACCAGAAGACTGGAACAGAATAGTGATGCATTGAGCAAACAAGTAGAAAATTGACTGAAGTACAGCAAAATGAGAAATTATTTTCACTCCACCTTTCCAATCAAAAACTAAAGAAACAGAACTTCATAGGAGATGCTGAAATCATGAAACTTATATCCCAAAATAATTATTTTAAGTCACAAAAATGTAAAATACATGACAAATGATCCAAATCAGTTCTAATTCGGAACCGTGAACTGAAAACTAAAACCAATCTATGAACTAAGGTTCCTCAATTTTTCAATCTAGAACTGAACTACAGATTCAAAAAAACCAAATCAAACCTACTAGGTTGGAATGGACCAATTCAATTTGCGAATTATACGGGTTCCTTGCATAACCCTAAACTCAACCATATTCTTCATTTTTTACTACCTAAAATATAAAAAAGGTAATTATTTATTTTGCCTAATTCTTTTTTTTCTCTATATACTCCAACACTACTCTTTATCTATCTATCTATCTATTTATTTATTTATATTCATTTATACTATTATTAAATGAAGGCTGGATTTGGTATCCAAGTTTTCACGTCATAAAATAAAAAATTATTATTCAAATGCATGAGCAAGATTTAAACCTAAGACCTAAAATTTCATTAAGAATACTCTTATCACTTAGGCAACATACATACTATGATATTAATTTCATTATTATTTATTTTTATTCTTACTTATCTAAATTACACATGCATCACATGTGCCATTTGCTAGTTTTACCTATTTATACACACAAGTTGTTTAAAGAGTATTGAGAGGCTCTTCAAATGTAGCTAACTCTAAAGAATTTTGTTAAAATAACTATGGTAATAGCTTGCCTATTGCAATGACTAAAATATGACAACGTTAACTATAATCACTAATAGGTCTTATTTAAAGAGTCCCTAAGAGATGCTCTAAAACCCTCAACACTCTACGACTTTTGTTTTCTCTCACATTTTGCTTTAATATGAAGCCTAATTTTAATATAAACTGTCCCCTCCTCAACTAAGATTTTATAATTTGGAGAATTCAAAAATCATAGTCACATGGCCAATTATTATTAGTTACATAAATTAATAACTTGTCAATTTTTTATTTATAAAGCAGTTATTTTATGCTTTATGGGCATTTTGTCTATGTGGTGCCATTGAAGAAATATGGTTGATGAATACAATGGAGTCTATGCTTTATTGGTCACTGAAAAAACAATATGACACATGACATGACATTTTCTTGTTGAATTGTAGCAAGGTCATATGGTGCTCATAAAGTACTAAATATATTTTTTTTTTCTATTTAATGGGTCTTGATAATGGACTCTCTTGATAACAAGACTGTTACATGTAGTATATATTTTCTGTTTATTTACATATCATATTATGTGCATTATCATAGTTACCTTCTTCTTTCCTATATAAAGGAGGTTGTACCTATTCATTAACATCATTAAATATAATAAAGAGTTTTCTTTCTATCTCTCCCTCTCTCTCCCTCTCTTTCTCTCTAATATCATAACATGATATTAGAGTCTAGGGTTGTCTCTTAGTCTCCTAGTCTCTTAGTCTCCTCATCTCTTTCTCTTCAGCAGAATCATCCTCACGCTGTCTCTATCATCATTAAAACCATCATTGAACTACACCAGACCATATTATTTTCTACGTCACACTACTGTTTTGACGATTTGACCATATCAAACACTTTACCTCCTCAAGGAGAAGTCAATCGCACTTGAAACACCTCCATTAGATCCCTCATGTGCTCTCACGCGCGACCCAAAGTGAGGTGCGCCACACCTCATCGTCGTCACACTCTTCACGCATTTCTACGTGCCACTTCTTTTCACCTGGCTTGCTTGAGCTGCGTGTCGCTACTCCAGGCTTCTACGTCAACCGATATCACCTTCGGCTTCTACCCAGTTTTCCTCAAGTCGCATGCCACTCAACTTTCGCATAGTTGTAGTCAGTCAGTGCCTCTATTCCTACGCCATTGCTAACATCATCCGCACCTCTACTTATGTCAGTCATACATAGTGCTAACGTCATCTCTATCTAGTGTTGACATCATCCTGAACTATTATAGGGTTCCTAGGGTTTTTCACCCTCCTAGATCTATTGGTAACCTTTGTTTTACCTAGTCTTACTCCGACAGCACAAGATCATCTTTGTGATGCATTATATTGATCGCTTCATGGATCATTTAGATTGTTCTTCTCTGCATGGTGGTGTAGACACCCCATTTTTTACCGTCATTAAGACTTGGAGGTCATCACTTGTGCATATGATGATTGTGTTTGCATGTGTTCATTTTGAGTGCTCAAAGTCCTCGGTAGAGCGCCCTGCCTTTGAGACTTTAAACCCTGTTTTTTCTATGCCTTGTTTTGGAGCAAAACTTGGTGTCTGGACCTTTTGATGACCTATTGGCCACCACCATAGGTTGTCGCCCATGGCTCATGGTTGTCAGGCAGTGGTGTGCCCGGTCGGCCACTAGTGTCTTTTTCCAGATATTTGTTGACAGCTATGACAGCTGTTAGCACACTGAGCTGTATCTGCCTACACATGTATGGTGGGATGTTTCTAAGCTCAAGGCATGTTTTTCTATATGTATGGGGGTTCCTCCCCCATTTTGGAGGGTTAGAAATTTTGGAACAAAAAATCTCTCTCTCTCTCTCTCTCTCTCTCTCGCAATTTTGTGCTTAGTTGTTTGTTTTCTCTACACTTTTACATAAACTACCCTAATCAAAGTTATTTCCCTTTGGGCTGAGGTTATTTGAGACCCTCTTTGAGCTCTAGAAAGTGGTTTTAGCTTGGTTTGGTGCCTAAACTTGAGCTTTGCTTCAAAGGTATAACACTTGCCTTGTTTACTTTGTTTCAATATACTTGTTCTGCCACCTTTTCTTACTATTTTGGGGCTGATTTTGAACTGTAAAAGTTTTTGTTTTTGTGGCTTAAAAGTGGTGGTTTGAGCCCTTTTTTAGTTAAGGGGTGGTTCACCCTTCTTGTTTCTTAGTTTGTCAAATTTTTGTGCCTTTATTCATCACTTTCAAGCCAACTTTTTGGGCCTTTTAACCACTGAATTTCATAAGTTTTTCAATGGTAAAAAACTCATTTTGAAGTCCAAAATTGGAGGGGTTAGCATTCCCTCCTTGTGTCTTGTTTGCATGCCTAGTTAGCACTATGTATTAGCTTAATGTTTTAGCTTTTTGTGGCTCAAGTCCAGCATGTCTTAAGCTCTGTTATGAACTGTTTTGCCCCTGTTCTGGCTGTTTGGTCCCTTTTGAGTCTTGTTTTGCATAGTTGTACAGTAAGGTCTTTCACTAGCTTAATGTTTTAAGGCTTTAACCACCATTAGTTTGAGTTGGTTGCATATTTTAGTGCTTTTATCACTCATTTATAGCACTTAATCATCTTTGCAACCTCCCTCCCTCCTTTCTTGATTTTATTTTTGCTTTGAAAGTGGTTCAAACCATTTGTTTGTTTTAAGTATGAAATTGAGGTGTTTGTGCTTAATGGTTTAATCCCTTTTGGGGTTCATTACCAACGGCATGAGGTCTAATTCATGCCTAAAACAACCTTTGGTTTAAGCCCTCTTTCCATTAGAGGACACTCACCAACGCACTTAATGGATTAAGGAATGATTGGGTAATAAAAATGAGTAAACAAAATTGACAAGTAAAAGAGACAGGATAAACATCTCTTTGTGTTGCATTGTACGTGTTCAAATCGGACGTTAATTTGAACACAAGGTAAATGGGACGTTTCATACTCAAAAGTGATGAAATGTGCCATTTTCCTAGGTCTCCATTGCCCTTAATCATGCATGATAGGGTGATGGTCATTTTGGTCTCATTTTGCATTTATTAAGCTTGCACAATTGGTTTCACAAGCCACCATGCAATGAAATTGCTTGATTGATGGTTTGTGAACCAAATTTTGTTCTCCTTTGATTTCCCTATGAAAATGAGAGGCAAAGTGTGCAAACACCACTTGAGAAATACACTATTTTGCTCTGTTTTGCTCTCTGTTGCAGCAAAGAAGTTCAGGACAGCAATGGTTGACAACCACCACCAGTAACCGACCGGCCCCCCGTCGGCCACAAATAAAATTTGTACAGTGTGTTGGTAAGATGGAGCAAAGGTGTTTTGGAAGTGGGCATAATTTTCAGTGATCAAATATGCAAACAGAGGCTTGCAGCAGCAAAATAGTGGCTTATTTAACACTTATTTAATGCTTAAATATCTAGCTTAAATATGTGTATGCACTGCACTGCAAGCCTCTGTTGCATTTAAATGCAAGCTAGATATTTATGTGTATGCACTGCACTGCAAGGTCCTGAAATGAGCACCCCCGCTCGCCCGATCAAAGATTGGCCTCTACTAATTATGATATGCATTTTCATAAACATTATGTGCTCTTGTTCCGTTTATTAAACTAGTTTTACTATGTGACGCGCACAATCAAGTATAGACTAGTCACAAGACTTGGAACAATTCAACTCATGTTTGCTTGTGAAAATGGTTTGAAATTGCCACCTCAAGTGGGCTTAAAAGATGCGGTTTTGCCACCAAACATAGTGGGCTTAAAACATGATTTGCCACTCAACAAAGTGGGCTTAACATGCACATTCGTTGACTCGTTCCAATTCAAACAACAAGCCTTCATCCACAGGTGTAGACGTCCCAGAACGTCCCGGGAGGGAATCCCCCGTTTTGTTCATTTGGGCTCACTACAGTTCGGACTCAAATTGTCACGTTTCTTAATCTGATCTCGCAAAGTGCAGTGCAAGATTGATAAATCACCAAAGAGTCCAAGTCCGACAAATCATTTTTGGAAAATAGATTTTTAGAAAGAAGTGCCAAACATGGACTGCTTTGCCAGATACAGAGTCGCCACCTAAATATTTTGTTTTGGGGGAATTTAGGAAACCCTGACTCGTTGCCTAAGGCCAGGTGTCCGTCATCACCAAAGTTTCCTCGGCTCGAGAACTTGGGTACGATTGGGGAATGTCAGCTATGAGCACCCCCGCTCACCCGATCCGAAGATCGGCCTGTACTAAGCATGATATTTTGTTTTGAAAATGTATGTGTTCTTATTCCAGTTATTTAGCAAGAACTTACTATGTGATGCGCACAACACACAAGTATAAACTAGATTGCCTAATTTGGAACAAAGCATCGCATACCCGTTTGTTTTGAAAATGGATTGAGATTTGCTACTCGCAAGTAGGCTAAAACACGGGCTTCGACGAATTATTCCAATTCAAGCAACCCAACCTTCACCCACAGGCATTCAGACAGTTATATCATATAAGCACATAGCCTCATGGTAAGCATGCTGTCGTGTTAACACTTACACACATGCAAGATGTTAAAGCATAAATACTCACAATGTACTCCGAGCCAAAACAAGGAACAAGTTAGTAATCAAATGTATGATCCAAGTCCATGTTATGATGGCTAATGCATCGCATACAAAATGCAACTAAAATAGGCTCGGCTAATCTAAGGATGGCATGTGAAATGCAACAACTCAATACACGTATTCAACTTGGAATTTGAAATACTATGTAGTTAGTATGATGCGCCGAACCCGGTGCATGCAATACAGATGAATGATGCAACATGCATAGCATAAGGATGCTAATTGAAACGTGCCCTAGAACTAACCATCATAAGCGGTTAAGTAAAAAGGAGAAAGAAATGGTGGTTGGAAGACATGCATCACACACGCACGCTTATTACACAATTGCCCTCTCTCGAAGGGTACGAATGAATAATACAAATTAATTAACTATCAAGCTAATTAAATATTATAGACCCTTAATTAATTAAACAAATTAATTAAATTACTGAAAGCAGTAAAACAGCCTCGGGAAGAGGGACGAATGCAAGCATGCTCGGCCCCGCTCGGAAATCAACCGCCATGTCACATGTTGCCTCTGTTTACACTGCTCTGCACCTCTGAGGACTGTACAAGTCTCAAGGTTACTTCTGGACTACTCCCTGAGCACTGTGGGAGGTCACCGACCAAGGGGAAACAGCACCGGCCATGGAGAATTGGTCATCGACCAAAAATTATACCACCGGCTGGGCTTTGATAGTCGGCCGGTACTAAAAATTGCCGGTCGGCCATTTCTTCCTGCAGAAGACTGTTTGCTGCAACAAAGGACAGACAAGAGATGACAATGCATTTTCAAAGCAATTTACGCACCACCACCCTCCTCAGCATGTTTGAGACTTAGAGGAGCATGGTTCTCGACCCTCAGGCCACCAATCACGCATTTCAATGCGTGATGGCCAAATGAGTCAAGTATGCAACTTCAATATTAAATGCACAAAACACAAAACATACCAAGGGACCCCCAACCTCAATCATGGTTGATCAAGGGGCAAGGGATGCATGCTCAATGCTATGCAATCCTAAACATGCAATCACACTAGTGCAACATGGGCATGCCAACAAGCAATGTATAATAAACATGCCAAATGTAATGCAACCTAAACTAAAATGCAAACATGCAAGGCATGTGACAATATTCATTGTTAGGCAAGCATGTAACAACATGCGAGGGACAAACTCATGCAAATATGCAAAGCAATTTAACGTAAGATGCATGCCAAATGCAACACCACTTAAACATGCAACAACATGCAAGGCAAGCATGCAACAACATGCGGGATTGGTCTTAAACCAATTTGGGCAGCTCTCAAATAAGCCCAAATCTGCGGCCAAATGTGTTAGGATGGTGGCTCGGAATGCACAAAGATGAAGCGCATGCAATGGTTCATAAATGAGGCATACAAGTACAACTCTCAAGCGCATTGAAAGAGTGATAAATGCATGTGCATGGACTGAAATTACACTACAAATGATGCCAAATCATTGAAATAGGCCAAGTAATGCATACTAAATGACTCAATACACAAAGCTTACAAGCAAGATTGAACCAAAGCTATGCAAAACAAGTCATGGGTGACCAAGACAACCGAAATCAGACCTCAAGCATACCAAAACATGGATAAAGTCTTCTTGACGTCAAGCCAAAAGCATGCTAAAAAGACATGTCACAACATGACGCATGTTAGGCTATTTCATGGGATTGCATGGCAAGTGTATGGAGCATGGAAGGGCTAACCAAAAAAAACCTAAACAAAGGTATGACATGATAAAATAAGCCTAAGAACATGCCGAAATGGACACAATATAGGCTAAAAGGAGATGCTACTTCAAGGAGCATACAAAGCTAGTGTGTGTGATTTACACTACAAGTGTATGAGGCATGCAAGGGCCAACCAAACCAAGCAAAAAAAGATCTAAGGAATGTTAAAAATACACCAAAAATCTACTGAGATGGCCTAAAAACAAGCTAGAAACACATGCTCAAACATGAGACATACAAGACTAGTTTGCAAAATTTACACTACAAGTGTATAAACCATGCATGGAATGACCAAGATAGGCAAAAACAGTGGCATATGACAGAAAAATAACCACAAATACCAGCTAAGACATGGCCAACTTGAACTTAACAAAGGTGCTTACATATGAGGCAAATATGACAAGTATTGAAGACAACAAGGAGAGGGGATGGCCCTCTCCTTCTTAGGACCTCGAAACACCATCTCCACCAATGAAATCCCTCTGGATTTCAGTGGTGAGAAGGCCAATACAAGGTGGTCCCGAAACTCACAAAAAAGGCACAAAAATGAGGCCAAATAAGGCCTAAGAGGGGGGAAACAAACCCAAACACAAAAGTGATCTTAAACAAACTTCAAAAGCATGCGAAAAAAGAACTTTTATCATTATACACTAAGCTCAAAATAGCATGCAAGATAGGCTAAAAGGTTGTGCAAAAATGGGAAATAAAGAGGGAAAAGAGATTACCCTTGAAGCTCAACAAGACCAGCAGCTTCTTGGACCAAAAACTAGCACTTTGAGACCTCTCAAGACCCTCCAAGAACCTTAGATGAATGGTGGAGGTGTGTGGTTATGAGGTGTGGTGTAATAGGCTAAGAACTAGACCCTTTTGAACCTAAAATATAGAGATATAAAGAGAGATATATCTTGGAGCCTTAAACAAATTTTTGGAACCTCTATAAAGGAGAGAGAGGCCCTCTCTTATAGAGAAACAAGAGGGTTCAAGCTTCTTGGAGAAGCTAAAGAGGTTCAAGCTTCTTGGAGAAGCTAAAGAGGTTCAAGCTTCATGGAGAAGATAAAAAGGTTCACACGGTTCAAGCTTCCTCAAGAAGTTAAAACAAAGGTTCAAGCTTCCTCAAGAAGCTTAAAATAAGGGTTCAAAAGGTTCAAGATTCCTCAAGAAGCTAAAACAAAGGGTGAAAATTCTCCATACACGTGTATGGAGGGCAGGGTCTATGCCACCTCGCACTGAATATCTGCATAAAGCAGATGAACAGGGTTCGACCAACAGAAAAGGCCGATCGACCAACACGAAGGGCCGACCGACTAAAAACAATGCCGACCGGCCAATACCTTTGGCCGATAGCAAGAAAACAGGGCCGGTGGCCTCAAGCCATGACCGGTGAGGTGTGGGGATGGCCAACAAGCCATTCCCTACCCTTAGAAGCCAAAACACAAGTGTTTGGTCCGTGACCAAGCACAAAACAGATAAGTTGAGAGATCTTGAGGCGAGGCGCGTAGCCGAGACCTCCGAGAACTCAAAACGAACACGATCATGGATGATCATCGAGTGTTCAAACGATGACGTCCAAGTCATGAGAACGGTCAAAAATGGGGTGTCTACAGTTGCCCTTCTTTAATAGAACTCGAGAGTCATAAAAATGACGGGAGTGAATGTCAAAGCCCAGAGACGACCCATTTTTGACAAGGCCGAAGACTTAGACAAAGCATACAAGCTACAGATAAAGATAAGCGCCCGAAGGCTGGGGCAAGATGCAAGACAGTGCACAAAGCCGAGCATAACTTATGATCACGCAAGGAAAGCTGTAACGAAGCATAACATGCAACAGTTTTAAGCAAGCATACACAAATCTAACTACATTACATGCAGAAAGGGTGTAAGGAAATTATACAATTCTCACTGTGTCTCACGCGGAGAATATAATACCTGTCCGGTTCGTCTGGTCGTGCCAGCTTCAAATGAACTGTACATACAATATCGTGCCTGAAAGAGGAAGAAACTTCACAAGCACAATATCGTTAGCAACATGCATAGTAATGCAAGTGAAAAGTGTGTGACAACGCAAGCAAAGTGTGGATGCATGACAATGCAACCTAAGTGTGACGCATAACAATGCGGGTTGGATGCAAGATGATATGCAATATTACAAAACAATGTAATGATATATAATGTATTGAAACAATGCAAATGATATGCAATGCATTTGAGATGATCAAACCACAAGCAGTATAAAACCATACAAATATCATAAAGGGATGGAGATGCAAAAATCGAACTACATCTGACACAGAAATGGTGCCGACACCCTCAGCACTAGGTGCGCACACATAATCTCATAACTATGTGTTTCGTAGATAAAACAAGTAATTGGGTGGCATGATATAAGTGAGGAATGACCCGCTGAGGAAAGATCGTGATCCTAAATGCTGGATGCAACACACTACACTACAATGCAATGAATGCAATGGATAAGGCGCGCGGCCAAACCGTACTTTGCCTAGGAAAGGCATGGACACAAACAAACCACGTTTAACACCGAAACGGTGCCGTCACCCTCAACACTAGGGGTGTACACATAATATCATAACCGTGCTTCAACATGAAAAGCATGGGCACATACTAGACCAAGCTCAACATGGAAACGCGCAAGTGATAGATGGAGGTGATGCAGTGAATGCATGCAATATGTGCTATGTACAATACAATATACATACTAGCTAAAATGCAATGGATGCAGTGGATAAGGCGCGCGGCCAAACCAAATTTTGCCTAGGAAAGGCATGGACACAAACAAACCACATTTAACATAGAAACGGTGATGTCACCCTCAACACTAGGTGCGTACACATAATATCATAACCATGTTTCAACGTGAAAAGTATGGGCACATACCAGACCAAGCTCAACATGGAAAGGCGCAAGTCATAGATGGATAATGCAATAAATGCTTGCAAACTACAATGCAATGTACAGTGCAAGTGGAGGCGAAACATGCGTGTTGACGCAAGTGAAGAATGCATGACAATGCAGGTGGAAGCGAAACATGCGTGTTGACGCAAGTGAAGAGTGCATGACAATGCAGGTGGAAGCGAAACATGCGTGTGGACGCAAGTGAAGAATGCATGACAATGCAGGTGGAAACGAAACATGCGTGTTGACGCAAGTGAAGAATGCATGACAATGCAGGTGGAAGTGCACTACAATGCAATATATATTCTATATGCAATGAATGCATGCAATGTATGCTATGTACAATGTAATATACATACTAAATGATGTAGTAGTTAGGAAGCAAAGATACCTTACAGGGGCAATTGGCAATGACCTACCTTATGTAGTTGGGGATCTTTTGCTTTTCTTGGTTGAACCACAGGTACTACTTTTCTCCCTGGCTATGGTCGCAGCTTTCCCTATTCTCCAATAGGGTGACAGACTATGTTGATTCGGTATCCAGAATTGAGGCGCATATACATGCTATCTCAATCTATAGGGCTGCCATACAGATTTCAAGCTGAGGATATACCCCTGGGTATTTAAACCAGACTTTAGTCTCGGAAATCCCGAACCTTTGCATTCTAGGCGTAAGCCATTCGAACTCTAGTTTCCACCATCTCAGTTGGTCACCTAGGAACTCACCGCAAACACAGGCAGGTGGCTATACCAGACCACTGGGAGTCATTCGGGCATGACAAACACCAAAGGAATTGCACCTTTAGAGGATTTAAGGTCTCCTAGACTAGAGAATGCACAAGATAGTGCGAATGAAGATGCATGATTTAAGGTCTCCTAGACCAGAGGATTTAAGGTCTCCTAGACCAGAGGGTGCACAAGACAGTGCGAATAATGCAATGTACTAACAAGTGCAGGTAAGGTGCGCAAGATAGCACGATAAAATGCAATTCACAAAATAGTGCGATGTGCAAAAGAGCACGATTGAAATGCAATGCAAAAAACAGTGCGATTGAGGTGCGCAAGATAGCGCGATGCGCAAAATAGTGCGAAATGAAATGCATGCAAAATGCAATGAGATGCACAAAACAGTGCGATGGAGGTGCGCAAGAGAGTGCGAGTGATAAAATGCACAAAACAGTGCGATGCGCTAGATAGCGCGATGCGTTAGACAACGCGAGTGCACAAGACAGTGGGAATTCACAAGATAGTGCGATGGGCTAGACAGCGCGATGTGTTAGACATCGTGAGTGCACAAGATAGTGCGATGGAGGTGTGCAAGAGAGCGCGAGTGATAAATTGCACAAAACTGTGCGATGCGCTAGACAGCGCGATGCGTTAGACAACGCGAGTGCACAAGACAGTGCGAATGAGATACAAAGTGTAAGTGCACAAGACAGTGCGATATAATGCATGTTCTATGCAAGTAAGGTGCATAACAATGTGGGTGGAAAGGTGCATAACAATGCAAGATAGATGTGCATAATAATGCAAGTAAAGATAGATGTGCATAATAATGCAAGTAACGAGCATAACAATGCTAGATAGATGTGCATAACAATGCAACGAATGGTGTGCGTAATAATGCATGAAATGGTGTGCATAACAATGCGACGAATGTGCAACTTTAAAAGCGTGTTTGAAACAA
Source organism: Camellia sinensis (assembly GCF_004153795.1). Classification (NCBI taxonomy): domain Eukaryota; kingdom Viridiplantae; phylum Streptophyta; class Magnoliopsida; order Ericales; family Theaceae; genus Camellia; species Camellia sinensis. Next base: position 190,369 of record NW_021027303.1, on the reverse strand, counting down.
AATGCCGAATAAGGAAGTACAAGCCTTAACGAGACCAAATCCAAACGCGACCTCCGATTTACCTCTCGGAGGGGTTTGTAACACACTTCGCTTGAAAAGGGTACACCATGTTTATATTGGCGAGAGATAACATCTGCTGCTGCTTTAATTGCCATTCTGACTAGAAGCAGGCTTAAGCTTGGGGTTGAGATACACTCATACCTTGGAGCACTGACAAGGCCTGAAGAGGTACATCCAGAGTACAATCACGGCATGTACCGAAGTCGAAACACACTAAGATGCTTTGATTTTCCTTCTTTTATTTTGCTTCGCAGCCTGGAACCCATATAGCTTCAGATAGGTCCTGGTTTTACTGTTCTCATATGACCTGGGTTGAACCTTGCGGTTTTTGAAAGAATAAAATCTTGTTTTGCACAAATGTGGAGAACGGCACGGCACTCTGAGCACAAAACGATTTTTTTGAAATGAGTTCTCAACCAGGTATTGAGCCTACAACTGAACAAAGCGCATAATGACTCAACAAAGAAAAACAAGAGGTAAACAACCTAAACATATCGAGAAACACTTGAAACGACTTAAAACAAGAATCAAGACAAAACAAAAGACACGACACTCAGACGTGCACAGGGAGCCTATTTCTCTGGTATTGTTTCCCATCCTTTCTCATTTGTGATCCTCACATCACTCGGCCCTCAAGCTCTGTTTTTCTGAAAAAGCCCTTTTCCTCACTTTTTCTCTCAGCGCACATCTCTCTATTCTTCAATCTCTCATTTTTTATCCCTCCCCCAGGTGGTTGATGGATAAATAAGAAATTGCGAGCTATTGCCCCTAGCATGCTGCTAGATTCTCTTTCTTCTGCTCATAGCCAGTGAATTCCTCCCACAGAGGGGTTGCACTAAGATGGGGTGTGTAGCAAATTTGCAGCTGGCATCGGTTGATAATGCTTTGCTGGGGAGTTTGAACATGATCAGATCTGTTCAGATGAGGAAGTGGAATATCTTAATCCATTCCAGTTCGTGCTTCATACTTGGCTTGATACCTCGTTGCTTGGAGGATGTGAGAGCTTTTTGCCATTTTGCGGTCAGCCTTAGTGGTGCCCTTTTCTGGCGAATACGGTGCCCTTTCCGGCAAGTAGAGTGGCCTTTCTGGCAAGTGCGTTGATAAAGGGGAAAAGACAGAACACCTGACTCTACTGTGCCCCTATTTCATCCTTTTGACCATTTCTTGTTTTTGGCTTTTTACTAAAACAATTTTGACCAAAATGAGAGTTAGATTAACATGCTTGTTCAATTTTTTGATTTGAAATCATGCAAGTTAGGCTATGAGCACTGAAAATTTTCCTTTTTTGGGTCCAAGAAATGGTCCAATTTTGGAAAAATGGGATAATTTTCAAGAGAATCAGTCAACCTTAGTAAAAATTCTCAAAAACCATTTTGGCAAACAGCCACTGCTCAACGAGCACAGAACTTACTCTTGAGATGCACAACCTCAGATCGGAAGGAAAACTACCCCTTGTCTGAAGGACACTGCATGGCAACGGAAAGTTGTCCCTTGTTTGAATGGCACCGCAGCGCATTGAATGGCAACGGAAAGTTGCCCCTTTTTTGAATGGCACCACAGTGCATTGTAGTCAGTCCTCAGAGTGACGAACACAACCAAACTCTTCGATACAGATAAGGCAAAGATGATCAAAACCATTACATGGACATAATCAATTTGGAAGTGTTTGTGGCTGGACTTCAGGATGAAGTTGCCTACGTATCCCAAACATGGGAATCAAGCCTTACGTAGTTCCGGTAAGGTACACTCGAGTATTAACCTCTCCTTTTGCGCTCTAACTTTTGCCAAGGCCGCCCTTTCGGGTTTTCAACCTTGCGAGCTATGTTCTTCTTTTCTTTTCAATTCTTTTCTTCTTTTTCCTTTTTCATCTTTTCCTTTCATTTTCTTCATTTTTCTTTTTTTTCATTCTTTACATTTTTTTTTGTTTTTTTTCTTCTTTTTCTTGCTCTAACTTTTGCCTGGGTAGCCCTTCTGGGTTTTCGGCCTAGCGAGCCTCTCAAGGGTAAAAGTGTAGCTTTGTCCATGTCAAATGGTTTTGAGATCCTGAAGTCATCTGAATCCAAGCGAATGGCTACTGTTCACTAACGATGCAGGAGTCCATCCAATAGGGGGCTGAATTTGCCCCTAGTGTTGTGGATAGGAACTCAGTTATCCTTCAGCAACAAACTTTTTTCTTTCTTCCCTTCTAGGATTTGGCATTCTTGCCGATCTTCGTTGATTTGCGGAATGATCCATCTTCGGCTCGTCGAGCACAATCTGACATCTTTTGCCCCTAGTTCGAGGGGTGTTCCTGATCTAGATTCACAAGCTTCTTTTGATGAGATCTGATCTTCTTGATCTTTTCTTGCCCCTAGTTCGTGGGCTGCTTCAAATCTGGCCACGCAGGCCTCACATTATGGCTGACCTTTGAACTTTCTGAGTCCGAGTTCGAGGTTTGAAAGTAAGGGGTTGAGTCTCGAGGCTGATAGCGATCCTAAGCTGCACAATCTCAAGAGCGATTCCACGCAGGTCTTCGTAAGACAGCGCAAAACATTTTTTTTGAAATCTTTTAAGAAAGCGACTCATCGATCGCGCGGAAGACGATGTAGAACCAATCTGGATCAAGCCAGGATCTTTCTCAATACTCACATTAACAAGCATGATCTCATTCATTAAGGGCTTAGCATGCCTCTCTTTCTCTCAATTGATCAAATTTTGCAAAATCCAAGGAATTCCTTCCTCTTCGTTTTCATTACAATGTTCAAAAAGTTTTGAAAAACTCAGGTCAATATAATGATTTCAAAGAATAGAAAAGACACAGTTTTTAGTCAAATACTGCCATCTCATTTAGAACTTCTGGCACAACAGGCTCAAAGTAGAAATAAGCATGAAGTATGAAAACCACTGCTGCTTCATTCAGATCTTCTGGTGTAACTATGTAGACACCCCATTTTTGACCGTCCTCAAGACTTGGACGTCACCGTTTGAACACTCAATGATCATCCATGTTTGTGTTCGTTTGGAGTTCCCGGAGGTCTCGGCTACGCGCCTTGCCTCAGGATCTCCGAACTCGACCGTTTAGTGTCTGGTTTTGCACCAAACACTTGCATTTTGCCTTGGAGGGGCAGGGAATGCCTTGTGAGGCATCCCCACACACCACCGGCAGTGGCTAAAGGTCACCGGCTGGTTTTTGCTGCCACCGGCAATGTATATTGCCGGCCGGCACTATTTGTTGCCGGTCGGCACTCAATTTTGCCAAAATGCCATTTTTGGCCGGCCGACTACTGTGCATCTGCTTTTGCAGATATTTTAAGACAGCTGTCTTGCTTTTTGCTCCCCTCCATACACGTGTATGGAGGGATCTCCCTCTTATGAAGCTTGT
>NW_021027303.1:125398-174642 GCF_004153795.1 Camellia sinensis | reverse complement strand
TTCAGGAATGGTGGTATAGGGTAAAACGGAAGCCTGAGCAATGAAAGCAAATCATCAAAAGTGGAAAGAAGAGTTTGCAGGTGTGCAGAATAAAAGACAAGGGTGTTTTTCTTTCTGAGAGAGAGAGAGTGGTCTTCTGAAATTAAACTTTCAAAGAACCGTCAATTACAATTTAGCTTTAAAGTCTAAATTTCTTTTTATGGGTCCGAAGTATTTCAGTATTTTTTACAGTCAACCCTCAAGTCAACTACTTTCTGAATAGATCTTAGACAATCATTTCTGGTACTTCCAACAAATTTAATGTTTTGGGTTCTCATTTCAATTCCAAGATGACACTTATCCAGTACATAAGTGAGGTTTAAAAATTCCATGCCAAATGTTGTTCGATATATTTAAGTAATCATGTAAACCAAGTACTAATTCCTGCATAACAAAACTTAAATAAAAGAACAGAGAGAGATCAAAGAACCTCTATCTCAATAATGTTTCCTATCATTCTTTCAGCAGGTTTTACACTATCACGCAAAAACTTCCCCATGACTTCGTCCAAACGCCTTCGTAATAGTGGAAATCTTCGTATCTCCATTGCCTCACAAGCACGGCTCATCTGCATGAAAATTAATTGGCCAGATCACATCTCATTCAGTTGGAGAGAGAGAGAGAGAGCAAAACACAAGTGAGGAAGTCTGTTTTTCTGCACCTTTATTAGTTCATCATAGACAAGTCGTAAACACTGAAGGCTAGGATCTAACAATCGAGCAATTTGTCTTCTAACCAAAACTTGAAATGGGACCTGAAAGGTGAATATAATAATAAATATTCATATCAGAAATATGCTAAGAATTGTTGAAACACAAGACCAACCATAGAAAACATGCTAAATAGAGCCAGTATGTAAAAACATTGACACCTCTGGAACAAACAAAGCATTTCTAGGACCAGTAGCATTTTGGATAGCCGTTCTAATGTCCTCATCAGAAAAATCTTCACAAGGATTCACTTCCTACACAAAAAATGAGGTAGTTACCAGCTATGTAGCACTTAAAATCTCATGATTACCATTATCACATTTTGAGCAGAAACTAAATAAATGACTGTTTTATCATTTAGAAAATCAATAAATTAATATGGTAAATGTATTGACTAAGGTAACAGTCCAAGCAAAAGATACCTGCAGATTTCCTAGCAAACATGACTTTAAATTTACATATTTCAGCAGTCCAAAAAAAAAAAATGCAATCCAGCATTTCAATAATTATGAAAACTAAATTGCACCTCCAAGCTCTTCACAAAAATTGACTGAAAAATGTAGTGGATTCTGGCTCCCCCCGACAACTCTTTGGTTGACATTTCTTGACTTTTACCATCCACCATTGCAGAAAAAGCTGTTAATCAATGAAACAGATAACGAAAGCAAATTAAGGGACCTCTACTAATGCTTGTAAATGAAAGAGACAGAATTTCAAAAGACAAAGGGGCGAGACGAGGGGAGGACCACAAAGAAAAGGGACAACTAAACACGAGCATACAAACATTTGATCTACAATTGTTTGAGAAGCGGACCTCCTAGGTCCACGCTCCAACCTAGGTAGAGAAACCCAAGGCATAAAGCACTGTTCAATGTTTGAGCAGCTCCCCAACAAGCTACATTTGCTTCTCTCTATAGTCAGATGCCAAGGTACCGAGTGCAGTCATTATTGTTAGGGCTCAACCAAAAATGGCAGCATCATGATGGCAAATGTCTTTTAGATAGGAGATCCACCTGCTCCAAATGCTGACTGACACATGGTCATCCTAAATAACCACTGGAGTAAGCACTTGTTTACCAATGCCTTTATGCCTCATCAACAAAGCAAAGCATGGTGAGAAAATGCCGGATATGGTAGAATCGCCAAACTCCTAAATGAAGCTAGTGTATTCAACTATCAGAAGTCATTAGTGCCACCATAACAGCCCCTCAAGTATTCATGCTCCAAAACCTACGCAAAGTTTTCATACCATCTCAATGAAAAAATAATACTATTGAGGCCAGAAAAATAGCATCCTAAACAAACTTTGTCCAGAAAAAGCATCTCAAATGAACATCTAATGTAGATCCATAATGCATAATAGAGCGAACAATAAAGAGATATATTAAACTTTACAAGAAGTTGAATAGACACTTAGCTGTAAGTTTCTGAATATTTCTATATATTTGAATGATTCAATGATACAAAGATAACATCACTTATATAGAACTCCAATCCCTAAGAGTAAAAAGCAAATACAAATTACACATAATATTTACACAATCGCAATCATTCTAAATTCCTAAAATACAATATATGCAATATAGCCAATATATTCTTACATCCCCGCGCAAACTCAAGGTGTTTTAGCAGAAAACATTGAGAGTTTGTCAAGGAGAAACCGAAATCGAGCAGTGGTGTGAGTCTTGGTAAAGAAGTCAGCAAGTTGCAGAGCCGAAGTGACAAAAAGAAGCGAGATAGAGCTAGACTGCAAATGCTAATGGATGCAGTGACAATCAATCTCAATGTACTTCATCCGCTCATGAAAGACAGTGTTATAGGCAATCTGAATAACACTTCGGTTGTCACAATAGAGAGAAGTTGGAGAGGACGGAGCGATGCACAAGTCAGATAAGAGACTACGAAGCCAGACAATTTTAGCAATAGCATGAGTCCTAGCACGGTACTCAACTTCGGCAGTAGAACAGGCAGCAATAGTTTGTTTCTTACTTTTCCAAGAAATCAGAGAATCGTTAAGAAACATACAAAAATTAGAAGTGGACTTGCGATCATTAACATCACCGGCCTAATCAGCATCAACATAGGCCACTAAGTCCAAGGAAGAAGTAGAAGATAACACCAAGCCCTAAAAGATAGTACCACGAAGATAGCAAAGAATCCGAATCAAAGTAGCCCAATGTGTAGAACGAGAAGCAGAACCGAACTGACTAACATGAACAACATAGACAAGATCAAGACGAGTAACTGTCAAATAGACTAAGCAACCCACAAGCTCGCGACATAAAGTAGGATCATCCAGAGGGCCACCATCAATAGTGTTGAGCTTCACATTAAGCTCAATGGGGGTATCAAAAAGCTTAATGTTAGTAAGATCGGCACGGTGAATAACTTCATTGGCATACTTGGCCTGAGACAGAAAATAATCCTTGGGAGAAGAAGTTACCTCAATATCAAGAAAATACCGCTTGAGGCTTAAATCCTTCATTTTGAAGGTGCAGAAGAGATACTGCTCGACCTCAAAGATAGCAGAATCATATCATCCACGTATAGTAAGAGGGAAACAAAACCAGCAGAGGTGTGGAGGAGAAACAAGGCAGAGTCTTGGGCACAAGGATGAAATCCAAGTTCCGTAATAGCTGTCTAAAAGTGATCATACCAAGCATGGAGAGATTGCTTCAAACCATACAGAGTACGCCAAAGTCGACAAGTCTGTCCAGAGAAATGAGGAAGGCTAGGGGAAGGACGCATGTAAACCTCCTCAGTTAGATGATCATTAAGAAAAGCATTCTTAACATCCATCTGATAAAGAGGCCAATGACGAACAGCAGAGACAAAGATCAAAATGCGGACAGTAGTCATCTTGGCAATAGGGGCAAAGGTCTCCTCATAATCAATACCACATTCTTCGGAGAAACCTTTAGCAACCAAGCGAGCTTTGTAGCGCTCGAGAGAACCAACAAAATGAATCTCGACTTTATAAACCCATTGCAAACAACCAAATTCTTGCCAACAAACAAAAGAACTAGCTCCCAAGTAGTAGTCTTTGCAGTGTAGATAACTCATCCCCCATAGCTTGAATCCAATTAGGATCCTAATAGGCCTCTTTGTAAGACTGGGATTCTGTCAAAGAGTGAATAGTAGACAAAAAAGTGCAGTATGAAGAGGAAAAACTTATGTTAGCAAAACCAAGTTTGACTGCCTGTTTACAATTGCGAAAGGAATACTTACGATTGGCAAGATCAAAGTCGTCTGAAGTTAGAGGAGGAGCAACAGGGGCAGAGACAATCGATGAAGGGAGAGCCTTGCGATGAGAATAGACTAACAACGGAGGAGGAGAAAGAACAGGAGGAGGTGCAGGAGAAGAAGAGGGAACCGACTCATGAGGGTTAGTAGAGAGGTACTTAGCCGGAGGGGTGGTAGGAGGAGAAGAAAGAACAAGCTTATGAGAAACAGTGGAGATGTACTCATCAGAAGGGACCTCAGAAGGAAATGGATTAATGTGAACCAAGTCCTCTTTGGAAACCGGAGCAATGATAGGATGAAGATGAAAATAGGACAGATGTTCGAGAAAGGCAACATAGCGGAAGACATAAAGGCGACGAGAACTAGGGTCGTAATAGCGATGGCCTTTCTGAGTAAGACTGTAATCCAAAAAGACACAGGACAGATCTAGCACTAAGTTTGGTCCTATCTTTGCAAGAAAAAAGTACAAAACAAGCAGACCCAAAAACACGAAGGAGGGAATAATTGGAAAATTGAGAAAACAAAACCTCATAAGAAGACCAACCAAAGAGAAAGGGAGTAGGCATACGGTTAAGAAGAAAAGCAACAACAAGAACTGCTTCTTCCCAAAATGGAATTGGAACAGAGGCAAAGAAAAGAAAAGACCTAGTGGTTTTAAGGAGATGATGGTATTTATGCTTAGCTCAACCATTTTGACCTAGTGTATCAATACAAGACAATTGATGAATGGTACCCAAGCTGGCCAAATACTCACAAAACTCAGTTTTAAAATATTCCCTACCCAAGTCAGAGCGCAACATTTTAATAGTAGACCCAAACTATGCAGTGACAATAGACTGAAAAGTACATATATCTAGTAGAAGTTAAATTTATGATTCATAAGATAAACCCAAGTATAGCGAGTGTAATCATCGACAAAAGAAACATAGTAAGTAGAACCCCCTTTGGTAAGAACAGGAGAAGGTCTCCAAACATAAGTATGCACAAGAGAAAATGGGGTAACAGAAATAGAAACACTTTCATTAAATGGTAATGCTGTCATTTTGGAAAATTTACACCCTCAACATTCGGTAATTTGGTTAGGAGAGATTTTACCCAACAATCCTGACTATGCTAACGATTGTAAACGGTCAACAAACAAATAACCTAATCTGGAATGCCACAAATAAAAAAGACTCAACTGAGAATCTAACTGAAAAGATGAAAAAATAACTAGAGAGGTGGACAGAGGGAGATGCAAGCTTTCCACCACATAGAGGTCCCCAACTCTATGACCAGTCCCAATCTGTGCCTTGGACTACTGATCTTGCACACAACAGACAAAAGAAGAAAAGATAGCATCATAACCAAAAGTATCAAGCTGACCAATAGAGAGTAAACTAACAAATAATTGAGGAACATAAAGAGCAGATGGTATAGTGATAGTAGACATAGCAGAGGGTAGAACAGACCTAAGAGATAAGACAAGCATACCAAAACCATTGGCAGTAGTAACAGTTATAGAAAAGAGAGGAGAATAACAATTATGAAATAAGGAGAGATGCGGAGTCGAGGGGAAATACCTGACGAAGAGCCAAGCAAACTTGAATGAAGAAATGTGAGAGCAGAAGCAAAAGAGGCTGGTTGGAAGGTAGACAAGATATGCTAAAGCTAAGCAATCTAAGCACTCAAAGAAGCCAAGTCAAGATCTGGAGCCGGAGCAGATGCAGTATAAGTGGCTAGAGGCCGAACGACACTCTAAATAGGAGCTTGGAATTGTGACTGAGACGGCTGAAAAGACGCACGTCCTTTCTTGGAACAGTTGTACTTCCAATGGCCCCCTGATGGCAGAAAGCACACTTATCTGAAACCAAAGGCCCTTTCTTGGGTTTTGTAGTGGCCTAAAGCTGAGGAGGTGGGGACAATAGCAATGGGGGTTGGACAAGAGCCAAGAAGACAAATGGAGACAGTCTGACTGGCCGTCTTAAGATGGGCTTCCTCAGAGTGGAGTTCATGAACAATAACATCCATAGAAAGAAGAGGAGACCGGTGAAGAATGTCACCATAGATAGCCTCATACCAAAAGGAGAGAGTCGTTAAGAACTGTATTAAACGACCCTCCTCCCGAAACTGAATATAGGCATTGAGTACCTTAGGACCAGACGGTTCCATGAGAGCAAGCTGATCCCAAAGTCTCGTCATCTCAATATGGAAAACTTGAACAGACCGATCTCACTGACGAGCACTTTGAATAGTTGTTTCCAACTCATACCGTTTGGCAAAGTTGGACTACTGATAAACCCCCTGTAAATAGTCTCATAACTCTTTAGCAGTGGTGTATTTTGAGAACATCATCCCAATACAATCATCCACAGCATTAGGAAACCAAGTCAAAACTTGGATATTATCACAATCCCAAGTGTCACAAACAGCCTGATATCCATCTTGTTTGGGATTTGGTGGATGAAAAACAGAACCAAAAACATATCCTCATTTTTTGGACTAAGCAAAAAAAATTTCATAACACTAAGACCAATAAACATAATTGGCTCCAGTAAGTTTGCAAGTGATAGAGTGAATCTTATCATCTAACATGATGCCAATATGTAAATAAAAAACTATAAGAGGCCCAAATGAAAATATAATAACCGGAGGAGGTCAAATTATAAGACCCAAGAGAGATTGAGGAACCAGAGAGAGAAGATGAGCCACGAGGGGACGAAGCACTGAGACGAAGGGACCAAATGGGTCGCTAACCAATGAGAGAGGTAGGAGTCCGCGACGGCAAGTTGGAGAGAGAACAGCGAGCAGAAATCAAAGTCGACTTCAACTTTTAGATTCAAGGTCAAAAGCAAAGCAGATGCGAGTTGACGAGTCGCGACCTTGATCAAACCAAAATGAGTCGATCGAACTAGAAAAGGGATGAAGCAGGGTGACTAGGGTTTCGAACCAGAGTCGCGAACCAGAGGGAGATATTCGCGAAAATCAATGGCCTTCTAATGTTGAACTTCAAACGACAGGACCTGTGACTGGAGTATAAAGATGAGTCTTGAACCAGCCACCAGATAGATGGGTTGCAAACTAGACTCACGACTTCTGAGATGGGTCGCGAGTTTCAAAGATACAAACAAGGGTCACGATTTGGAGAGGAGCTCTAATACCATGTAAGTTTCTGAATATTTCTATACATTCGAATGATTCAATGCTACAAAGATTCTTATATAGAACTCTAATCCCTAGGACTAAAACGGAAAATACGAATTACACATACTATTTACACAATCACAATCATTCTAAATTCCTAAAATAGAATATATGCAATATAGGCAAATATATTCTCACATTAGCAACATAAAATATCTAGAACAGAAATGGTTATGGTAACAAATAAAACTCACCTTCACAGTATTTTGACAGAATATTCAACAGAATTGCTCCTTGCTCAGCCTAGTTAATGGAAAGCAACCATATGTTCAAAGAACTTAAAGAATTAAAAATTACAGTCTAACAAGATTTTTGGGGACATTTTTATGTATAAAACAAGCGGCAGCCATCCACATGGACAGCAAAATATTAATTCAAGTCTAGTGCAACAATATTCATGCCATTCAATGGCACAATCAAGACAATGACATTTAGCCGCAAAATTGTAGCATGCCCTAATTTCATAATATTGTTCCACAAATGGTGCCAAGATGAACAGTTGTCGGCAGAGTGAAAATACAGCAATATTGTTTAATCAATGTCTCTTAATATCAAAAAAGGTAATGAAATTAAAATGTTTCAGTACATATACCTAATGTAAAAAATAGTGTCCAAAAGGGTATAAAGTGCTAGTAGATGCAAATGATATGAATCAAGCAAGTCTGAAGCTTTATCTTAGAAGTGATTCATGGCAGAAGCAAAGGACCATACCCTAACCATAAACGAAAATACTTCTCTTGAAACTTTCTGTGTCAAATTATAATTAATAGAGAATACCAAATATATTCTAATAAATTATATAGCACATAATGGTGCCTTACTTTCGATTCCATAGCTTCCCCATATGTACGTAGCTCCTTGACAACAGTGAGCAAATAAGAATTTAGCTCTGCCTTCAAACCAGGGAGAACAGTTCTAATGTGCTGTTCTAGAATCTGAAATAGCACATTGTCAACAATAGAAACAGGAAGGAAAAAAAGCATGCAACACACACACAAAAACTAACAGCCATAATGACTGCTACAATAATTAAGCAAAACAATTTCATCTCTTTATTTTCTCTCTATAGTTTCTCACAATTATCAATATATGACTCAAAAAATGTGAACATTCTAAACACACTTCTTACAGTGATCATTTTCAATTAAAGTCAAAGACATATTAAAATGTGCCAGATGTACAACATAAAGAGATGAGGAGAACATCAAGACAAAAATAATAGGTGGCAAAGAAAAGCCATCAACAATCGAAAATGCATTACTGCCACAAGATCTACAGCAGAATCATCAAAACATGCCAAAGCAACTAGATCTACAGCAGCAGTTTTCTACCAAGGCAAATATGAGCTTTTGAAAAGTATATTAGTTTTACATCTATATTAAACTCCAATAAATTTATTCTGCAAACTTAACATGAAAACATTCTTGGGTCCTACAGAATTTCCATAAGTCTGTATCTTCTTTTCACTTCTCTAACTGATTGTATTTGCTGCAACAATCCTCATCTCGAGAGAGATAGAAAGAGAGAAATACGAAATTCCAAGGACTACACTAAAAAAAATGATTTCCCTCGTGAATCTCCGTGTTCAGTGGGATTTACCTATCTTTTTTTCTATAAGCAACGAAAGAAAAAAAAAACTATCACAGAGCGTGTAGAGCGCCAAAAGCCCCCATACAACCAAATATATTTAAAGGAGGGATAAAAACAAGAAGATGACACGACATATGGCCCCAAAAACAGTTAAAACCCCAAAATATGACATTTCCAAATACTAAAATGCTTCAATACTTCGCCAATTTTCCTCAAGGAGCCTTTTCGACTTGTGAAATTTATATTCATTTTGTCTCCACCAACTTTACCAATAACAGCAACAGATTTGATCTTTGGATGCACCTCTTTAACTGATTCCTAAATTCTTCCAAGACTACAAAATACACACTAATAGGCTTCTTAGATACAATTTCCACTTAAAATAGAGACTGCTCAAACAGTTTGGATTGGTTCGTTTAGCCATAAAACAATACCCATCCATTACATGCAGTTCCATCAAATTTGGAACCAAACCAATCCATGAAAATCTTGGAACAATCCAAACCGAACCACTAAACCACGGTACGGTACGGTACGGTACGGTACGGTTCGGTTTGGTACGGTATGATCACAAAATATTATTTACATCCAAAGAATTGTTTGCATGATTGTTTAAAATTAGTTCTATCACTATACAAAAATAAACTTATAATAGTAGAGAGTTATAATTTATATATTTAAATATATATGTTTAATACTAATAAAATATTTTAGTATTTCCATTTGGTAACTATATATTGTAAGAATTTATGTATTATTGATTGATTTATATTGATTGATTGATTAGTACAAATGTGAGAGGCTCCTTATATAGGAGATATAGGTGTAGTAGGTGAAGTGGAGGTGGTAGTGGTGTAGGTGAAGTGGAGGTGGTAGTGGTGTAGTGGGTTAGGTTTAGTGGAGTAGGTGAGGTGGTAGTGGTGTAGGTGAAGGTAAATTCTAACAGGATTTTTTTGGTTTTTATGCTCAGCCCTTTACCACTCTACAATCCTCATACCAAATACCAATCCATACCCTCATTGCACCACCCTACCAAAGCCTAATTTCCCTCCTTTCCATCAAAACTAACCAAACAAACATTGAAGCCTTTTATGAGAATTGCCAATGTTCTTATCTTCTTTAATGAGAATTAAAGAACCATAACATTCACCTCTCTACCAAGCCCCATTTCAAACCAACGGTGGAACCCACCTAACTGATTATGAAAAAAAAAGCTAAGCTCTCTACTTCAAGTTCACATGAAGGAAGCACAACCAATGCAGACACCTCTTACTGCAATTCTACACCAACATTACTCATCCCAACAGCTGAAGTAGACAAAGGCCACCATTCTCCATCATCCAAAGAAGAGAAAGCATGACTCCAAATCTATCATCCGCCAAAGATAGACCCTTTCCTTTTTGCTTATCCAAGCACTCTACAAAAAAGGAACCACCAAGTTTTGATTATTCAACATTGAAGACGAAATATAAGACTTGTGGGTTGATGATTAATCTGAACTATTTGCTTAAAATATACGTTGATCAAGATTGGGCTTCACAATCACAAGAAATGGGTTTCAAATGTTAATTATTTTGGACTACCTATCCGAAAGATAAATTGGACAAAGAATGGACATCACCAACATAAGGAATAGGGTGCACCTCATGCCTACTGTGAATCAACGTCCCACATCACCTAAGTACTAAAGTAATATTGCGCATATAAGCGCGAGGGCACCCTCACCTTAATAGCTAGCTTTTGGAGTAAATTCTACCCACGACCGTGTAACATGGTACTACAGCTAAGGTACTCAAGGATGGGTAGGATGTGTGTCCTTGGCCTGCACGCCATAGGTGCTGCCGAGTGAGCATGCTGGGAGTCAGGGAGGGTGTGAAGTGAAGTCCCACATCGCCTGATTACTAAAGTAATATTAAGCATATAAGCGTGTGAGGGCACCCTCACCTTAATAGCTAGCTTTTGGGGTAAGTTCTACTCAAGACTGTGTAACACCTTAAAGGCTGAGTTTGCAATGGGCTTAGTTTGATCTAAACCACTAACCATTAATAACCCCATAAGGGCCTCGACTAGGCCCAACCATCCTTCTATCTCAATCATCCTCCAATCCAAATCAAACCAAAAACATGACAATATTACTTCCATTCACTTTGCTCATGTAATGCACTTTGGACCATAGGAATACTCCCAACATAGTTACATCACACCAAGAATAAAAAATATCATCTTCACACTACCACAACAATGCCAATCCACACACTTCCTCATTGATTGATCCCCATCCGCCACTTTCACTTCTATCTTTAGCGCCACTTTCTCTAGTACAATAAACTCTAGAAAGATATTGTTGCCATCATTCAAACACTAAATAACAAGCCGATCAACCCACTTCATCACTGCCTTGGTGATATAGGACGAGTAGAGATTACTTTCCTACAAGTAGTGAGCCTGGTTCAAGTATACTGGCAACAACAACAATAGACTTATAGGGCTGAATTTGGTGGGATTTGTTGCTGCAAAAGTATTTAAAAAATAGGAGTTTAAGGGTTTGTAAAAGGGTAGGGTTTTGGGAATGAAAACACTAGTGTTTAGGCGTTGTCGGGTGGCTGTTCTAAGCACTGTGAACAATGAATTGAACAGTAACCTTGCTAGAGAGAGAGAGATGCTTCACCCTCACAAGGGATAGGCCAATAACAGAAACACAATCTCAAATTTTCAAAATTTTAACTCTTTCTCGAATCATTGAGATGATTACACATCTATTTATAGGCTAAAGACTCCTAATTTTATAAGGACTATTACTCAAATTTAAAAACTAAAAATATTTAGCAACCACTAATATTCTATACCAACTATGACTTCCAATTCTACTTCAATCATAATAGGAAACTTTAATGACTTCTAATTCTACTTCAATATCAAAATAAGAAACTTAGACTTTTGACCATCAAAATTATTTTAGACATAATAAAACCCATATTTAATGATCCATTTAATAACTTGACCCAAAATAAAACCCATGGGTGACCCCTACAACCCATGTCCAACAATTATTAGAATTACCATTATACCCTTAATTACTAAACCTACTATAATGACATCAAGACTCAAAATTATTCCAAATCTTTAATTCTTGATGCCCTAAATGTGCTTCATGTGAAATTCCAAATTTCCTCTTTTTCTTCTTTTCATGATCTTCGTCACTTGGCCTCCTTCACCAAAGCCTCCAATCCCCTCAATCACCCAACAAAACCCATACCAAGAACTCCATCAAACAGTTGCACAAATCAAGATCCCCATCCCCATTGCACTCACCCTGTTAACAAAACAACCACCTTTGATCAACTTTTGATGAGGCTTCAACACTAGCCTAGATTCTATTATCTACGACCCCCTTTCCGAACCGTTATCTACCCCATGATCCAACAACATTGCTGCCACCCCAAAACAACCAAACCTAACCAACCTCTGAACAACACACCTCTGTCTTCTGCAAATGACTAACCCCAATATCCATAAACCTCTTACCTATATTACGGAAACTCCAACATTCTAACACCATTTTACCCTCTCTCTCAAGCTTACCCAAAAAAAAACCACTACAACATTACTTCTAAGATGCCTTCATCACCAATTCATAGAGCCATCTAATCTAGAACCCTAGAAAGGTAACAGACCTTTGCAAATGTGACACCCCAAAGAACACCACACGTTATGACTATATGATTATCTACCCTTGAATATTCTAAGTAAATTAACTACCTTATTAGACTAAGTACTCAACATAAAGCTTCGACTTGGGTAGCTAGGAAACTTTGAACATAAGAATACTACAATCCATAATTAAGACTTCAGAATTAGTCCCCTCTTGAACATAGCAAGTGTATATCACATCAAAAACGCTTTTACATAACATGACCGAATGCTTAACTTAATTTAATTACCTTTCAATACTCTAGAGATAGAAATATGAATTGACAAGACGAAACCCAAGAGAATGAATACAATTGGCAAGAAATTTAGAAGTGAAAAATATGCCTTGATGAGACAAACTTAAGAATAGAAATACTTAAAGATCATTAAGAGTTAGGGGGGACGCCTTGAGTTTAGAATTTGTGAATTCTAAGATGTGCCAATGCACTAATTGAGAAGCATAAAGATCTTAGACTAATGTACTTATCATTTTAATAATATATGTTATTTTGCTAATCAGGATTAGTGTTAATTAAGTATGATTAGTGGGCCCTAATTAGGATTAATTAAGCTAAGAATGATTATGCTTAATCTTGATTAATTTGTATAAACCTTAATTGATGCATCCTAACCTAGATTAACTAAGTTAAATAAGCAAGATTAGTTAAGCTAAGCAAATAAAATTAGACAATTTGATGAAGCATACATACACCTCTCCTTTTGTCCCTTATAACTGTAATTTAAAATAATACAAAGCTTAGGTGATGATTATGATATCATCATCTTTTATATTAATCAATCAACTATTACAAAAGGAAGCCCTAAGGCACTAATTAAGAAATCACAATCAATCAATCACAATCTAATCTAAATAAGGAAATATTCTAGCAAGAAAATATTCTAATACTCCCCCTCAAGCAGGTGCAAAGATATCTCTCATGCCTAACTTGCCTAGAATGTCATGAAATGGTTTACTCTCAACTCCCTTGGTGAGGATGTCTCGCCTGACTTCACAAAAGAAGTACATATCATGCAACTAGTGAGTTTCTCCTTAATGAAGTAGCGATTAATCTCAACATGCTTTGTCATGTCATGTTGAATATGATTGTGAGCTATGTTGATGGCAACTTTACTATCACAATATAGCCACATAGAGCCTGTCTGACCCATCCCAGATCACTCAACAACAGTCTGATCCACAATAGTTCACAGACACCTTGTGCCATAGCTCTAAACTCAACTTCTACACTCGATCTAGCAATCACATTCTGTTTCTTATTCTGCTAAATAACAAGATTGCCGCCCACAAAGGTACAATATCTTGATGTAGATATCCTATCAGTTATTGACCCTGCCCAATCAACATTTGTATAGGCTTCCACTCTAAGGTGAACATGTTTAGAAAAGTAAAAACCTTTCCCAGGAGAAGATTTCAAGCACCTCAGAATTCTCATAATAGCCTATAAGTGAATTTGATAAAGAACATGCATAAACTGGCTAACCACACTGACAGCAATAGCAATGTCAGGACGAGAGTGAGATAAGCAAATGAACTTACCCACTAGTCGCTAATAACTCCCCCTATCAGCTCCTCCTTCATCATCATCAAGTTTCTAATTAGGTTCCAGTAAGGTATCACAGGCCTTACATCCAAGCATACATGTTTTTTTTCAAAAGGTCAAGAACATATTTTCTTTGTTGAGATCAAAATCCCATCCTCGGAGTGAGCAACTTTAATTCCCAAAAAATACTTCAAGTTCCCCAAATCTTTGATTTCAAGCTCACTAGCTAAATATTTCTTCAATAGGAGTATTTCCTCACTATCATCACCTGTAAGCACTATGTCATCCACATAAACAATGAGGGTTGTAGTCTTACCACGTGAGGAATGTTTCACAAACAAAGTGTGATCCACCTGACTCTGTTTGAAACCATATTTAAGGATAGCCTGAGTGAATCTCTCAAACCAAGCCCTTGGAGACTATTTGAGACCATATACCAACTTCCAAAGCCTGCAGACTTTCCCCTTTGTCTGATGATCTTCACAACCAGGAGGAATGTCCATACATACCTCTTCTTCTAGATCCCCATGTAAGAAAGCCATCTTTATATCAAACCGATGAAGTGGCCAATCTAAATTAGCTGCTAGAGAGAGAAATACTCTAATTGAATTCATCTTAGCCACTAGTGCAAACGTCTCCTGATAGTCTACTCCATAAGTCTGAATGAAGCATTTCGCCACAAGTCGAGCCTTGTAACGTTCAATGAAACCATCTACTTTGTACTTCACAATATACACCCATTTGCATCCCACCGGTCGTTTGCCCTTAAGTAACTCAGTTAATTCTCAAGTGTCATTCTTACGAAATACTTTCATTTCCTCAATCATGGTAAGTTTCCACTCAGAGGTAGCGAGAGCATCCTGAAAATGGTTAGGAATACTAACAGAGGACATGTTTGACACAAAGGCTCTATACGAGGAAGACAAATGAGAGTAGGACATAAAGTTTGAGATAGGATGGTGAATACAAGATCTCACACCTTTTCTCTAAGCAATAGGGAGATTAAGATCAATAATGTTAGGAATAAAAATTATCAGTAGACTCAAGAGAAGCAAGAAGTTCAAAGTAACCTGGATTCTTGTCAGAAACAAGAGATGGCAGTGGGTGAGCAGAAGTAGTCTCTTGTATCCAAGTAACTTTATGTCTGCCTTTGTCCTTGACATAAACTTGCCCTTCCGTGTCCTTGGTGGCGTTGGGTTCTATAGTCTCAGTAATAGGTGGTGCAACAACAACTAGTTCCACCATAAGAGCAACAAGGACACCAAGAATCTCTTCACACCAAGGTTGCCCCTGAAGGAAGGACTAGGACACCGAAGAAGACAAGAAGTAGGACTGGGACTCAAAGAAATTGACATCAGTTAGAAGGTAAATGAAGAGATTTAGGGTTAGGGTTTAGAAGGAGGAAAAAGATGAGAGAAGAGAAGGAATTTTTATATATCTTTTCATGTTGTGTTACACCCTACATCAATATATTAGCAAAATATATAGACAAACCCTAATATTGCAATATAACCATCATACCCTCAATTTAAATAAATATTAACAATAGAACAAAACTAAGTATTCTAACAACATCTATGGACACAAACCACTTACGAGAAGGAGAGTGATAACACTTATACAAAGTATCCGAGGAAAACACACTTGAGAGAGCGAGGGTCCAACTTACCACGAGTAAAAGAATGATTGTGGATAAAATAGACACATCCAAATATTTTAGGGGGAATGGAAAAAGAAGACTTCGAACCTAGGAGGACTTGAAGTGTAGCTTGTTTTTGCAACACTTGGGTAAGTAGACGATTAATAAGATAGGTTGCGGTGAGAACGGCCTTGCCCCAGTGAGACCGAGGCACACTCATAGAAAGACACATGCAGCGAGCCTCAAGAAGATGACGATTTTTGCACTCCGCAACCCCATTTTGTTGAGAGGTATTGGTGCAAGATGTCTGATGTATAATGCCATGAGTGGAAAAATAGCTCTCTAACCCCGAATCGATGTATTCACCCCCATTATCAAAATACAAGAGTTGGACAACTGCCCTAAACGAGGTACAAATCATTATATGAAAATTTTGAAACATGGAGAAAATCTCACTTTTTCTTTCATGAGATACACCCAAGTAGTACAAGAAAAATCATCTATAAAGATAACAAACCATTTATGGCCTTTCAAAGACACAACACGAGATGTACCCAACATATCAGAATGTATTAACGAAAAAAGGAGCTAAACTTTTATTAAGACTTTGAGCAAAAGAGGTTCTGTGTTGTTTGCCAAGTTGATAAGACTCACAAAGAAACTCAGACAAATTATTATTTGTAAAAACAGATAAAAATAAATGTCTAAGTAAAAGAAAAGGAGGATGCCCAAGACGTCGATACCACAACCATAAATCTTCCTTGGTGGTTGGGAACTAGATGGAATGATGAGCAAGCTTGTTCGTCTGATCCAAGAAATAGAGATCATTTTCTACACTATCACTGCCAATCGTCCTCCTCGCGACAAGGTCCTAAAAAAGACAATGATCAAAAAAAAAATGTCACACTATAGTTCAAATCCTTAGTGACACGACTGAAGGATAAAAGATTAACAGCAAAATTGGGAACTTAGAGCACTGAAGACAGAGATAAATTAGGGGTGGCATGAATTCGACCTTTTCTAGAGATAGAAGAAACAGTACCATCTGCAATCCTAACTTTGTCTTGACCTGAAGAGGGCTTATATGCTAAGAAAAGGTCAGAAGATCTGGACCTGTGATCTGAGGCACCAGAATCAATAATCCATGGCAAAGACTTATGGGAAAGAAAAGCACTAGGAGGAGAGGCTAAGTTACCTAGGGGCAAACGACGAGGAAGATGCACTAGGAGCAGTAAAAGACCAATGGTCTAGCAAATGACACAGAACATCCTTGAGCTCAGAAGAAGTCATGCTAGATAAGCTATTAAAAGTCGGACCAACTGAAGCGAAAGTGGAATCAAGAGTATCAATAGCACTAGATTGATGGACCCGTGGATTAGAGACACGTCCTCTAGACTGTCCTGATCGACCATCTCTAGTACCAGACCGATCACCCTAACTCCCAGATGGAGCCCCATAAAGCTTCCAACACATCTCACGAGTATGCCGCGGCTTGCGACAATAATCACAGACCATAGTATCCTCCCCTGAAGGATGGGAAAAAGTAGTGAGAGACTAGCCCTATCTCGAGAAAGAGCAAAAAGTAAGGCTGAACGGCCTCCAATAGCCGGTGGTAACATAGTAGAACGATGACTCTCCTCATTTTGTATATATGCAAAGGCCTCCTGAAGAGATGAAAGAACATCCATGCCAAGGACACGACTCCAGACCGGATTAAATTCCAAATTGAGGCCTTCCAGAAACTTGAAGACCCTCTCCTGTGCAAGAAACTTCTGGTAACCAACTGAGTCAACTGTACAAACAGGCTTGTATTCCAAGAGATGATATAGGCATTTCCAACCATTAGTCAGAACTGTGTAATAATGGAGAACTGTCTGCTCCCCCTGTACTGAGCACTCAATAGACCCATGCAATGCAAAGAATGAGAAAAATTCCCTTTTCGAGAACATGTAGCAGCAACTACTTCCTAAATATCCTGGGCAGTATCCATGGATAAGTAGCCTTCACCAATCTTAAGAACCATGGTATGAATGAATCACCCCATGATTAAAGAGTTGATAATCTCCCATTGGTCATAGCCAGGATCCGTAATACCTGGTGCTTGAACTTATCCATTAACATATCCCATCTTCTCCGTACTCTTCAAAAAAAGTATCAGACACTGAGACCATGAAAGGTAATTCTGAATATTAAACAGAGTGGTGGTGATTTTGAGGCTAGGGTTCAGGTTTTCAGATGTAGTAGTCATAAATGGACTAGAGCTCTCCCCCTTAGATGGGTGAGAAGTAGTGGATTCACTGGTTAGGTCAGCCATAAGAACTTTACAATTTCAACCCAAAAACCCTTGCACGAATCATAAGAATGGAAAGAGGAATGGAATGGGTTGGAACAAGCAAAATCACATACAGACCACTATGAGAGCATGACATTCAGATTAATGGGTCATCTATGGACCCAAAAAATAAATCAAATACGGGAAAACAAACCTCCTATCAAAACAAGTGTTGAACTGTGTTCAAGAAGCTAGAGGGAAAGAAACTTGAGGCAACAAAAGATGGGCAGCCCTCAAACACTCATCCACAGGAGCCGAAATACACAAAGGCTGGGACAGCCCTTACAAAGGTCGACTAGGGCAAAGAGCCCTTCACTAGCTTTGGCTATGCTTCGGCTAGGCCAGAGGGGGGTTCAGCTAGGCCGGAGGGGCCTTCAACTGAAGCCGAAACAGCTCTGTGGGACCTTGGCTGGTTCCGACAAAGACTCAGGGACCAGCAATGGAGAATGGGTGGTGATAGGTGATGGCGGTTGGTAGCAACGGCTATATGGGTGATGGTTTTTAGGGTTTTGGCTCTGATACCATGTAAATTAAGAGAATACAAAGCTTAAGTAATGATTATGATATCATCACCTTTTGTATTAATCAATCAACTGTTACAAAAGGAAACCCTAAGGCACTAATTAAGGAATCACAATCTAATCCAAATAAGGAAATAAGAAATTATTGCAACAAGGAAATATTCTAACAATAACTCTTGCCTTACCTTACCTCATATAAGCCAAACCAAGTCAAGAAGAGAGGAGCTTCTGTTGAAGAAAACAAGAAGAGACTAGAAGAAAAGAAAGAGCAAGAAAAAGGAGAAAGAAGAGGGAAAGAAGGAAAGCTTGAAGAACTTCAAGAATTTCAACCTATATCACCACTTTTGATCATCCTAGAGGTAAAATTATACCCTAAATATTGTAGCCAACCTATCAATGACCTAAGATTAAGAAGAAACTAGAGTTAATTTGGGTTTAGTATGGAAGAAATGAAGAGAAAAGACAAGGACTTGGCGTAATTGAAGAACAAGTAGAGGGTCTCAAATTCTTACTAGTTTGATCTTGTTTTTGATGTTCCTAGCTCATAGGAAGTTCTATGCTCATGATTTCTCATAGCTTTTAATGATTTTGCATATTTAAATTCATGTTTTGAAGGAGAGAGAGGAAGCATATTACAAAAGAATTGCAATGAAGCTAGGAAGTTAGAAATCTTGAAGTTTTGATACAGTTTTTATGATCTTATTCTTAAAAGAAGTTTATTTGTATGTTTCCTTATGTTTTTCAAGAGTTTTGGAAGCTCAAAATCATGTCTTGAAACCCTAGAAAGAAAGGGGAGAAGATTTGGAATGATCTAAATAAATGCACTTTTTGACTTTTTATAAAATATAGGTTGGGTTTGAAGTGATGTGGTAGAGAGGTGATGTGACTTAAATAAGATGATGTGACTTAAATAGGATAATGACTTTTTGACTTTTTGGCTTTTTTAGGGGATGCCAAACCTAAATTTTTGGATTCAAACCAAGTATTCTAAAGCAACCAGATCTGCTCGAGCAGATTTGACTTCCGCTCGAGCACTTTGAACCCCAAAACTCAATTTTTGCTACTGCTTAAATCCACCCATGCAACCCCAAAAATCCGCTCGAGCAGATTTCCCTGTTTCAGCCCAACTCCAAATAGGCATATCTCTCATCCGGACTCCATTTTAAGCGATTCTTGAGTCTAAATTCAAGCCCCAGAAGGCTAGTTTCCAATGGTGGTGGTCTCACATCCAAATTCTAAGTACACAAATAGATATGCTCAAATTAGTGAAGGCTGCTCATTTTCTCTCTAACCATTTCATGCTAATTCTTCTCCTAACTTAATTTTCTTTCATTTCTTATTATTTTATTAAACATTAAATACCTAAACATGATATTTTCAACATAAAACATATGAAATTGTTGTAGAATACTTAAGGCCCTTCGACAGATGTTCTCGGCACACTTTGACATACTTCAAGCCTTAATCACCTAGAATACTTCTAGGCATGCACTCGAAACATATTTGGCACTTGACTTAGACTTGAATTAGGCTTAGAAAAGTCTTGGATAATCTAAGAAAATATTAAGAAACATTAAGTTAAATTAGAACACTTGAAATGAATTTAGAAGCTTGCTAGTTTGTGTGTTTTCAATGTCTTGCTCATGCTTTGTGGAGGAGAAAACCCCTTGTTCGGAGCCATCTGTGAGTAATAGTGTAGTAAAGCTATGTTTCTTAAAATTATGATTGGAAATGCAAACATATGGTATGTTTATGAAAGCTAAGATATTATTTTGCTATGAATAAACAACATATATTTTTGTATCATGTATTAAGATGACATCTTCGAACTTGTTTGTTATTAGAAATCATGCCAATACCCTCTTGCTAACTGAGCTCTACCACCGGTTGTGGCCACTTGACTCTTGACTCGAAGTGCCTTCAGAATGTTCACTATATATATGTTGCAAGATAAGCATGTTTTGTTTTGAAAATATATATATATGTAGGTGACGACAAGTTCGAGTATAAAGAGAAGTTGGTTAGAAGCCAGGCTTATATGCTTATGCTGGATTTGTAAAGTTATGTTATAAGTGTTGTATTTTTATTTTATCAGGTAAGTCATGTAATAATGTAGATAATATTTTAAGGAAAATGTATGTTTTCATTTCATTTAGTTATGCACTGCTCTAAATGGATGTTTCAAATGGACTCAATATAAACAAATAATGGCTTCCACACTCTAAAATAGAAACCTTTGCCCCAATTATTTTAAGAGTCCAACTTGCTTTTGTCTAGTTAAGCCTTTGGTAGTTAAGGACTACTGGCCGATCACTATACCATCATGTTTGGGGCGAGTTGGGGTCGTGACAGCAAACCCCTCCCACACTCGACCACCACTAATTCTCTCCCATCATTGTCGTCTCAAAGAAAATCACCTCTTCTACCCTAACTAAACAAATGTCCTCATCACCTCCTAGTTATATATGTATATATATAAGCCCCATATACATGCCTTATATACAAATCTCCTCGTCACTTCTTTAATCGTGGTTCTTTTCTTTTAGAACCACTCTCCATATTTTCTCGTGTTGCATCAATTAAAAACAAGATGAATTTCTTAATAGTTGTTCTGCATCCCAGGAACTAAAAGAAAAAGAACAAAACCCAATCAAAGATTGAAGCCCTAGACGGCCAGATCGAAGCCCTAATCCAGTCACATGCAAAGAGAATGAGATAAGGAAGCCACAATTTTAGACAAAAACAAAACTCCATACAGATTCACCATGAAAAGTATATTACATTGAACATTAGGTTTGTATGATAATTTAAAAACTCAAAGTCTCCTAGAAGTTGGGAAGAAGAAGAAAACATATGAGGTATGCCTTACATGATTTGGAAGCAAATCTAAATATGATTGTTACACAGACTCTTCAAAATAAATCAAATACACGTGTCGGACACTTGACACTCGGACAAGGGTATGGGATGTGTCGGATATATTTCAATGGATACTTCTTATATAATTGTAGATAACATTATTATTATATGTGCATATTGTCGTATAATTGCTATAAATGTCTTTTTGACATTGTAAGTAACATATAGCACGATTTTATCTCACATATTTGATTAAAAATATAAAAATATGATTTTTTTTGGCCAAGTTAAGAGTAACCTTAAATTTATGGTTTGATGAGTCCGACCTCTAGATACATACTTGCACCTGACACCCATAACCAAGTCCATATAGCATAGTGAAATAAGGATTGGCAGACACAAAATCCCCCAAATTGAGAGAAGACATGGCAAAATATGTGTTTATGAATTTACTATGTCCAATTTATCTACATAGTAAGTTCCTTCACACAGTACAACAACACCTTACACTTAGACTTGCTCCTATAATATCCCCAGCAGACTTCTGTATCATTTCGAAAAGTGTATAGTAAACCAATTGTCAATGGATCATGGAAGCAAATGCATTATTGAAATTATTTTCAATTGAACATTATCATTCATTATGCTTTCTCTTCAATCTTTATAGTTACGATTTCGATATTAAGACATATGCATATGCATGAGACTAATTGCATATAACCTTGGGCAGTGTTGAACCAATGCAACAGCATCTTTAAGTACTAGGTTACAACTCCAACTACATGTGAGCACCTTGAGATGAGTCATAAATGCGTATCATCTAGTTTTCATGTTTTATTCTAGAAATTAATGTGCAATTTTGGTTACTTCTATGCATCAGATAATTTTAGTCATATTATTGTCTCCAAGAATGGCACACACCAATATTAGAAATATTCCTCAATTAATACAATCTATATAGCATAGATGTAAACATACACATGACATGACACAGATACACCAACACAACAAATCCTCAAGAATTATATAAGACATACAATATATAATATTTTACTATATACAATAACAAATTATATGAGAACTATGTAACTTTGATTACCTAAAACACCATATAGACACTGCTCAACAAATATCAGAAACATTGTAATATTATTTTCACTATTACTCTCTTTTTTATTTGTTCATTATATGAGAAGGTTTTACTGTACACTACACTTTGCCAAGCGATTACATCAATCTTTCCTAAAGAAAAGTTGGTTAAGTTTGATGTGCTTATGACATGTTTGCAGGCGGTCCAGTAAAGTAGCCAAAAATCTAGCACAGCTACTCCCAAGGACAGACATGGACATGCCACGGATATAGACATGTCACAATGTGTGGGGGACACGTGCAAAATACATAGTTTTATAT
Organism: Camellia sinensis; assembly: GCF_004153795.1. Classification (NCBI taxonomy): domain Eukaryota; kingdom Viridiplantae; phylum Streptophyta; class Magnoliopsida; order Ericales; family Theaceae; genus Camellia; species Camellia sinensis. The sequence goes on along the minus strand of NW_021027303.1, from coordinate 151,864 downwards.
ATTTATTGTATGTCATATACAAGGATAAAAATTAGAATATATCATTTATGTGTGACCCCAAGTGTCTAAAGCGTATTTGAGTCTAGAAAAGTTTAAAAAATAGGATTGTTTCGACAAGTGTCCGACAAATGTCAAGATGTGTCCAATGAGTGTTGTGTCATGCCGATGTCCATTACATCATGCCACCTTCTTAGAATTGTCTATGTTTTTTAGGCTCCTCTGAAAAAGGGTTTATGCTAATAGATTGAAATAGACCCCTTTCCTCCCTGCAACCAATCTCCTTTATTCGTCTATTTTTCAGACATCTCAAAGTTTTTGGAATTTCATATTATCCCTTATCTGTTTTCTCAATTACTGTGTAGGGCGCTTCACTTTTTCTTAAATATAATGTGACCAGTGACATTAGCATATAAGCACACTAGCACACCACAAATAAAATAAATCTAATAACAATAAAGTAAAGATGGAAGAAAGAAAGATACCACTCTCGCTCTGATCCCTCATCGTCTAATTGGAACAATTAAGTACTCAAACTTCACCCCATGTTTCAATGTGCTCCTCTCGTTACCCACATTTCATGATTTTGACAGAAAGTGATTGCAAGAGCATTTGTTCAACGAATTAAAGGAAATAAAATTATAGGACAATTTACACTTTTCACGCTCCAACTTTATTTTAAATTCCACTTCAGTCCCTAATTCTTACTCAAATTTTAAATGGTGGGTAGCGAGAGGACCACATTGAAACATGAGTTGAAGTCTAAAACTTAATCATTGCAATTAGAAGTTAACAAACCAAAGTAAAATTTGGGTGAAAGTTAGGGTGAAAAGTGTAATTTATCCCAGAATTTAAACAAATTCTGCAAAATATGTCTGAGTAATACACAAAAAGTAGGACAATAATATTTTTAAAATTGTAGCACATTCAATTAAAAAATATCAAAAAAATGCAAAATTCCCTGGCACTGCTAACTTCAATAAAATCATTAACTCTAAAAAAAATAAAAAAATAAAAAAATAAAAAAAGAAAGAAAGAAAGAAAATAAGAGAGGTACATCCAAGAGTAGAGATATGAAGCTGTAGGCTGAAAACTTTTTGAGAATTGATCTACTGTAAAGCAGACAAAGCCATTACACATTTAGTAAATTTCTGGTCACATGTTTGAGGATCAAATCATTGATTTTCATTTTCTAGATGCAAATTATATTTTACTGCAAACCTCTAGTGTTTGGTTTCCTGGAATGCAGTGGAATGAAATGATCATTCCATCAACATGTCCATTCCCATATTTGGTTGACTAAAAAAATAATAACATCCACCATCATAAGGGAATGATCATTCCATAGGGGAGAATAAGGAAAGACGATTCCATTCAAATTCATCTCATTCCAGCAAACCAAATAGAACAACAGCTCTTCATAATCCTTATCTCATAATAAAATTCTTCTCGCAGTTCAAAACATTTGCAATTACCCATCAGTGGGGGAAAAAAGGGACTTTGATACGTGGTTTTTGTTCAGATGAATCAGATCTAATAACATTACCAATGATTTTTTCATATAATAGTTAATTATTAAAGAATTCACTTAATATATGCTTAGGAGGGGGGAGGCGGGGTTTTCAAATGAAAACTAACCAGATTCAACTTCTTCGCTAGCTGGGGGATGCCACAACGATCAGAGAGACCATTATATATCTTCAACATATATGCCAATCAACAAATGTTAAATGTTTCAGAACCAATGCAAAACTATACAGGGATTGAGCTCAGAATAATAATCTGAAGTGAAAAGTACAGGATTATCCTGGAAGAACTGTTCCTCATATGCAAGTGCTTCTGCAATGCTACGGTTCTTATTTATGTCCTGTAACAAATAAATTAGATCGAGCTTAGCCTAATTAGTTCAAATGATAATCACTGTAAAGGCAATGTAACTAAGAAAACTCATGACAGTAGTAATAGTTTAAATCTTAACAGAACAATAATTTAAAATGCATCTTACATGCGACTCTTAGACTACATAATAATACCCAGAAAAACAAATTGGAAACATGTAATTTCAAAATAATGCAATACCCAATAAGGACCAAACATATACATACTACCAAGTGACAATAACAAAATAAGCATCAATAATATACTGGTGAATAATGTGGCAAATATTACCAGATTAACGTTCATATATACCACCAACTATTAGCTATATTGGCATCTCTTGCCAATGGGGATGGCAACGGATCAGGTTTTTCAGGTTTCACGTGAGAATTCTTGCTTTTAAACTCAAATTTTAGTAGGCAATGTAACTAAGATAACTCATGACAGTAGTAATAGTTTAAATCTTAACAGAACAATAATTTAAAATGCATTTTACATGCGACTCTTGGACTACATAATAATACCCAGAAAAACAAATTGGAAACATGTGCTTTCAAAATAATGCAATACCCAATAAGGACCAAACATATACATACTACCAAGTGACAATAACAAAATAAGCATCAATAATATACTGGTGAATAATGTGGCAAATATTACCAGATTAACGTTCATATATACCACCAACTATTAGCTATATTGGCATCTCTTGCCAATGGGGATGGCAACAGGTCAGGTTTTTCAGGTTTCACATGCGAATTCTTGCTTTTAAACTCAATTATTTTTGTGATACAATTTCATAGTTTACCCTAAACTTGTCAGTTTACCCTAATACAATTTCATAGTGATAATTTCATAGTGACAATTTCATAGTGATACAATTTCCTAATACTTTACCCTACCCAATCAATGCTCTCTCAAACTATTTATATTAAAATCGGGTTGGAACAAATACAATCGGGTCGGGGAATTTTGTCATCTTGCCATCCCCAAATAAAAAGGTGTACGGTTCAAGTCCTAGTCCTAGTAGGAACATGATGTGTGCCATGCTCCTCAAAGAGGGGCTGGGAGCAAAAACACAAACAATAAAAGGACGGATATTGCAAATATAGTTTTGAACAGTTTACCTCCTGACTGCGATTCACAACGCCAATGTAACCTAGGCGAAGTGGAACAACTTTTCCAAGCAGAAAGTTGCGGGCATTAGTTCCCCTGTCCATTATGTCTAGCTACATCATGAGTAAAAGTACAATAATAATTAATAATGTCACTCAATCATATAACAGAAAGAAAACTAATTTATAATCACACAAAAAAATGCTAAAGAAGGGCAAAACAGATATTATAATGTAACACGGACCTTTGTAATTACGCCAATAGTCCGGGAACCTGTTTAACCAAGTTTTGAGTAAATGAATCATAGCAGGTGCAGATTGACATACCTCATATACATGTAGCTGTCTTATATAAAATTCTTAGAATACTAGAAGGGGAGTAAAAAAAATGTTTCCAAATCATGTCATCGAAACAAGCAACATTGAAAACCTACCAGTTGGATCGGCCTCTTTAGCCATCTGCAGTGCATCAGATGTTGCCAGATCAGAATTTGCCGGACTAACTGCCAATATGATGCAGGCTTCTTGCTTTATATAAGACATCATCATCTTCCTAATCCTTGCTTCTATATCACTAGGTTGATCTCCCACAGGAACCTTAGTGATCCCAGGTAGATCAACAAGAGTGATATTAAGAACATTTGGAGATGAAATCTTTAAGCGAATTTGCTTATCTGAAACTCCCTTGTTATATCCAACTTCTCTTTCAGTCTCAGCCTGCACTAACAAGGGGTGGGGGAGAAAGTACAAGGCTTAAAACATATTCCTTTCTTCAGCAGAAAAGAAATCGATAACAAAAAATGAATGATTCATGTAGGTACCAATTTACCAGTTCCATAAACCGCATAAATACAAAAAAAAAAAACAGAAAATAAGACATATTCAATAATGCATAAGGGCTGTTAATTTGAAATAAGAAAAGTCATAACACGCAAAGGAATGGGGGAAACTCATGGTTGAGATAGGTGATAATTTCAGTACTTTTGAGATAAGAGAAGGAATTCCTGAAATCAAGTGTCCAACAAGGAGAAGAAATGAGCTTTTACGTAAAAAAACTCACACGGATAACAATGCTACAATTCAAAAATTATCATTTTTGGGAAATCCAGATGGGTGCAAAGGAAAGGAACAAACTTATGTTGCAATTGTCGCCATTTTGTTATCGTCATTCGTGGTTTTTTTATCACAATTGAAGGCGCTCTAATTGTGGTTTTTCACGTTAAATCGTTGTATTGATTTGTCTTTGATTGTTTGATTGGGATTGCTATTTACTCATTAAAATTGATGCATAATCACAAATCAATATCTAGGGATTTCTAAATTTTCAATTGGTATCAGAGCTTTCCAAAAAGAATAATTAGATCCGTCAAGTAGGGGTGGTCGAACTAGGGGTGTACACGGTCCGGATTGGATTGGTTCGGTTCTGAGAAAATCCAAGAACCGGACCAATCCTAACGGTTCTGTGATTTTGAGAACCAGACCAGACCATTACACTTGTAAAACCGGACTAGAACCAAACCGAAAAAACGGTTCAGTTTCGGTTTGGTTCACGGTTCCAAAAATTTCTATTTACAAGAATAAATTGTTAATATTAGCAAAATAATTACTCAAACTAATTACATTTAACTCATGATAAAAACTAATAATATTAAGGCATTACTCAACATTAAATATCTATACCATCCTAATATCATTAAAATTATAAGAAACCAATTAATAAAAATAAAACTTGACAAGAACCGGGCCAATCCTAACGGTTCTGTGATTTTGAGAACCAGACCAGACCATTACACTTGTAAAACCGGACCAGAACCAAACCGAAAAAACGGTTCGGTTTTGGTTTGGTTCACGGTTCCAAAAATTTCTATTTACAAGAATAAATTGTTAATATTAGCAAAATAATTACTCAAACTAATTACATTTAACTCATGATAAAAACTAATAATATTAAGGCATTACTCAACATTAAATATTTATACCATCCTAATATCATTAAAATTATAAGAAACCAATTAATAAAAATAAAACTTGATATTATATATATATATATATCTCTTTTAAAATTCGGTTCAGTTCGAACTGGGGTTTTTTCATAAAATCCATTAACCATACCATTTTTACGGTTCTCATATTTCTTAATCCAAAACCGAACCAATTCTTAATAGAACCGAACCAAACCGCAAGATTCAGTCTAGTTCGGTCTGGATTACCGGTTTGAACGGATTTTTGAACAACCCTAGGTCAAAACATAGAATTTCCCTCACGAATTGAATCCATTATCACAAATCAAACAAGATCTCGCTCCAAAAGTTTTAAAAAAAATAGAGCGACGTAGCCACTAAATATCCTGCACCTATATTCCTGCTTCCACTCCCTTCCACAAGCAGGCAGCAATATTCTCTTTAGTAAACCGAAACACCAAATTGAGCAACTATGTAGTTTTTATTATTAATTATTAGTATTAGTATTGTTGTGTCATGAAATACAATAATTCCTCGTGTATATTACAAAACAATTCTCTCACCAATGGACTGAAGCATTGATGATACAGGCTGTGATTGAATAAAACTGGTGAACATTCTCATCAAAATGAGCTACATAGATAGAACACTTGACATACAGTGTTTATACTGGCAGTGGCAAGCATACATGGAAGCTTGGGCAAGTTTGGGAAGTCCCTATTTTAGCTAAAAAGCCAAAAAATCACTACCAAAAAGTCAACTTTTCCCTCCACTTTTCTGCACATCTTTTCATAAAAAGCCAAAAAGTCAACTAAAATAGCTAGTTCCCAAAACAACCCCAAGTTATCAATAAAATTGGTCACACTTCCAGCCTATTTAGTCAACATTTGTATCCATGATAAGACTGTTGCTGAGGTCCAGATTAATCCAAAAGCACAATCTCCAGTTCAAAACTTAAGGTAGATGCAGTCCGTCCCCATCAAGTTTTGATATACAATTCTGCTTTATTTCCCTCTTTCCCATACAAAAGCATTACAAATATGTCCACATGAACAGTCATTTTTTGTTCTCTAAATTATCCAAGTTTTAGTGCTAATATGTGACTATCCTCAGTTTGTGTCAACATAATAAATTCCCAGTGCAGTTGTGAGAATTTGAAGAAAAACAAGGGGAAAAAAATGTATCAGTCTCAGACTATGGATAGCATCAAATTATATGATATGCTTCTCTTTGGGCATCTACCAGCAAAAGTTCTTAGATACTAATCTGACGACATAATCAGGGATAAGTCGACCACCTTAATCCTTCTCATTCCTGTTTCTCCTACTAAACAGTCTAGCTGTCAGCCTCTCAGGAATGTTCTTAAATTATTGTGGTCAGGTCTGCCATAGATAACCCTGGTTATCAAGCATTTAAGCCCTTTGTAGAGGCAATAATGGCATGCTAGATTGTATTCCGTTCCAGGTCAGTCATTGGTTCACATTAGCAAAATTGCGTCAGTCATGTTGGATATCACACTCATAGGAAATGCCCTGACCATAGTTGGCATATTGAGAATCATATCGTAAATCAAAATCCAAATTTAGCCAATTGTGAACTAAATTGAATTGAGAATCGTTAAGATTTAGTAGAAACTACAAAAATTAAAAAAAAATAAATAACGTTTAACAATAGAATATATAAAAAACAAATTAATTAATTAATGTGGTATTTGTTATACAATAATCTTATACAAGGACATGATTACACCATCTACTTAGGAAAGCAAGAGAAGTGGGTTCAAATCCCACCAACCATAAAATTATTCAGAAATCATAATATAATCTCTCTTCATATTAAAAAAATGGACTTGGAATCCTCCTATGTTTTAAAACCTAACACATTATAAAGTGTTGTGTAAGCTTATTGTTCAAAAAAAGTAGTTGTCAGACCATTGGGTCTAACTAATCTAGCCTATGTAACATTGAACCATATTTATTTCACTAAAATAACAATAGATAATTCTTGAGTGCAAGTTACTTTAACCTTAACATCCTTGGAAGATATATTATGACATTTTTCTAAGGAAAAAAAAAATTGAGAAATTTTTTTTAAGAACATGTTGAGTTGAGTCTGATTCGATCTTAATGGATTCTTGAAAAAAAAAAAAAAAAAAAAAAAATTTTGCCTCAAATCCACTTTTTGGATTGGAGAGTTCAATTTATATGAATGCATACCCATTTTAAATTTATTTTGATGATCTAAACTGTTCATCTTGTAAGACCCATCGAGTTAATCATATATGTAAAAAATCAAATTGATGGGATATTGGTAGACATATGATTGGTTAAATTTGTATAGATATGATTGGTTAAATTTGTATAGAAACAAAAATGGAGATTCTAGTTTTGAAATCATACTTATTGTCCATTGTTTTTAAGGGAAATGCGATTCGATCCGGTAATTTTTGATGTCTGACCAGGTTTTTTTTTTTTTCTTTTCTTTTCTTTTCTTTTCTTTTTTTCTTTAATATGGATTATAAATTAAATGATTCAGATTATTAAAACAAATATAAAATAGATCCACAATAGATCCTCTACGTCAAAAAGTGAACCGGAGGCAAATTTGGTTTCAAGAAAAAATAGTCAAAACTTCAAGTAAACAAATAATCTTATTAAAGTAGAACCCACAGCAAACATTTTGATCAACAAAGAAAAATGGAAACTTTTATTGATGAAATGAGCAAATACAAGCAACAATAAACATCAATAAAAGAGGAAAGTGTAAAAACATCATAGCCAATACTCCACAATCCCAATTAGATTGGCAACAAGAAGGAAGCATAATCATCTGTTAGTACAAAGCCTACCAATAGGCGAAATGCCAATCCAAAATAGAGTATCTAGACAAGAGAAAACACATAGTAAACATTATAGACCAAAATAATACAGTTCAGTCCATTCCTAGAGAAAAAAAGCCTTACTCGTTTTGTAATGTACTCTAAGACAACCGTAGAGAGAGCGAAAGTGGTAACAAGAAATCTTTTTGGCTATACTTGTTCGGTATGAAGAAGACAAAAAGAAAGTTTAAAATCTAAACTAATTGAATGAATTGGATGGATGGTTTTTGTAACATTCCAATTTTGTTTTCCTTTTGTGGGCTTCTTTTCAACAACCAAATGAGGTCCAATGGCCTAGGCTAGAAAACATATAGCCACCCATAGGTAGCTCTACCTATGTGTAGTTCATTTTGAATGGCTAAAGGACACCCCACAACATTTGTCTCTTCACACCATGAAAAATCAAAATATGGATATGTAGTTCCAGTGTTCTTCAACCCAAATGGCATCACCCTGTAACAGTAAGTCCCCCACGGGGTGGTGAAAGCAGCCTTCTCCCAGTCTTCAGGTGCCATCACTATCTGATTATAGCCCGAGAATCCATCTATGAACGAAAGCAAAGCTTACCCTGCTGTGAAGTCCACTAACTCATCAATATGTGGCAAGGGAAAGTCGTCCTTCGGACTGGCTCTGTTCAAATCCCTGAAATCCACGCATACTAGGATCCTGCAATCCATCTTCGGCACTAGAACGATGTTGGCCAACCAAGTTGGGTATTCAGATACCAGCAGGAACCCTGCGTCAATTTGCTTGGTGACCACTTCTTTAATCTTTAGGGCCCAGTCCGGGAAGATCCTTATGAGTTTCTGTTTAACGGGTCGGGCCTCTGGGTCAAGAGGGATCCGATGCTGTACAATCTCAGGATCGATTCCAGGCATGTCTTCGTAGGACCACGCGAAAACATCTTTGAAATCATTTAATAAAGCGACTAAGTGCTCGCGTTCCTCCGAAGACAACGTGGACCCGATCTGGACCAGCCGCGGCTCCACTTCAGTACCCACATTAACTGTAGTGATTTCGTCAACCAAGGGTTTATCAAATCTCTCCTGCTCTTGATTAATTAGACGTTGTAAAATCGGAGGAATTTCTTCCTCGTCGTTTTCATCAAAATTTTGAAAGTCCTGATTAATACAATAAATCAAAGGCACAGAAAAGTACTCAGAAACCACAGCAATTTCATTCTCATTAAGCATATCCAATTCGTCTGATTCCTCTGTTACAACAGACTCAAAAAAGAATGAAAAAGACAACCTGGACAGGACTGTGGTATCTAGGTTATCACCCCCAGGATTACCGGACTCAGACTCAGACGAGCTGGAACCTGATTTCGACTCCAAAGATTCAGTGGAATCAGATTCTGGCTCACTACCTGACCTGGTGCTGCTTGATAAAAATCCCTCCTCGTATTGCCGGATGAGAGAGGGTGCGATGGATGCATCCAAAATGTTTGATGGTAGGCCCTCAGCCATTTCATTCCCGATCATGGACACCGAGAAGTTATCCCCCAAGCACTTCTATACGATCAGAGGATCTGAAAGTAGACAAGCCAGTGCTACCCCTATTTCAAATTCGGTGCTCTCAGAATCTACATTTTTACACAGCTCAACCTCAGCTGATGGGTCTGTTTTCTCCTCGGCAACATCATCCCTGGATAACTGCAGGTCGAAGAAGATCTCAAAACTTGGTACGCACTTCCTCTCCACATTCAACCATGGCTCTGGGAAGCCGCAGAATGGAAAATCCTCCCCCTTCCGGACGAAGCGTCCGTTTAGGGTACCCTGAATGGGCCGGTGCATTAACTCATATGGCTTCCCTACCCGTTTTGCTCTGGCTCTCCCAGCCATCTCCTTACCTTTCCTTACCCAATCTTCATTGGTGGGCAGATAACCTAAGCCAAAGGTATGCGGGTTGTACGGCACTTCAGCCGATGCAGCAACGCCTTTCCACTCTTTCCCAATCCCATCCCAGGGACATGCTGAAGCTTGTTCATGAGATACACTGACTGCGCACTGACGTACAATCCCTCATTATCAGCCAAAATGTTCTGAACGACCCGGGCCTTGACCAGGGTGAATCCCGATAAGAACACATCCTCCCTACTGTGCTCGATTTTCAAGACTGGTGTAGACACCTCCGGCGGCGGATGGATTGATGAATTTCCAAAAACTATAGCTACCCCCTTCCCGTGAGGGTATTTCAACATCTGGTGCAAGGTGGAAGAAACTGCCTTTACCTGGTGCAACCACGGTCGCCCCAAAAGTAGGTTAAAGGTTGCGGGAACATCCAAGACATGGAAATCGATCTCGTGTTGTCCTGGACCAACCTGGGTCTGAATTTTGATGGTCCCCATCACCTCCCTGCTTGTGTTATCATACACCCGAATCACCTGGGCAGTTGGCACGAAGTTCGCGGGCTTCAACCCAATTGCGTATGCCGTCCTCGACGGGCACACATTAATGGCGGATCCTGTGTCGACAAGAACCACCGGTACCCACTTGCCTCTACATTCCACAGAGATGTAGAGAAGTTTGTTGTGATTTGCGCCCTCAGGCGGTAGTTCTTTGTCAGAAAAGGTCAACGTCGGGGAACCTCCTCCTAGAAAAACCAATCCAACTAGCTGCTCCAACGTGGCTTCTATCGGGAGTTTGGCCTTGTCCATGGCTGAAAGGACGGCCTGTCTATTTACTCGAGAAGCCATAAGCAGTCCCCAGATGGAGATGTCTGCTTGTATCTTTTTCAACTGTTTCAACACAGCCTCTTCTTCAAGTTGCTTCTCTTTCTGTTTATCTGCCTCCTTGTCCTTCCCGGACGCCTCTGGTTGATCTAGGTTCGGGGGCTTGAAATACCGTCCGCTCCTAGTCATATGGTTAACTTCGTCGATATACTAGGTATTATCCGGTTGATTGTTCCCCCAGTCCTTATCCGTGTGGGCAAAACATAGATCATCGTCTTCCTACCCCATTCCCTCGGCAGCCAACAGACACCTGTTCGGCTCCGGTATGATTGTCCTTGTACTCACAGTATCTTCTATCCACGCATTCGCAGCACCCTCTGTTCTTGTGCACACAACACTTTCAGTCCCCACAGGGGCTTTAGCTTTTCTAAGTCTCTCGGAATCTTCGATCCCTTCCTATTTCAACTGCGTCAACACAACCTACTATATGATATTTCCTGTATCCAGAATGCCCAGGTCCCGAGCGAGGTTCTTTGCACTTGCGCTCTTTGGCGATGCATTTTGGTCCTCAACCCTTCTGGCACAACTGATGTCCTTGTCCTTAACAAGCCCTGTCTTGACTGAGATTCCTCAACAACATCGGGTTGGTCATCAAGCCACCCCGTAACCTCTGTTGACTCATTAAAACCAAACCAGTTGACTGCTGAGCCTTGTCTTTTGAAAAACTGAAGGTTAGCCATGTCCTCTTCCAAAGCTGCTAAGTCGTCTATCCTCTGATTAGAGTCATCCCCTCGTAGTACACAAATTTCTCCCCCTGTCGGTAATTCCAAATTCGGCCTAGCTTGACCTGTTGACACAATGTAATCACTCGGATTATATACCTCCTCAGCAAAACTCCCCGATTTCTTCGATTCTGAACCAACAGCCCCATTTTCTTCTGAAATCATCCCTGTTCCACCTTTGATGATCACCACTATTGGTTTGGATTGGGCTCGGGAGATGTCCAACATGCACAAGTCTGTGCTATCAGGAAGGAACACCTCTGGCTGAGGTAGATAGGAAGGAGTGATGTATATGCTGGGGTCGTATGCCGTAACCCCAGTGTGGATAAAGTTGATGCGTTTGTAGGGTGGAGCTTGGTTTTGTGGTGGGAGAGGGTTGGTTGTGACATTGGGTTTCTCTAGAGGCACGATCACCCCATTATCATTGAGATCCTGAATCTCATGACGCAATCAGAAGCACTGGTTGGTGTCATGATCGTGTTGTTGGTGAAACGAGCAATATTTGGATGGGTTATGGAAGGGGGGAAGTTTCTCCGGCAATGGCCGCAACTCTAGGGGCTTTAAGTGCCCTTTTCTAATTAAAACCCCAGAGCTTTGGACAGGGGCATATATAGTGGAGCGAAGGTTCTTTGGCTTTTGGGTGGGTGTCTGGTTGCTTGCGAGCTACTATCGGACTCACCGGTGAATGGCATAGCTGCAAGGGTTCTTGGGGTGTTGGTGGTGACCATGCTTACTTCCTGAGATCTGGCAGCTACAGCACTACTTGTGCTTGCATTCGTACTGCGATTGTTGAAGGTTCTCCTGGGTTGCTCTCTGTCATTGTCAATCAAGCCCTGCTTCAAAGCATCCTCGATCTATACTCCCATCTCATGTAGATTTGGAAATGTGGGAAAGGGGAGAACAATCATTTTTTGCATGAGCTTGGGCTGGAGATTGGGCACAATCATCCGAATTTGATCTTTGTCCGTGGGCCTTGTGGTCATCATTGAGGCCTTGGCCTTGGCCCTCCATCTGGTTACGAAACTCAGAAAACCTCTCCTTAGGCTCCTGCCTGGTCATCTCGAGATCTCAGGTTGTAATGTTGATTTTTGTATTATAGGAGTACTGAGCGACAAAAGCCTCGACCATCTCATCCCAACTCCTTTTAACATCATCTTCCAGTTTTACGTACCAGATGGCCGCCACACCCGACAGGGTCCGTTCAAATAAAGAAAGCTTCTGTAGTCTGGTGAGGCCCATTGGCCTTAGAATGTTTGAAAACAGCCGCAGGTGTACCATGGGATCCCCGGATCCATTGAATCGGTCGATATGCGGCATCTTAAATTTGTCTGGCAGCGTTACGGCTGCGTCGGTATACCCATCCTCAATGTCCGGGTTGAACTTCACACCCTGAGATTTCTTGAATAGCTTTTCCAGCTTGCTCACTTTTAACGCTGTGGGATCCGTCTCGAACTCAAAAGGGGAGTCCGGTAGGTTGGTGGGTGTTTTGGATAGCTGGGGTAGAACTGGGGGCAGAGTTAGCCCTGTTGGAATGTCCGTCTCTCCCTGGACATTTGGTGCCTCCCCGAGTGTCGAAACTCTTGGTGGGGGAGGAGCTTGGTGGGAAGCAGATGCGTCGGTTTGCTGCTGTAGCCGGGTAATTAGCTTTGCCTGTTGGGCCATGACAACGGCCTGCTGTTTGGCAAATTCTGCTTGACGAACAGCGTCTTCCTGCATGGCTTTCATGCTCTCCTGGAGCTGACGCACCATGTCCTCCATCTCTGACATACTACACTGATTTATCTGAACTGCCGGTGTATCTGCCTTTGTAGTAGACTCGGAAATCCCAACCTAACTGTTTAAAGACCACTGATCTGGAAATCTTGGTACCGATACACTGTGCCTCACTGACCTTCGTCTAGCAACTAGGGGTAAGGAATAGAACACTGGTTGTTCGTCTACCAGATCCTCAGATCGATGGAGTCGGTGACCTCTAGTCCAGAGTGCTTGGGGAATATCCGCTTGGTCGGAAGCAATTGTGCTAAACTACCTAGCAAAAAGATAAATGAAGCAATAATAAGGAAATAAACAACCAGAAAACGGACAGCATAACGTCTAAAATAAACACAACACATAGTTGGGTATAACAACACGCAGTTGACAAGCTGAATACACTGTTCTCAAACACTGATTAGTGTTCCCAAATTACTGCCCCCAAATCTGAATCTGATATCCGCAGATGACTGATTCCCAAAATATCGATACTGGTGCCCTCAGGCCTGATACCCAAACTTGTAAACTGATACATACGTTCTTGTAGAGACACACTCTAAAAGCACATAGCAAACAAGTGACAGCCAAAACACCCCTATGTTGGGATAGGGTTTTCCCTGTCCTATTTTGTCAGGAGCTAGGGTTTCACTACGCACACAGTGGTTTCAAACAACCTATAATCGAGTAAGCAACCTGTCCTAGCTTGGAATGGTCACTACGGATTTCGATATGTGCTAGGTCGAATGGTTAAAAAGGTTGCCCCGGCAAAAATCGGGGTGCAGACACGCCATTTTTGACTGTCCTCAAGACTTGGACGCCACCGTTCGAACGCTCGGTAATCATCCATGTTCGTGTTCGTTTTGAGTTCCCGGAAGCCTTGGCTGCGCACCTTGCCTCAGGATCTCTTAACTTGCCTGTTCTGTGCTTGGTTTTGCACCAGTGACTTGTGTTTTGTGCTTCTGAGGGTGGGAAGAGGCTTGTTAGCCATCCCTGAAACCCACCGACCGTGGCATGAAGCCATCGGCCTTTCCTTTTTCCTACCGACCAAATATTTGGTCGGTTGGCACTTATCTAAGGTGTATCGGCATTTTGTGTGGTCGGCCGACCATGTATTTGGCCGGTGGTCTCTTTTTTTGGCCGACACCTCATTTTCGTCTTTTTAAGGCATTATGCATGCCAGCTGTGCCAGCTGGAGTGCACGGACTTGTCCTCCATACACGTGTATGGTGGAATTTGCCCCATTTGCACCCTTTTGGTCTAGCTTCTTGGGAAAGGTTAGACCTTTGTCTTAGCTTCCTCAAGAAGCTTGGACACCTATCTCAGCTTCCTAAGGAAGCCTTGGCCCCTTTGCCTTAGCTTCTTTAGGAAGCCTTGACCCCTTTTGATAACTTCTCTTGGAAGTTTAGGCCTTTTGCCTTGTCTATATAAGGAGGCCTCCCTCCTCCTTTGAGGAGGTTCAACACAAATCAGACCTAATACATATATACCTGATATATACACCTTCTCTCTCTATATCTCCATCTCTCTCTTCACTTGTGTGTGCTAGAGAGCCAAAAAAGTGTGTTTTGTTCTTAGTTTTGCACTAAGTCACCTAGCATTACACCATACTTCGACTTTGGAGGTGTTGAGGGTTTGTTCTTGAAGTTTTGAGCTGGTTTTGATCAGAAGAAGGGGGCTGGACTTGCTGTTCTTCAAGGGTAACACTATTGCTTTATATTCCCCAATCTTGCATTAGCTTTTACCCCCCTTTGCATGCTGTTTTGAACTTTGTGTATAACTGAAAAAAAAGTCTTGTATTTATATGCTTAAGATGTTTCATTAAGGTCATTTTTGTGTTGGGGGTCGACCTTCCCCTCTTAGGCCTTGTTTGGCCCTTTTGTGCCATCTTTGGTTAAGCTTTGAATACCTTCGTGTGTTGGTCTTCTCACCACTGAAATCCAGAGGATTTTCAGTGGTCAAGAAGAGGTTTTGGGGTCTTGCATAGGGGAGGCACACCCCTCTCCCGTTGTGTCTCTTTTGTCTATGTTTTTGGTTCATAATGGTAGCATGCATGAGTAGTTGTCTTTGGCTCCATTTTAGAGGTTTTTGGGTGTTGTTAGGTCATAATATGCCTCTATTTTTGGTCAGATTAATGGTCCATTTCATGCATTATACACTTGCCTTGTATTCCCCTATTTTGCCTAGAAGTGCATCTTGCCATTAGACCATCATGCTTGCATGTTTTTGCCTAGCTTTGTGAAGCTTTTGGTCGTGTTTCATCATGCTTGAGGTCTGTTGGGTGTTGATTTGGCCATGCCTTTCATGCTTTGTATAGTCTCTTTGCTTTCTAGCAGTTGCCATTGGGTGTGTGCATCATTAGCATGCATTATCTTGGAAATTTTAGTGATTTGGAATCACTTATTAGGTCATTTCAGTCCATGTTTTATGCTTACATGTTTGCATTTTGTTATCCTTTCAATGCTTTGAAGAGATGTGATCCTATGCTCCATATATAAGCCATTGTGCATGTTTATGTGTTTAAGTCTTTGGGGCTGCCATATCAGTGGGTTTTGGGGCATATTTTGATGCATAGAAACTCTGTTTTTAGTTTCTTAGTCCGTGCCATGAGCGGTCATGATAGTTGTAGTAGAATGCTCCTTTTTATGCCTTAGTCTTTAGGCCCATTGGTATGCATGTTTGCATGAGCATTTGTCCACCATTTCCACCACTTTTGGCCACTGTTTTGGGACATGGTTGAGGCCTCTCATTTCAATTTAAGACCTCCCTCATATATAGTTGCATGCTTAGCATGATGCATGTTGCATTACATTAGTTGCATGCTTGCATTATATCTTGTTTGCATGTTTGCATATTGTTTAGCTAAGTGCATCACATAGTCTTGTTGTATGCTTGACATGTTCATATTCTATTAGTTTAGCTTGCATGAGTAAGTAGTGTCATGTTGCATTAGCTTAGCATGCTCATATTGCCTTGCATGAGTTGCATCACTTTGCATTGTATATGGCATACATGCATTGCATCTTGTTTGGTTTGGGGTGTCAAACCAAACTTGAGGAATGAGGTGTGTTCGTCCTTAAAGTGACGAAACACGTCTCACTCCTCGGTCACCAATGCCCTTGACCTCAACATGATAGGGCATGAGGCATTCATTTCTTTTGTGCATGCATTTACGTTGAATGGCAAACTTGGCCTCTTAGGCCATCATGCATCAAAATGCACAAATGATGGCCCGAGGGTCAAGAGCCACGCTCCCTTGAGTCCATTGCATGATAGGGAGTGTGGCCATGCTCACATTTGCTTGAAAATTCCATGCCATACCCTGCTTGCTCTCTGCTGCTGCCAACTGCAGGATTCTGCAGGAAGAAATAGCCGGCCGACCATTTGTAATGCCAACCGACCATCATTGTCTAGCCGATGACACAAGATTTGGCCGATAATCCCATTCCCATGGCCGGTGGAATTTTGTTCTGGCCGGTGGAAATCCAAAACACTCAAGAGGAAGTTCAAAGCAGTTCTGGAAACTTTCATATCTTTCAGAGGAGCAAGGCAGTGTAAACAGAGGCAACAATGGCATGGTACCGGGTTTCCGAGCGCGGCAAATCGAGCATGCATCATCCCATCATTCCGAGGCGGGGCGGCGGCCACCTTCTTTTTGTAATTAATTTGTTGATTAATTAGAAGTTTTGTAATTAATTAATTAGTTAGTCAGCTAGTTAATTAGTTAAATCTGTATTATTTATTCGGACCCTCCGAGTGAGGGCAATTGTGTATTAAGTGTGCATGAGTGTGTGTATGTCTTCCAACCCCACGTCTTTCTTCCCTGTTATTTACTAGCTTTCGATGGTTAGTTTAGGGCATGTTTAATTTAGCATACCTTATGCTATGCATGCGTGCATCATTCATCAGTCTTGCACGCACAGTGCTCGGCGCATCATACTAACTGCATAGTATTTCCATTCTAACTTGAATACGTGTATCAAGTTGTCGCATTTCACATGCCATTCTTAGATTAGCCGAGCCTATTCTAGTTTCATTTTGTATGTGTTGCATTAGCCATCTTAACATGAACTAGGATCATGCATTTGATTACTAACTAGTTTCTGTTTTGGCTTGGAGTACTAGGTAAGCTCTTATACTTTAGCATCTTGCATACGTGTGAGTGTTGCCATATTAGCATGCTTACCATGAGGCTATATGCTCATGTGGTATATCTACTTGAATGCCTGTGGGTGAAGGTTGGATTGTTTGAGTTGGAACAACTCGTCAAAATCCATGTTTTAGCCTACTTCCGAGTAGCAAATTTCAAACCGATTTCCAAACAAACGGATATGCGATGCTTTGTCCCAATTCAGGCAACTCAGTCTATACTTGTCATGCTGTGCGCATTTGTAGACACCCCATTTTTGACCGTCCTCGAGACTTGGACGTCACCGTTTGAACACTCGGTGATTATCCATGTTTGGGCTCGTTTGGAGTTCCCGGAGGTCTCGGCTACGCGCCCTGCCTCAGGATCTCCGAACTTGACCGTTTTGTGTCTGGTTTTGCGCCAAACACTTGTGTTTTGACTTGGAGGAGCAGGGAATGCCTTGTGAGGCATCCCCACACACCACCGGCAGTGACTAGAGGTCACCGGCTGGTTTTTGATTACATCGGCACCTTTTGTTGCCGGTCGGCACTGTTTGTTGCCGATCGGCACTAAATTTTGTCAAAATGACATTTTTGGGCAGCCAACCACTGTTCATCTACTTTATGTAGATATTTTGTGCCAGCTGTGATAGCTGGCACCAACTCTGCTTCCCTCCATACACGTGTATGGAGGGATTTCCCTCTAAGCAAGCTTGTTGTATAAGCTTTGCAAGAGGGAGTTCTATAAAGAGGAGGGGCCTTCTCTTTGCTCTAGGTTAGAGACTTTGAAGGCAAAACCAGAGCTTACACATATAGATACACCCTATCTCTACATTTCCCTCTATCTCCTCCTTTGTGTGTGTTTCTTGGCCTAAAAGTGTGGTTTTACCTTACTTTTGCACCAATACACACACTATTATACCTTGCTCCGAGATTGAGGACTTTGAGGGTTGATTCTTGAGTTTTTGGGCTATTTTTTGATCAAAAGAAGGGGGCTGCCTTGGCTGTTCTTGAAGTGTGCTTCAAGGGTGAGCATTTTACTTTAGTTTCCCCAAACTTGCACTAGTCTTTTACCAATCTTACTTGCTGATTTAGTTTTTGTGCATAACACAAAAAAATCTTATATTTTCATGCTTAAGAACTTTCATTAAGAGTCTTTTTTGGTTTGAGTTCAAACTCACCCTCTTAGGCCTTATTTGGCCTTTTTGTTGCCTCTTTGGTAAGGCCTTGTTTGCTTAAGTGTTTTGGTCTTCTCACCACTGAAAACCGGTGGATTTTCAGTGGTAAGAAAGGTGGTTTGAAGTCTTGCATAGGGGAGGGACACCCCTCTCCCTTCATTGTCTTGTTTCCTTGCATTTTGGCTTAAAAGGGTAACATGCATGCTTGATCATTTTTGGCCCCATTTCAGAAGTTTTTTTGGGTGTTTTGGGTCATATGTGATCTCTGTTTTGGCCGGATTTGTACCCATTTGCATGCTTAATATACTTGCTTTACATTCCTCTATTTGGCCTAGAATTGTATCTTGTGTTTAGGCCATGATTCTTGCATATTTTACCATGTTTAAGGTCTGTTGGCCATTTATTTCAGTCATGCTTGCCTTGTTTGGTGTCACCTCTTTGTATTTTGGCTTGTAAGCCTTGAGCATATTGAGCTCCAACATGCATAGCTTCGGCCATCCTCATGATTTCCCATCATTTAGGGTCATATTTCAGCCTATAAATCATGCTTGTATGCTTGCATTTGTGACCTCTTCCATGCTCTTAGGGTGTACCCTTGTATGCCTAGAAATGAGTCTTGGTGGATGCATTTCATGGGAGCCACCTAAGCTGTCATATTAGGAGGTTTTGGAGTCCCTTTTTGTATGTTAAAATTCTGTTTTGACTTGTCCAAGTCATGCCATGAATGGTTATGTTGGTGGGAGTGAAGTGCCTCCTTTTTGTGCCTTAACCTTAGGACCATTGGCTTGCTTGTTGGCATGAGAATTGGTCCACCGTTTGGACACTTTTGGCCACTGTTTTGAGGTGGGTTAAGGTCTGCCCCTTTACCATTTAAAGCCACCATTGCATGCTCGTTTCATGTTTGTTGCATGGTTGCTCCATTAAGTGATGTATTATGTTGACCCTATTGCTTAAAGTGTCCATATGTACATTACATTTGCATCTGGTATGCCTAACATTGCATGCTTGCCATACTAGTTGCATGACACTTGGCATGCCTTGCATCTTGATATCATGTTGCATTTTGAGCCATGTTTGCATAACATGCATTGCATTACTTGGTTTGGGGTGTCAAACCAAGTGTGAGGGTTAAGGGGCGTTCATACCATAAGTGATGTAACGTGCCTTAACTCTCGGTCATCGGGGCCTTTGACTTCGACATGATAAGGCCTTGGTCCTCATTCGTGTGTTGCATGCATTTTTTCATCAAATGGCAAGCTCGATCTCTTGAGCTACCATGCACCATTGGTGGCTCGAGTATCGAGGGCCATGTTCCCCTGAGTTCAACACATGATGGGAAACATGACCATGCTCACATGTGCTTGAAAATCCCATGCCATATACTGTCTGTTCTCTGTTGCTGTCAAAACTGTCTCCTGCAGGAAGTTTCTGCCGACCGACATAATTCAGTGCCGACCGGCCATTGGTGAATGGCCGATAAATCCAGAAGCAGCCGATGGAAATTATACACTGCCGGTGGGAATTTCCCCTAGCCGGTGGTACTCTGCAGCATGCAATAAGCCTGTCCCAGCACTTTGGAATTTTTCAGAAAGATAGGGCAGTGTAAACAGAGACAGCCTTGGTATGGTACGGACTTTCCGGGCAAGGCGGGTTCGACCATGCATCATTCGCGCATCTCGAGGCAGAGGCTGTGGCCATCTCTCTCCTTCATTTCACATTCTTTCTTTTAATTAAGTAGAAATTTTGTAATAATTAATTTATTTGTTATTTGGACTGTAATATTTATTTGTACCCTCCGAGTGAGGGCAAATCTGTAATAAATGTGGGTGAGTGTGTGTATGTCTTCCAATCCCCACTTCTTTCTTCCCTTTTATTTACCTGCTTTGATGGTTAGTATTAGGGCACGTTTAAAATTAGCATACCTTATGCAATGCATGCGTGCATTCATACATTTGTCCTGCATGCACCGGGCTCGGTACATCATGTTAACTGCATTTGTATTTCAAATTCCAAGTTGAATACGTGCATCAATTGGTTGCATTTCGCACGCCATGTTTAGGTTAGCCGAGCCTACTCTAATTGCATCTCGCGTGTGTTGCATTAGTCAACTTGACATGAACTAGGATCACGCATGTTTACTAACTAGTTTATTGTTTTGGCACGGAGTACGATGTAAGTATTTATGCTTTAGCATACCGCATGCGTGTGAGTGTTGCCATGACAGTATGTTTGCCATGCGGCTAGATGCTTATATGAGATAAACTGTTTGAATGCCTGTGGGTGAAGGTTGGATTGTTTGAGTTGGAAAAATTCGTTGAAATCCGTATTTTAGCCTACTTGCGAGTAGCAAATTCCAAAACATTTTTCCAAAACAAACGGATATGCAATGCTTATTTCCAAATTAGGCAATCTAGTCTATACTTGTTTGCTGCGCGCATAACATAGTAACGCTAGGCTAATAATTGGTTTAAGAACACATAACGTTTTCAAAAACGGATATCATGGTTAGTAGAGGCCGATCTTCGGATCGGGCGAGAGGGGGTGCTCATAGCTGACCTTCCCCAATCGTACCCTAGCTCCCGAGCCGAGGCAACTCTGGTGATGACGGACATGTGGCCTTCGGCACCGAGTCAGTGTTTCCTAAATTCCCTATAAAAAATATTTAGGTGGCGACTCTGTATCTGGCAAAGCAGTCCATGTTTGGCACTTCTTTTCAAAAATCTGTTTCTCAAAACGATTTGCCGGATTTGGACTCTTTGGTTCAAGATTAAAAACCGTGACACAAATCGAGTCCGAACTGTAGCGGGGTCCCTCACGCGGGCATGCCACAGTTTCTGGCGACTCCGCTGGGGATTATTAGAGAGCTTGACTCAAACTCGTGATATCCTGTTTTGATTTCATTTATGTGTCTCTTTGCATTTGCATTTGCATTGGTGCGCCTAGGAACATAGTGTTTGCCATCTGCCATTCCTGAACGGTTTGCCGGAGGCTTGTCTTGTCAAGGCATGACCATAAGGCTGACCGGTTATGGGCTCTAACAGTATGGGAACACAAACCCCAGTTTTACCGGGGCACCCTTTTCGACCATTCGACCTAGTGCATATTCGGATCCATAGTGACCATTCCAAGTTAGGACAGCCTGCTCACCCGATGTTAGGTTGTTTGAAAATTGTTGCGTGCATAGTGAAACCCTAGCTCCTGACAAAATAGGACAAGGAAACCCTACCCCAACATAGGGGTGTTTTGGCTCTCTTTACCTGCTATGTGCTTTTAGAGTATTGCTCTACAGGAACGTGCATATCAGTTTGCAAGATTGAGTATTAGGCCTGAGGGCATCAATATCAGTTTATGAGCATCAGTTATCTGCGGGTATCAGGTTCAATTTTGGGAACAGAGATTTTGGGGAACAGTGATCAGTATCGAGGAACAGTGTGTTCGGCTTACCAACTGTGTATTATGGATACCCAACTGTGTATTGTATGTTTATTTTATGCCGTTATGCTGTCCGGTTGTTAGTTTATTTACTGCTTTATTTATCTTTTTGCTAGGTGGTTTAGCATCATTGCTTCCAACCCGGTAGATATTCCCCAAGCACTCTGGATCAGAGGTCGTCGGCTCCATCGATCTGAGGATCTGATAGACGGACAGCCGGTGTACCACTCTCTACCCCCGGTTACTAAACGGAAGGCAACTAGGCAGAGGGCATCGGTTCAACAGTCAGTACAGAGGGCTTTATCTACCCCACCTGTGTACAGTAGGGATCATGATCCTGTTTCACCCGCAGAAAGGGAACATATACCAACAATTCAGTCAGAACAGAGCAGCATGGCTAGTTTAGAAGAGATGGTGCGCCAACTCCAAGAAAACATGAAAGTGATGCAGCAGGATGTTGTCCGACAAGCAGAATTCGCCAAACAACAAGCCACTGTTATGAGTGAGCAAGCGGAGTTAATTGTGAGATTGCAACAGCAAACTGGGGCGTCAGCTTCACAGCAAGTCCCTCCCCCACTAAGGGTTCCGATACCCGAAGAGACGCCAAATGCTCGGAATGTCCAAGAAGATACAGACATCCCAATGGGGCCGGCTCCACCCCCGATTCTGCCTCAACAATCCAAGGCACCCACTCCTATCAATCAATCGGATTCTCTCTTCGAGTCCGAGGTAGACCCCGTGGCATTAAAAATGCGCAAGCTTGAAAAGCTGTTCAAGAAATCTTAAGGTGTGAAGTCCATTCCGAACATTGGAGACGGATACACTGACGCAGTTGTGACGCTGCCAGATCGGTTTAAGATGCCACAAATTGATCGTTTTGACGGATCTGAGGATCCTATGGTACACCTGCGACTATTTTTAGACGTCCTAAGGCCAATGCGCCTCACTAGACTGTAGAAGCTGTCTTTATTTGGCCGGACCCTGTCGGGTGTAGCGGCCGCATGGTATGCAAAATTGGAGGATGACGTCAAGAGAAGTTGGGACGAGATGGCTGAGGCCTTCATCCTGCAGTACTCGTATAACACACAAATCGAGATCACAACCCGGGATCTCGAGACAACGAGGCAAGAAACCAAGGAGAGCTTCTCAGAATTCGTAACCAGATGGCGGGCTAAGGCTCCAATGATGACCTTAAGACCCACGGACAAAGACCAGATTCGGATGATTGTGCGCAATCTTCAGCCGAAGCTAATGTAAAAGATGATTGTAATCCCCTTCCTTACCTTTGCTGATCTGCATGAAATGGGGGTGCAGATCGAGGATGCCTTAAAACAAGGGCTGATTGATAACGACCGGGAGCAACCCCGCAGAACTTTCAATCGTAATACTAATGCAGGCCCGAGTGGTGCTACAACTACCAGGACTTCCGAAGTGAGTATGGTCACCACCAACCCTTCCCCGAGAACTATGGCAGCCACACCATTCTCCGGTTTGTCCGGAAGCAACCTACAAACAGCCAAATACCCTCCCAAAAATACCAGAACCTTTGCCCCGCTTTATATGCCCCTGTCCAAAGCTTTGGGGGTTTTGATCAGAAAAGGGCATTTGAAGCCCCTAGAGCCGCGGCCCTTACCGGAAAGACTCCCCGCTGCCCACAATCCAGCCAAGTATTGTGCGTTTCACCAGCAGCACGGTCACGGCACCGACCTGTGCTTTCGATTGCGTCATGAGATTCAAGATCTCATTGATAACGGGGTGATCTTACCTCCTGAGAAACCCAATGTTACTACAAATCCTCTCCCCACACATAACCAAGCTCCACCACCCAAAAGAATCAATTTCATCCACATTGGGGTCATGTCCTACGATCCTAGTATCTACATCACACCCTCCTACCTGCCTAAGCCGGAGGTTTTCCTTCCTGATTGCACCGATTTGTGTATGATGGACGTCTCCATAACCCAACCCAAGCCAGTGGTGGTGACCATCGAGAGCAGGAGAGAGAAAACTCCAAAGGAGAAGGGGGTTGTTGAGCCAGAGTCTGCGGAGTCTGGGAGTGATGTTGGGAATGCTTATAGTCCGAGTGACTACATCTCACCGATGGGCCAGAATAGACTAGATGTGGAATTTCCAGCAGAAGGAGAGCTGTGTGCAATCCAAGGGGACAGTCCAGGACAGGGAACGGATGATTTGACAACTGTGGAATAGGATCTTGCCAAGTTCCAGTTTTACGATAACCAAGATCAAGAAGACTCAGCCATCAACTGGTTCGATTATGAGGAATCGGCAGAGGCCACTGGATGGTTGGACGATCAGCCAGATGTGGTTGGGGAGTTTCAGTCAGAACAAGGCCCGGCAGGGGCAGGAATGTCGATAACGGCCGGGAGGGTCAAAAAACAGAATACATCGCCGGAGAGCGCCGGTGTCGAGAGTTTCGCTCGGGGATGGAGTATTTTGTGCACAGGGATCATTGAACAATCTACTGCATTGGCACAGTCAGAACAGGAAAGATTCGAAGATTCTGAGAGGATCAGGAAGGCAAAACCCCACGCGGGGGTTGAGACTGCCACAAATACAGAAATGGAGAGTGCTGCGGGCATAGGAATAGAAGGTACTGCAAGTATCGGGACAGTTATGCCAGAACCGGACAGGTGCCTGTCAGCTGCAGATGGCATTTGGTGGGAAGACGATGATCTATGTCTTGCCCACACGGACGAGGATTGGGGAGGTAACCAACCAGATGATACCTGGTATATCGGCGAAGTCGATCACATGACTAGGAGTGGACGATACTTCAAGCCTTCACACCTAGATCAACCGGAGGCGTCTGGAAAAGATAAAGAGGCAGAGAAGCAAAAGGAAAAGCAACTCGAAGATGAGGCCGTATTGAGACAATTGAAGAAGATACAAGCAGACATCTCTATCTGGGGACTGCTGATGGCTTCTCGAGTACATAGACAGGCTGTCCTTTTAGCCATGGACAAAGCCAAGCTTTCTATAGACACCACGACCGAACAGCTGGTGGGCCTAGTTTTTTCGGGAGGAAGTTCCCCGGCATTGACCTTTTCTGACAAAGAACTGCCACCTGAGGGTGCGAACCATAACAAGCCACTCTACATCTCTGTGGAGTGCAGAGATAAATGGATACCCGTGGTGCTTGTTGACACGGGGTGCGCCATCAACGTCTGCCCGGCGAGGACAGCCTCTGCGATCGGTTTGAAAGTCGCGGATTTTGTGCCAACGGCCCAGGTGATTCGGGCGTATGACAACACATGCCGGGAAGTAATGGGGACATTTAAGAGTCAAACAAAGGTTGGGCCGGGACAGCATGGGATAGATTTCCATGTCTTGGAGGTTCCTGCAACTTTCAACCTGCTTCTAGGGCGGCCGTGGCTGCATCAGGCAAAGGCAGTCTCCTCCACCCTACATCAAGTGGTGAAATACCCCTATGGGAAGGGAATAGCCATCGTCTTCGGAAACTCATCGTTCCATCCGCCGCCAGAAGTATCCACGCCTGTTCTAGAAATTGAGCACGGTATGGAAGATGTGTTCATATCAGGTTTTACCTTGGCTGAGGCTTGGGTTGTACAGGACATCATGGCTGCTAATGAAGGGGTATATGTCAGTGCTCAGGCAGTCTATCTCATGAAAAAGCTCCAACACATCCCCGGGATGGGATTGGGCAAGAGCGGCCGGAAAGGCGTCGCAGCATTGGCCGAAGTGCCACACAACCCTCATACCTTTGGCTTAGGTTACCTGCCCACCAAAGAGGATTGGTTAAGGAAAGGAAAGGAAATGGCCGGAAGAGCCAGAGCAAAGAAGGCCGGGAAGCCTTTCGAGTTGATGCATAGGCCCATTCAGGGTACCCTAAACGGACGCTTCGTTCGGGAGGGAGAGGACTTTCCGTTTTGTGGCTTCCCAGAACCATGGCTGAACGCGGAGAAGAAGCGCGTGCCGAGCTTTGAGATTTTCTTCGACCTGCAGCTACCTGAAAGTGACATCGCCGAAGGGCAAACAGATCTATCAGTTGAGGCTGAACAAAATAGAGAAGTGCAGTCTGAGAACGCTGAAAATGAAATGGGGGTAGCACTGGCATGTCTGCTTTCAGATCCTCTGATCGAACAGAAGTGCTTGGGGGATAGCTCCTCGGTATGTGTGATCGGGGACGAAACAGCTGCGAGCCTACCAACAACTATTTTGGATGCATCCATTGCACCCTCTCTCGTCTGGCAATATGAAGAAGGATTTTTGTCCAGCAGCACCGGGTCAGGTAGTGAGCCGAAATCTGATTCCACCGAATCTAGTGAGTCGGAATCAGGTTCCAGTTCGACTAAGTCTGAGTCTGGTAATCCTGGGGATGATAACCCAGATGCCACAGTCTTGTCCAGGTCATCTTTTTCTTTCTCTTTTGAGTCTGTTGTAACCGAAGAATCGGACGATTTGGATATGCTTAATGAGAATGATGTGGCTGTGGTTTCTGAGTACTTTTCTGTGCCCTTGATTTATTGCATTAACTCAGACTTTCAAAATTTTGATGAAAACGACGAGGAAGAAATTCCTCCGATTTTGCAACGAAAGCATGATGTTGTAATAAGTATGCGTGCGTGTGTGTATGTCTTCCAACCCCACGTTTTTCTCCCTTTTATTTAATCGCTTTCAATGGTTAGATTAGGGACATTTTCAATTAGCATACC
>NW_021027303.1:19049-123663 GCF_004153795.1 Camellia sinensis | reverse complement strand
TGTCCCCGTGGCCATTTTCCGTGTGGGGGATTGATGTGATCGGAGCTGTTACCCCGAAGGGGTCGAATGGGCATGAGTTTATCCTGGTAGCGATAGATTATTTCACGAAGTGGGTCGAGGCCCAATCATACGCGGTGTTGAAGACGTCGCAGGTCGCGAAGTTCATCAGAAACAACATCATTTGTCGCTACGGAGTGCTAAACGAGATTATTTCGGATAATGGATCCCACTTTAAGAAGGAAGTGATTGACTTGTTGGAGAAATATAACGTGGCTTTTCATAAGTCATCCGCATACCGGCTGCAAACCAACGGAGCAGTTGAAGCCGCCAACAAGAACATCAAGCATATACTGCGGAAGATGGTGGAAACCTACCGGGATTGGCTAGATAAGTTACCGTTTGCTCTGTGGAGCTACAGGACTTCAATTAGAACTTCTACCGGAGCGACTTCGTATTCATTAGTTATGGAATGGAGGCCGTTCTACCTATCGAAATTGAGGTTCTGTCCTTGCGGGTATTGGCTGAGTGTCAGATAGCCGAAGCAGATTGGCAGCAGAGCAGGTTTGAGGAACTCATGCTCTTTGACGAGAGAAGACTGAAAGCACTGTACCACGTTCAAAGTTATCAGCGCAGAATTGCCCGGGCTTTCAACAAGAAGGTTAAGTCCAGGAACCTAAAGGAAGGGGATTTGGTACTCAAGGACAACGGAGCTCCCATCCACGACCCATGGGGCAAGTTCAGACCCAATTGGACCGGTCCCTACATCATCAAAGCTATCTGGTCAGGCGGAGCTGTGGTTCTGATGGACTTAGATGGCCTGGAGTTCTCCCAACCGATCAACATGGACAAGTTGAAGAAATATTACCCTTGAGAGGCTCGCTAGGCCGAAAACCCGAAAGGGCGACCTAGGCAAAAGTTAGAGCACAAAAAATTAGAAAATATAAAAACTGAGCTCGCAAGGCTGAAAACCCGCAAAGGGCGGCTTTGGCAAAAGTTAGAGCGCAAAAGGAGAGTGAAAATACTCGAGTGAACCTAAGCCTGAACTACGTAAGGCTTGATTCCCATCTATGGGATACGTAGGCAGCTTCATCTTGAAGTTCTGCCATAACACTTCCCCGATCAACTTTGTCCATTCAATCGTCTCGGCCATCTTTGTCTATTCAGCATTCAAGGGTTCGGTTATGACCTCCAGCGCAGTGCTCTTCAGACTAGGGGCAACTTTCCGTTGTTGTGCAATGCTGCGACGCTTTCAGACTAGGGGCAGCTTTCCAGTTGCAGGGATCAGGGGTTGTGCATCTCAGTGACAGATCTCAGGCGTGTCCAGTTCTGATCCACATCGAAAATGATTTTTGAGAAGTTTTAATAAAAGCCGACTTTGTTCAAATAATCTTTTTACAACTTCGACCATTTTTGGACCAAAGTGGAAAATTTTCAGTACCACAACCCTCAATTTCATTGATTTCAAAAAAGAGTTCTCCTGCTCTTGCATACAATCGAAGTTGCTTTTTATTACATTCATAAAGAAAACTTGAAAGTACTAATAAAGCAATAAATCTAGGGCATGGCCAAATCAGGTGTTCCTGCGCCCCCCTCCAGAGCTGGTCGAAGCCTCTGATGCCAGGCTGGGCTCGGTCTGTGCTTCTTCGTTGAGCCAATCCACGCACTCGTCAGACAAGGTGCAACTGAAAGTAGGGGTGGGGGCCAGGAGTTCTCTCATCCTCTACGCGGTGGCCTGCCAAACAAGCGGTGCGCCTCGGGCTGGGAATGCAGCAGGATACTCTATCCCCTCTGGCGGGCAGGTCTGATCATGGCCAAATTGGCGTCGAATCCGAAATGGGAAGTAGAATACACAGTGGGTGAGACCAACCAATTGAATCCCAGTCTGCCAGGGCATATTATAACTCATTGCCGGAAGGCTCAGCCAAGGGCACCGCCAAGCAATACGGTCTGCGGACAAGCGGCACATCCAAGCGAACCACCATCCCTCATCCGAGGCATTGACTAGACGGTGCCGGAAGAAGTAGCCGCGAGCTGAATATGCTGGGCAAGAGTCCACAACCTGCAGTTTGTCCATCAACCATACCTGGGGAGGGATGAAAAATGAGAGAGTAAAGAATAGAGAGATGCACGAGGAGAGAAAAGTGAGAATAGGATTTTGTGAGAAAAGACCGAGCTTGAGGGCCGAGTGATGTGAGCAATGCATAAATGCGAGATTGGGTGGGAAACATTACCTGTAGTAGTAGTGGACTCCCTGCTAATCTGGTCGTCTCATGACGACAAAAGGCGTCTAAACCCATTAACGTCTCAGCCAGAGTCATGGCAATACAACTCTTGCCCTCCTTCAAGCCTTGGGCAACCTCAATCAGCCGGACACTAGACCCTCCAGAGCCTGAGACGAATAGAAAATGGGACAGCATGCACAAACAGAGGGCATGTCGCCGGAAGCAAAGTGATGGTTGTTGCGATCACTAGCATCAGAAAACTGATCGGTCAAACTCGGAATGTCCAACATCCCGTCACCAATCAGAGACCGAGCATACTGAGTCTACACAGTCGCCCTAGGGATTGGGCATGGCCAAAATTAAGTTGGGGTAGAAGCTCCTCGTCGCGCTCGGACTCCATTAAGGCTCGGAAATCTTCAAAGGTAGGACATATCTCTTACCCGGCGAAGCTAAAGACATGCGTCACCGGATTCCAAAACGTTGCCGCGGCTTGAAGGAACGGGAGGTGCAACGGAGTACGACCCAGAGTGAATAGTGCATTTATGCCCAAACCCCGGAAGTTTAACTTTTCCGAGCCATCCAAGCTAGCAATCCAAGCTGTGAGATTTTGAGCAAGAAACGCTTCCATCAGAGAAAATCAGTGTGGAATTGAGAAAAGCTACGAAGTTGGGGTCTTTTGTAGGAGATAAGGTTGGGTGGAGGACAGGTGTCAACATTCTGGTGATTCCCTCATTCATAGCTGGCCGGCCAAAAACTCTGCCGACCGGCCATCATATTTTGCCGACTGAACAAATTTTTGGCCGATGGCCATTCCTTGTGGCCGATGGCCTCTCCTCCTGGCTGATGGGCTTCCTCCTAGTTCCCTAAGCTGTTTATGCTAGGGATTGAGGAACTCCACCACCTCCGATCCCTCCCCCGGTGACCGATTCTTGCGAAGTCACGCCTGTTTGCTTATCGAGTTATTTTTTTGAACATTTGCTTATCGAGTTGTATTTCACTCTCTTTGAGTTTTTGATTTATTTATCGAGTTGTACTCACGCTTGTTTGGTCCTATCATGCCTTTGTACATTTGCTTATCGAGTTATAAGTCGGTTCACTACCTAATTATTACGATGCGAATACTCGGTGTTCAAAATGAGTTCGATTTCGTTCACATTGTGGTGTGATACCTTGGGATGCGATGCATAGAAAGTTTACAAACGCAAACATCTTTTGAATAAAATGGTTGTTTCATTCCCGTCACGTGCTTTGCAAAATGCGTAATTCTGAGAGAGAATAAAACCTGCCCGAGGCAGTGCAATTTGCGTAAACTACTAGTAAAAAGGAAAGTAAAACATAGAATGACAGGGTAGCCAAGTGTCGGAATGGATACCAGCAAAACTCCCCTTGCGGTCAACGCACCTTCCATGCTTTTGTTCGGGTCAACGACGTGGTTTCGCACCTTCGTTACTCGAGACCATGCGGGGAAGTACGCTTTTGAAACATGGACCTTCGAGTTGACCTCAGGCCACAACCTCTACCAATGATGCTCGATACGTACGAAGAACGTTCCTTCCCGTATCCTTTTCATGTTTTGAGGGTTCCTACAAATCGCTTCAATTGCGCTGTGTTACAGTATTTTACATCCCTACATTATGAATGATATGTCCTCACTCACATATGTTCAAGCATGTTAATTACATTACCTGCGTAGACCGCATGTTTGTAAACACTTTTATTATTTGCGTAGACCGCATGTTAATTACATTACCTGCGTAGACCGCATGCTTGTAATCACTTTTATTACTTGCGTAGACCGCATGTTAATTACATTACTCGCGTAGACCGCATGTTTTACTTGCGTAGACCGCATGTTAATTACATTACCTGCGTAGACCGCATGTTTGTAATCACTTTTATTACTTGCGTAGACCACATGTTTTGCTTGCATAGACCGCATGATTAATCAATTTCATTACTTGCGTAGACCGCATGTTAATTACATTACCTGCGTAGACCGCATGTTTGTAATCACTTTTATCACTTGCGTAGACCGCATGTTAATTACATTACCTGCGTAGACCGCATGTTTGTAATCACTCTCTTTACTTGCGTAGACCGCATGTTAATTACATTGCTGCGTAGACCGCATGATTAATCAATTTCATTACTTACGTAGACCGCATGCATTGCTTGCGTAGACCGCATGATTAATCAATTTCATTACTTGCGTAGACCGCATGTTTTGCTTGCATAGACCGCATGATTAATCAATTCCATTACCTGCGTAGACCGCATGTTTTGCTTGCGTAGACCGCATGATTAATCAATTTCATTACGTGCGTAGACCGCATGTTTTGCTTGCGTAGACCGCATGATTAATCAATTCCACTACCTGTGTAGACCGCATGTTTTGCTTGCGTAGACCGCATGGCTAATCAATTTCATTACTTGCGTAGACCGCATGTTTTGCTTGCGTAGACCGCATGATTAATCAATTTCATTACCTGCGTAGACCGCATGTTTTGCTTGCGTAGACCGCAGGTTAATTTCATTGTTTGCGTAGACCGCATGCTTACGATCAAATTCATTGCCTGCGTAGACCGCATGTTCCACTTACACATTTATACCTTCACTTGCTTTGCGTTGTCACGCATTTCGAGCACACTATTACGCATGTTGTTAACGGCATTGTACCTGTTAAGTTTGTTTTCTTTGTAGGCACGATATTGTATGTACGGTTCATTTGAGGTTGTTGCAACTAGACGAGCCGCACAACTATTGTATCCTCCAAGTGAAACGTATTGAGAATTACGTAATTCTCTTACATCCCTTCTGCATTGTAGTGTAGTTCGGTGTATGCTAGCTTAAAATTGTTGCATGTGTGCTTCATTACAGCTTTCGTTGCATGATCATAAGTTGTGTCTGGCTCTGTGCATTGTCTTGCATTTTGCCCCTGCCTTCGGGCGCATATCTTGTTTGTCTTGCATGTTTGTTTGAGTCTTCGGCCTTGTCAAAAATGGGTCGTCTCTGGGCTTTGACATTCACTCCCGTCATTGTTATGACTTTCGAGTTCTGTCAAAGAGGGGCAACTGTAGACACCCCATTTTTGACCGTCCTCGAGACTTGGACGTCACCGTTTGAACACTCGGTGATTATCCATGTTTGTGTTCGTTTGGAGTTACCAGAGGTCTCGGCTACGTGCCCTGCCTCAGGATCTCCGAACTTGACCGTTTTGTGTCTGGTTTTGTGCCAAACAGTTGTGTTTTGACTTGGAGGAGTAGGGAATGCCTTGTGAGGCATCCCCACAGACCACCGGCAGTGACTAGAGGTCACCGGCTGGTTTTTGATTCCATCGGCACCTTTTGTTGCCGGTCGGCACTGTTTGTTGCCGGTCGGCACTAAATTTTTTCAAAATGAAATTTTTGGGCAGCCGACCACTGTTCATCTACTTTATGTAGATATTTTGTGCCAGCTGTGATAGCTGGCACCAACTCTGCTTCCCTCCATACACGTGTATGGAGGGATTTCCCTCTAAGCAAGCTTGTTGTATAAGCTTTGCAAGAGGAAGTTCTATAAAGAGGAGGGGCCTTCTCTTTGCTCTAGGTTAGAGACTTTGAAGGAAAAACCAGAGCTTACACATATAGATACACCCTATCTCTATATTTCCCTCCATCTCCTCCTTTGTGTGTGTTTCTTGGTCTAAAAGTGTGGTTTTACCTTACTTTTGCACCAATACACACACTATTACACCTTGCTCCGAGATTGAGGACTTTGAGGGTTGATTCTTGAGATTTTGGACTGTTTTTTATCAAAAGAAGGGGGCTTCCTTGGCTGTTCTTGAAGTGTGCTTCAAGGGTGAGCATTTTACTTTAGTTTCCCCAAACTTGCACTAGTTTTTTACCTATCTTACTTGTTGATTTAGCTTTTGTGCATAACATAAAAAAGGATTGTATTTTCATGCTTAAGAACTTTCATTAAGAGTCTTTCATGGTTTGAGTTCAAACTCACCCTCTTAGGCCTTATTTGGCCTTTTTGTTGCCTCCTTGGTAAGGCCTCGTTTGCTTAAGTGTTTTGGTCTCCTCACCACTGAAAACCAGTGGATTTTCAGTGATGAGAAAGGTGGTTTAAAGTCTTGCAAAGGGGAGGGACACCCCTCTCCCTTCATTGTCTTATTTCCTTGCATTTTTGGCTTAAAAGGGTAACATGGCATGCTTGATCATTTTTGGCCCCATTTCAGAAGTTTTTTTGGGTGTTTTGGTCATATGTGATCTCTGTTTTGGCCGGATTTGTACCCATTTGCATGCTTAATATACTTGCTTTACATTCCTCCATTTGGCCTAGAATTGTATCTTGTGTTTAGGCCATGATTCTTGCATGTGTTGGCTTGGTTCCATGAAGATGTTGGCATTATTTTACTATGTTTAAGGTCTGTTGGCCTTTATTTCAGTCATGCTTGCCTTGTTTGGTGTCACCTCTTTGTATTTTGGCTTGTAAGCCTTGAGCATATTGAGCTCCAACATGCATAGCTTCGGCCATCCTCATGATTTACCATCATTTAGGGTCAAATTTCAGCCTATAAATCATGCTTGTATGCTTGCATTTGTGACCTCTTCCATGCTCTTAGGGTGTACCCTTTTATGCCTAGAAATGAGTCTTGGTGGATGCATTTCATGGGAGCCACCTAAGTTGTCATATTAGGAGGTTTTGTAGTCCCTTTTTGCATGTTAAAATTCTGTTTTGACTTGTCCAAGTCATGCCATGAATGGTTATGTTGGTGGGAGTGAAGTGCCTCCTTTTTGTGCCTTAACCTTAGGACCATTGGCTTGCTTGTTGGCATGAGAATTGGTCCACCTTTTGGACACTTTTGGCCACTGTTTTGAGGTGGGTTAAGGTCTGCCCCTTTACCATTTTAAGCCACCATTGCATGCTCGTTTCTTGTTTGTTGCATGGTTGCTCCATTAAGTGATGTATTATGTTGACCCTATTGCTTAAAGTGTCCATATGTACATTACATTTGCATCTTGTATGCCTAACATTGCATGCTTGCCATACTAGTTGCATGACACTTGGCATGCCTTGCATCTTGATATCATGTTGCATTTTGAGCCATGTTTGCATAACATGCATTGCATTACTTGGTTTGGGGTGTCAAACCAAGTGTGAGGGTTAAGGGGCGTTCATACCATAAGTGATGTAACGTGCCTTAACTCTCGGTCATCGGGGCCTTTGACTTCGACATGATAAGGCCTTGGTCTTCATTCGTGTGTTGCATGCATTTTTACATCAAATGGCAAGCTCGATCTCTTGGGCTACCATGCACCATTGGTGGCTCGAGTATCGAGGGCCATGTTCCCTTGAGTTCAACACATGATGAGAAACATGACCATGCTCACATGTGCCTGAAAATCCCATGCCATATACTGTCTGTTCTCTGTTGCTGTCAAAACTGTCTCCTGCAAGAAGTTTCTGCCGACCGGCATAATTCAGTGCCGACCGGCCATTGGTGAATGGCCGATAAATCCAGAAGCAGCCGATGGAAATTATACACTGCCAGTGGGAATTTTCCCTAGCCAGTGGTACTCTGCAGCATGCAATAACCTGTCCCAGCACTTTGGAATTTTTCAGAAAGATAGGGCAGTGTAAACAGAGACAGCCGTGGTATGGTACGGACTTTTCGGGCAAGGCGGGTTCGAGCATGCATCATTCGCGCATCTCGAGGCAGAGGCTGTGTCCATCTCTCTCCATCATTTCGCATTCTTTCTTTTAATTAAGTAGAAATTTTGTAATAATTAATTTATTTGTACCCTCCGAGCGAGGGCAAATCTGTAATAAGTGTAGGTGAGTGTGTGTATGTCTTCCAATCCCCACTTCTTTCTTCCCTTTTATTTACCTGCTTTAATGGTTAGTATTAGGGCACGTTTAAAATTAGCATACCTTATGCAATGCATGCGTGCATTCATACATTTGTCCTGCATGCACCGGGCTCGGTACATCATGCTAACTGCATTTGTATTTCAAATTCCAAGTTGAATACGTGCATCAATTGGTTGCATTTCGCACGCCATGTTTAGGTTAACCGAGCCTACTCTAATTGCATCTCACATGTGTTGCATTAGTCAACTTGACATGAACTAGGATCACGCATGTTTGATAACTAGTTTATTGTTTTGGCATGGAGTCCGATGTAAGTATTTATGCTTTAGCATACCGCATGCGTGTGAGTGTTGCCATGACAGTATGTTTGCCATGCGGCTAGATGCTTATATGAGATAAACTGTTTGAATGCCTGTGGGTGAAGGTTGGATTGTTTGAGTTGGAAAAACTCGTTGAAATCCGTATTTTAGCCTGCTTGCGAGTAGCAAATTCCAAAACATTTTTCCAAAACAAACGGATATGCAATGCTTATTTCCAAATTAGGCAATCTAGTCTATACTTGTTTGCTGTGCGCATAACATAGTAACGCTAGGCTAATAATTGGTTTAAGAACACATAACGTTTTCAAAAACGGATATCATGGTTAGTAGAGGCCGATCTTCGGATCGGGCGAGAGGGGGTGCTCATAGCTGACCTTCCCTAATCGTACCCTAGCTGCCGAGCCGAGGCAACTCTGGTGATGACGGACATGTGGCCTTCGGCACCGAGTCAGGGTTTCCTAAATTCCCCATAAAAAATATTTAGGTGGCGACTCTGTATCTGGCAAAGCAGTCCATGTTTGGCACTTCTTTTCAAAAATCTGTTTCTCAAAACGATTTGCCGGATTTGGACTCTTTGGTTCAAGATTAAGAACCGTGACACAAATCGAGTCTGAACTGTAGCGGGGTCCCTCACGCGGGCATGCCACAGCATCACATAGTAAATTTAGGCTAATAATCGGAATAAGAACGCATAATGTTTTCAAAACAAGATATCATGGTTAGTAGAGGCCGATCTTCGGATTGGGCGAGAGGGGGTGCTCATAGCTGACCTTTCCCAATCGTACCTAAGTTCCCGAGCCGAGGCAACTCTGGTGATGACGGACACGTGGCCTTAGGCAAAATGAGATAGGGTTTCCTAAATTCCCCCAAAATAAAATATTTAGGTGGCGACTCTGTATCTGGCAAAGCAGTCCATGTTTGGCACTTCTTTACAAAAATCTGTTTTCCAAAACGATTTGCCGGATTTGGACTCTTTAGTTCAAATTTGAGTCTGAATTGTAGTAAGCCCAAATGAACAAATCGGGATTTTCCACCCGGGATGTTCGGGGACGTCTGTAGACACCCCATTTTTGACCGACCTTAAGACTCAGATGTCACTGATTGAGCGCTCGGTGATATTGCATATTGTGCTCGTTCTGAGGTTTCAGAGTCTCGGCTGCGAGCCTTGCCTCCGGACTTCCGGACTCTTTTGTGCCTTGCCTCGGTTTGCAAACCAGGTCCTGTTTTCTCTTCCCGAAGGGAGGGAGAGGTCTTGTAGATCATTTCTCAGTGGCCGTAGGCTACGTTTTTTGGTCGTAGGCCATTTTTCCCGTTTGGAGCCCGGTTTCCGGTTTTCGGAGTTGTCGGCCGTGTGCCTCGGTTCGGGACCATCTAACCACCTCCGTTTGCTCTGGTTTTTGGTATACACCTTATTTCCTCCCTTTTGAGGAACACTGTGGGGCGAGAGACCAGCTTCGTGGTCGAATGCCACCTCCGGTGCTTAACAGCCCATTTTCGGGGCCCCGGGCCGCGCGTTTCGGTCCCCGAACCTCCGTTTTGCATCCGTTTTGGTTCATTTTTGGTGGAGACCTTATTTTCATTGTTAGGAAGCTTGTAGGAGGGTGGGAGGCCAGAAATTGTTCTGAAAAGCCAGCTTTATTTCTTCATCGCTCTCCGTCGCCCGTTTTCCTCACTAAATGCTAATGTTTACCACCCCGGGGCCACTTTCTTTAGCCCTAAACCCCATATTTGTGTTGTACATACCTGGGAGGCCACTAATATGTATAGGCTGGCCATTAATTGTCTCAAACCCTTTTGAGCCCCTCTAAAAAGTTGTATTTTCTCTCTCCTGGTTCACATTTTCTGGGTTTTGACCACATATTTGTGTTGTGCACACATGGGAGGCCACTTTTTTGGGGTGGCCGGCCAGCAATTCTAATTGACCCTTTTGACCCCTGGCCGGCCAGCCATGGGGGGTGACTGGCCGGCCACCTGAACCTTTTGGACTTGGCCGGTCATGATCCCCTCTCCAAGTGTATTCCAGCTGTTTCCCGCCAGATCCTGTATCCGAGGGGCTGCCTTTTGGGGGCGAAATTTGAATTTGGTTTTCCCCCCCTTTCCTTGGCCTCTCTCCCTCTTTATAACCAGCACCCTACCTCATTTCTAAGGGATAGAAAAACCAGCTGGGATTCATATATACACCCTTCCATATATCTCTCTCATTTAAGCCTCCAATCATCCTTGTTCTTGACCTTTACACTACACCTTCAAGCCTACTACCTCCACACCCCATTCCAGCACCTTGGAGGCCATTTGCAAAGGTTAAAAGCTCAGAAATTTGGACCAAAAGCTGCTGGAAAGCTTCTCTTCAAGGGTGAGTCCCTATTTCTCATTTTCTTGCCTTATTTTGCATGATTGGTTAGCCTTATTTACAAGTATTTTTGGGCTCTGACCTGAACTGGAAATAGTCATATTTTGAGCTACTTTTTATGTTTGATCAAGGGTCTTTCCCTGTTTGAGGTCTCCTCCTCCCCCTTTGTGTTTAAACTCTCTTTTAGGCGTATTTTTGCATGATATTTTAGGCTTATTTGTGAGCTGTTTTGGACTTGGTCATAAAATGTGAAATATCTTTTTTTGAGCCCCTCTTCAACTTTGTTGAAGGGCTCTTTGCCATTTGAGGTCAGGTGCTACCACTTGTCTCTTTATCCCTCTTTTAGGCCTTTTTCTTGCATGATAGTTTAGCCCTATTTGTGATCATTGTAGTGGATTGATGTAAACTGTAAAGTGCTTAATTTTGTGCCTCTCTTCAACTTTGTTGAAGGGTTCTTCACTGTTTGGGGCCAGCTGCTGTCCCTTTTCTCTATTCTCTCTTTTAGGGCCATTTTTGCATGACAGATTGGCCCTATTTATGTTCATTTTTGAGATTTGTTATAAACTGGAAAAAGGCTTGTTTCGACATCATCATCATGTTTTATTAAGGGAATTTTCTTATTTGAGGTCTCATTCTTCCTTTTATGCTTGATTGTCCCTTGTTTTGAGCCTTACACCTAAGCTCTTGTTGTATGCTTTGTTTAGCCTTCTAGCCACTAAAATCCAGTGGATTTTCAGTGGCTAGCACACTATTTTGAGCCTCCAAATCAGAGGGGGGTGACCCCCTCTCTCCTTGACTTGTTTGGTGGTCATTTTGGCCTTCCAAAGAGACCCTATTTGGCATGCTTCGAAGCCAATTTCCAGGGTCAATTTGGTGAGTTTTAGGACTACCATATTTGATTTTCATAGTTGTTTATGCCATGCTAAATGTCTACCTTGCATGTGCTTTGTAATAACCCGACCCTCGTACATGTTTTCGGATCCTCTTTTATGATTTCAAATACTTATTGTGAAATCCTATGAGGAATTAAAGTTAAGTAAGTGAACCATATGTTTAAGGATGTCTATCTGTTCAACAAGAAAAGTATCTGTTACATTAGAAGGTTTGAATCAGAAATTGGAGGCCTTAAGGGCTTAATTATTTGAAAATGATTTCATATATGTGATCAACATAATTTTTATGCAATATTAGGCATTTTTGTGAAATTTCAATTTCAGATGTTTAAACGATTGATTTTCGTCTTTATTCAATCTATATATATATATATATATATGTATGCTTATGAGAAGCCTCAAGACTTAGACACTTCATATAACATATGTCCTGGAAGAAAAGGAAGAAAGGCTAAGATCAAGGAAGAGTAGAGAGAAATTGAAGCCAAGGTAAGTTGGATTTCCCTAACCCAATCCTCTCCCTCAATTTTGAAATAGGAAGCTTTTGATGTTGTATAAAATCTTGGATGTGTGTGTGTGTGTGTGTGTGTTGAAGACTTGGCTTGATAATTCTACTATATGTGTATTTTGGACCCAATTCAAGTTATCTATCCATGCTTATGCCATGTTTTTGTATATCAATACATGTGTGTGTGAAGTTAAGAGCCTCAAGAATGAAATTATGTTAATGAGCTTCAATTATGCCATGTTCTTGTCCAAGTCAATTAAGTGGTGTTCATGAGTTTAATATGTTGTGTGTTGTACCTTGATTTACATGCTTTTTCAACCACGAATGAACCATGAATCAGCCATAAAAAGCCCCAAGTTAAACCCCTTAAATATGCACCAAGGGTTGAAATATTGCAGAATTTCGGATTGGGAAAATGCAGAATCGCCGCACGTGCGGGAGTCATTGCCGCACGAGCGGGAGCCAATCGCCGCACGTGCGGGGGTTGTGGCCGCACGTGCGGGAGAAGAACAAAATTGGAGTTTTGATTCTGCCTAAAAGGCACGTGCAGGCCGCACGTGCAGGGATCCTAGCCGCACGTGCGGCACATGTTGAAAAGTATGACTTTCTCCGTTTTTCGTGTAGGACCCTCTAATGTTGTCGAAATGTATATTTGATGCCTTTTCGATATCGATAAATTCCTTCGAAGCAAAGCGGAATAGAAAGTAATTTGATATGGGAAATGAGCTAATATGTGAGTTTGAATGTGTGCAGGGCACACTTCGGGAGGAACAAGCACGTCGTTATAACACCGTGAGTAATAGTACGAAGATATACCTTTTATTTATCATTGATAACTACTATCGCTAACGCTTTGTTTCTTGTAAGTGTTACACAAACATGTTACACGAACATTTATGATGATTGAAAGTCAATGTGAACGTTGAAAGATTGGCATACATCGGTATGACTTTGAAATGACTATGTTCTGTTAATAACGAATAATAATTCTCTATTAATTATAAGCAAACCACGTCGTTTCTGAATGAATATATGGAATTATGTACATCTTTAAACCAAGTATCTGTATGAAACTAAGATTATTCCATTGTGATACATATGGACCTAAGGTCGTTAAGAACCTATGACAAACATGCAAATGTGTAACATTCAAATGGGACTCACGTTAGGATGTGGGTTATTCTGTCCTTATTAAGCATATGGTAATGATATATGTGTCCTCAGTTGACAGTTGTTATTATTATTATTCAGTTGTCTGCGAGACACCTGTATTAATTTGTAACCAAGCTATGGGAAACTTATGGGCATTGTTACATAATGGAATTCTACGAAAACTGGAATTATTTCTATTACTATTCCAATTATGCTATGCTAAGACATGATATGATGATTCGGTCTTTAAGACTTATGAAATTCTGGTATGGAACAAAGTGCTGTACTGAACTAAGTGTTGCAATGCAAGTTACCGCTAGAATCCGTACGAGCCACCTCTTGAGTCCATACATATGTGAAAGTTATGAGGCCAATGGCCATTTTGTATGTAGTATGAAACAAAGTGCTGTACTGAACTAAGTGCTGCAATGCGAGTTACCGCTAGAATCTGTACGAGCCACCTCTTGAGTTCATACATGTAAGACAAGGGCTTTATGCCATTACATGGGCTTTATGCCATTACATGGGCCTTATGCCAATCTGATAAGGGCTTAAGCCGTTCTGGTATGAAACAAAGTGCTACACGGAACTAAGTGCTACGATGTGAGTCACCTCTAGAATCCGTGTGAGACACCTCTTGGGTTCATATATCTATATGTTTCAAGGGGCTATAATGCCAATATGTTTCAAGGGCTTTTTATGCCATATGTTTCAAGGGGCTATTATGCCAGATGTTCCAAGGGCTTTTTATGCCATATGTTTCAAGGGCTTTAATGCCAATGTGTTTCAAGGGCTTTAATGCCAATGTGTTTCAAGGGTTTTAATGCCAATGTGTTTCAAGGGCTTTGTGCCATTCTGATAAGGGCTTTATGCCATTCTGATAAGGGCTTCATGCCATTTTGTTAAGGAATTCATGCCATTTTGTTAAGGATTTCATGTCGTTTTGTTTAGGGCTTAAAGCCACTGTGTTTAAGATTGGGGCCAAGGCCGTTCTATAAAAGATACTTTAAGTATAAATGATTTTGAACACGACTATGCCATACAATGTCTAATGAAATCCGTATTTTGAGTTACGAAATGTTTCATATGATAAGTAATTTCTGAAATGAGAAAAATGCTATGAACTTCTGATATGTTTATGACATGATACGCTTTCTGGATAATTTTCCCAAAATGCCTAGATGCACTATGAAACCCCGAATATTCAAGATATGACAAGTTTTCTGAAAAAGATACTCTGCTATGCATATAGAAATAAATAAGCCATATGTTCTCTTTATTGATAAATGCACGTATATGTATTATAAGTCACGTTGAGCATTGAATTGTTATGTGCTATTATTCACTGAGCTTGACTCACTCTATTCTATGTTTGTTTCTGTAGGCACTCAAACTGGAGGTCAACCTTAACTTGTGGCTTTTGTTACCCAATTGTCAATCCCTGAGTATCTAAGCTCCTAGATGTTGATCGTTCAAGTTATGGAGTTTTGCTAAGTTTTTAATTTGTACCCTACATGGCTTTTAAGATCGATGTATATGTATATGTACATAGCTGTCTTCAGATGCACGTCTCTGTATATTTATCTGCATTATGTAATTTGTGATCCTGGCATGGTAGTGGTAGCTCAATGGGTATTATGTTACGCGATTATATGTTAATATATGCTTCCGTTCAGGCCCCATAAGTTATATTCATCAGGTTTTAGGTCCATTTTTGAGGTGGTCATGCCCAAACTTTTAGGGGCGAGTTTGAGGTGTGACATGCTTAATAACTCCTTGCATGGCCCTCCAAAGTAACTCATTATTTTTGCATACCATGGTTGCATATCAGTGGTTATTTGGGCCTATTTTCACATGATTTATTCACTGATTTTTGCTGGTTTGGTAAGATTCCAGGTGCATCATATACTTGCCATGTAAACCAT
This sequence comes from Camellia sinensis, assembly GCF_004153795.1. NCBI lineage: Eukaryota > Viridiplantae > Streptophyta > Magnoliopsida > Ericales > Theaceae > Camellia > Camellia sinensis. Next base: position 108,437 of record NW_021027303.1, on the reverse strand, counting down.
GATTACTAGTCAAGATTGCATGCTATTTTGTCCACCATGCTAGCATCTTTTGGCCATGCTTTGAACTGGAAATGTTCATATTTTGGGACTGCCTTGGCTCTGTCTTCATGCTTCATGATCAAATAATGCAAGCTTTGTATAGCCATAAGTCATTCCATGTGCCTAGTTTCGAGTTTCGGGTTTCATCTCATGCATCGGGTGCCATTTTTCCATGTTTCGGGGCTGTTTAGCATCATGTTTCGGTGCTGAAATTCACATGCTTGTATTCCATCTTGCATCCCTTGCCATACCTTGTTAGTGTTGCATGTTGTGCCTTAGGATCGGTCCTCGGTTTGTGTGCATGTGTGCACACATTTCGATAGTCCCATTTTCACCTAATGGCTACTGATGTGAGTGCGGCTGAGGTCCACTCATGTTGATGTAAGTCCATCTTGCATTGTGTATGCTGTTTCATTTCATAGCATTGTGTATTCTAGGTTGTATGTTAGAGCATTGTGTATGCCTCGTTACATCGTGCATTGTGTATGCCATTTCATAGCATTGTGTATGCTAGGATGCATGTTAGGATCGCATTCATGCATGTCATGCATATTGCATTGTGCTTGGGATAGGAGTTAGCCCAAGCACGGGAAACGAGGGACGTTTCGTACTCCGAGCGACGGAACGTGTCTCAATTCCCGGTCGCCGACACTCCGGATTATCCATGATGGAGTCTAGGCCTTATTGTGTCCATATGTGCATTCATTTCATATTGAGTCATGGAATTCGACTTCTCGGCCATCATGCATCGAGAAGCGAGATTGGTGGCACGAGGATCGAGGACTACACTCCCTGAAAAGTAGTCATGCATACATATGTGAAAATACTTTGCCATGCCCCTTTGTTGCTCTCTGTTGCAGCAAATCAGAAATCAGCAACCTTTCGGAGCCTGGCACGCATCCCAAGAATAATTGCAAACAGAGGCAAACCGGGGCATCGCAAGGGATTTCTCGCAGAAGGCAACCCGAGCATGCATCATTCATCATTTGGAACAGAGCTGAGGCGGTCCATGGATTTGCGTGCCAATTTACTGCTTTCCTAGATTAATTTGGTAATTAATTAGGATTCTGTATTTATTCGGGACTGTATTATTTATTCATTTGGGACTGTATTATTTATTCGGACCCTCTGCGCGAGGGCAACGTTGTAATAAGTGTGCGTGTGTGTGATGTATGTCTTCCAACCCCACGTCTTTCTCCCTTTTATTTACAGTATGATAGCATGTTTGCATTCATTCATTCATCTTTCTTGCATGCACCGGGCTTGGCGCATCATACTAACTGCATTTGTATCTCAATTCCAAGTTGAATACATGTTAGTTGTAGCATTTCACATGCCATCTTTAGAATAGCCGAGCCTATCTTAGTTGCATTTTGCATGTGTTGCATTAGGCATTTTTGTATAGTTAGGATCATGCATGGATTTCTAACATAGCTTTTATTTTGGCTTGGAATACTCGGTAAGTGTTTATGCTTTAGTATCCTTGCATGTGTGTGAGTGACTGCCATGATAGCGTGCTTACCATGAGGCTATATGATTATGTGATATAACTGCCTGAATGCTTGTGGGTGAAGGTTTGGTTATTTGGATTGGAACAAATCATTGACTATGAGTTTTAAGCCCACTAGATAGTGGCAAAATCATGTCTTCTTTAGCCCACCCGAGGGTGGTAAATCCACGTCTTAGCCTACTTGCGGGTAGCACTATCAAACCATCTTTCAAACAAACAAACATGAAATGTTTTGTTCTAATTCAGGCGACCTAGTCTATACTTGTATGCTGTGCGCATCACATAGTAAATCTAGGCTAATAACCAGAATAAAAACGCATAATGTCTTCAAAACTACATATCATGGTTAGTAGAGGCCGATCTTTGATCGGGCGAGCGGGGGTGCTCATGAAGTGACCTTCCCCAATCTTACCCAAGTTCCCGAGCCGAGGCAACTTTGGTGATGACGGACACGTGGCCTTAGGCAACGAGTCAGGGTTTCCTAAATTTTTCCAAAATAAAACATTTTGGTGACTCTGTATTTGGCAAAGCAGTCCATGCTTGGCACTTCTTTCAAAATCTATTTTCTCAAAACGATTTTCCGGATTTGGACTCTTTGGTTCAGATTTAGAACCGTTACAATTTGAGAGTCCGAACTTGTAGTGAGCCCAAAATGAACAGAACGAGACTCATTCATCCCGAGACGTTCGGGGACATCTACAGTTTATGGCGACTCTGCTGGGGATCTTTTGAGAACTTGACTCGAACTCATGATATTTGTTTTTGACTACACTTATGTGTTTCTTTGCATTGCATGTGCATTGGTGCGCCTAGGACACTGTGTTTGCCATCTGCTATTCCTGAACGGTTTGCCGGAGGCTTGTCTTGTCAAGGCATGACCATAAGGCTGACCAGTTATGGGCTCTGCCAGTATGGGAACACAAACCCCAGTTTTACCGGGGCACCCTTTTCGACCATTCGACCTAGTGCATATTCGGATCCATAGTGACCATTCCAAACTAGGACAGGTTGCTTACCCGATATAGGTTGTTTGAAACCGCTGCGTGCATAGTGAATCCCTAGCTCCAGACAAAATAGGACAGGGAAACCCTCCCCCAACATAGGGGTGTTTTGGCTCTCAATTATCTGTTATGTGCTGTCAGAGTGTGTCTCTATAGGGGTTGCATGTATCAGTTTGCGAGTTTAGGGCATCAGGCCTGCGGGCCTCAGTTAGTGTTTGAAAATCAGTTATCTGCGGGTATCAGATTCGGTCATTGGGAACAGTGATTCAGGGATAATGATCAGTGATTGAGGACGGTGTGTGTTCAGCTTACCGACTGTGTGTTGTTATGCCCGGCTGTGTGTTGTGCATTTACTTTAAGTTGATATGTTGTCCGTTTATCTGTTTATTTATTTCCTTATTGCTTTATTTATCTTTTACTAGGGGACAGTTTTAGCACAATTGCTTCCGACCAAGTAGATATTCCCCAAGCACTCTGGACAAGAGGTCTCCGACTCAATCGATCCGAGGATCTGGTTGACGGACAACCAGTGTTCCACTCTCTACCCCTGGTTATCAGGCCAAGACCAAGGAAACGCGGTATAACCGAGCAGAGGTTGCCAGAGCAGTGGATTACCCTATCAGTGGACAGTCAGATTGAGATCCCAATTGTTGCTATAGAAATAGACCTGCCAATAGTTCAGACAAATCAGGGCAGTATGGCGACACCGACAGGAGTTGAGGAAATGATGCGTCAGATTCAAGAGACCATGAGAGCCATGCAGCAGGACCCTGTTCGCCGGGATGAGTTTGCCAAACAGCAGGCCGAGATCATGGCCCAGCAAGTAGAATTAATTGCCAGGCTGCAACAACAAATCGGAGCATCTGCTTCACACCTGGTTCCTTCCCCACCAAGAATCCCAGCACCCGAGGAGGCACCAAATGTCCAGACAGATACAGACATACGAATGGGGCCAGCTCTGCCCCCAATTCTGCCCCAGCTGTCTAAGGCACCTACGCCTGTCAATCAACTGGACTCTCCCTCCGAGTTCGAGGTAGACCATACAGCACTGAAATTGAGCAAACTCGAGAAGCTATTCAAAAAATCCCAGGGGGTAAAGGCTATCCCGGATATCGATGACGAATATACCGACGTGGCTGTAACGTTGTCGGAAAGATTCAAAATGCCGCAGATCGATTGCTTCAACGGATCTGGTGATCTCATGGTCCACCTCCGTCTATTCTCAGATATATTACGGCCAATGGGCCTCACCAGACCCCAGAAGCTTTCGCTATTCGGCTGGACCCTGTCAGGCGTGGCCGCTATCTGGTATGCGAAGTTGGAGGATGATGTCAAGCGGAGTTGGGATGAAATGGCCGAGGCCTTTGTTGCGCAATACTCTTACAACACCCAAATTGAGATTACAACTCGCGATCTCGAAACAACAAGACAGGAGTACAAAGAGAGTTTCTCGGATTTCGTGACCCGGTCGAGGGCGAAGGCCTCGATGATGACTTTAAGGCCCACCGATAAGGACAAGATCAGGATGATTGTGCCCAATCTCCAGCCAAAACTGATGCAAAAAATGATTGTGCTCCCCTTCCCCACCTTTTCGAATCTGCACGAGATGGGGGTACAAATTGAAGATGCAATGAAACAGGGTCTGATTGACCAAGATAGAGAGCAGCCCAGAAGAACCTTTAACCGCAACAATAATGCAGGCCCGAGTGGTGCTGCAACTACAAGGACTTCGGAGGTAAACATGGTCGCCACCATTCTCCTTCCCCTTCTAAGGCCCATGGCAGCCACACCCTTTTCCGGTGCATCCGGGAGCAATACACAGACCACCAAATACCAACCTAGAGGCCAAAGGACCTTCACCCCATTGTACATGCCCTTGTCCAAGGCTCTAGGGGTCTTAATCAGAAAAGGACATCTAAAACCCCTAGAACCGAGGCCGTTGCCAAATCCACTCCCCCCCACTCACAACCCAGCCAAATATTGCGCATATCACCAACAACATGGTCACGACACTGACCAATGTTTCCGACTGCGTGATGAGATTGAAGATCTCATGGACAAACAGGTGATCCTACCTCCAGAAAAACCTAATGTCACAAGTAACCCACTCCCTACACACAACCAAGCTCCACCTCCCAAAAGAGTCAATTTTATCCAAACTGGGGTCGTGTCCTATGATCCTAGTATCTATATCACTCCTTCCCATCTACCTAAGCCGGAGGTGCTCCTTCCTGACTGCACTGACTTTTTATGCATGTTAGACATCTCCAGAACCCAACCCGAGCCAATGGTAGTGACTGTCGAAGACAGAGCAGAGGAGATTTCAGAGGGGGATGGAGCTGTTGAATTAGGGTTTGAGCAGTCTGGGAACTTTGTTGGGGAAGCCTATGATCCGAGTGATTACATCCTGTCAGTAGGCCAGTCTAAGCCAAGTGTAGAATTGCCAAAGAAGGCATAACTGTGTGTGATCCAGGGGGATAGATTTGAGCAGGAAATAGATGACATGGCGGCAATAGAAGAGGACTTTGCCAACCTACAGTTTTTCAATGACCAAGAATCAGGGGGCGCGGCAGTCAACTGGTTTGATTATGAGGAATCGGCAGATGTTATTGGATGGTTGGATGATCAACCGGATATTGTGGAAAAGTTCCAACCAGAACAGGGCCCGGCAGGGGCGAGAGTATCAATTGTGGCCGGAAGGGCCGGAAGTCAGAATACATTGCCGGAGAGCGCTAGTATGAAGAATTTCGCTCGGGACTTGAGCATTGTGGATGCAAAGAAAGTTGAACCACAAACTGCACTGATGCAGTCTGAACAAGAAAAGTTTTGGGATTCTGAGAGAATCAGGAAGGCAAAAGCTTGTGAAGGGGCCGAAAGTGCTGTGGGCACTGGAACAGAAGACGCTGCGGGCATGTGGCCTGAAAGTACTGCGAGTACGATCATACCGGGGCCAGACAGGTGTCTGTCGGCCGCCGACAGAATGTGGTGGGAAGACGATGATTTATGTCTTGCCCATACAGACGAGGATTAGGGGAGCAATCAGCCAGACGACAACTAGTATATCGGCGAGGTCGATCATATGACAAGAAGTGGGCGGTATTTCAAGCCCCCGCACCTAGACCAGCCAGAAGCATCTGGAAAGGATAAGGAAGCTAAGAGACAGAAAGAAAAGCAAATCGAAGAAGAGGCTGTACTGAAGCAGTTAAAGAAGATACAAGCAGACATCTCCATGTGGGAACTGCTTATGGCATCACGAGTACACAGGCAGGCTGCCCTTTCAGCCATGGACAAGGCCAAGCTTTCTATAGACACCACGCCGGAGCAGCTAGTTGGATTGGTTTTTCCGAGAGGAGGTTCCCCGATGTTGACCTTTTCTGACAAAGAACTACCGCCTGAGGGTGCAAATCACAATAAACCTCTCTGCATCTCGGTGGAATGTAGAGGCAAATGGGTACTGGTGGTTCTTGTCGATACGGGATCCGCTATTAATGTGTGCCCGTCAAGGACGGCATATGCAATCGGGTTGAAGCCCACGGACTTCGTACCAACTACTCAAGTGATCAGAGCCTATGATAACACAAGCAGGGAGGTGATGGGGACTGTCAAAATTCAGACCCAGGTTGGTCCGGGACAACACCACATTGAATTCCATGTCTTCGACGTTCCCGCAACCTTTAACCTACTTTTGGGGTAACCGTGGTTGCACCAGGTCAAGGCAGTCTCTTCCACCTTGCATCAGATATTGAAGTACCCTCACGGGAAAGGGGTAGCTATTGTTTTTGGGAATTCGTCAATCCATCCGCCGCAGGAAGTGTCTACACCAGTCTTGGAAATCGAACATGGTACGGGGGATTTGTTGTTATCAGGGTTTACTTTGGCTGAGGCCCGAATTGTGCAGAACATCATGGTTGTTAATGAGGAAGTGTATGTCAGTGCTCAATCTGTATACCTCATGAACAAGCCTCAACACATCCCCGGGATGGGATTGGGAAAGAGCGGCCTGAAGGGCGTCGCAACATTGGCCGAAGTGCCGTACAATCCGCATACCTTTGGCTTGGGTTATCTGCCCACCAAAGAGGACTGGGTGAGGAAGGGTAAAGAGATGGCTGGGAGAGCAAAAGCAAAGAAGCTGGGGAAGCCTTTTGAGTTGATGCATAGGCCCATTCAGGGTACCCTAAACGGACGCTTCGTCCGGGAGGGGGAGGACTTTCCATTTTGTGGCTTCCTAGAGCCATGGCTGAACGCAGAGAGGAAACGTGTGCCTGGTTTCGAGATCTTCTTCGACCTGCAACTATCCGGGGATGACGTTGCCGAAGAGTAGACAGACCCATCAGCTGAGGTTGAGCAGTGTAAGAAAGTGCAGTCTGAGGACACCGAACTTGAAACGGGGGTAGCGCTGGCGTGTCTACTTTCAGATCCTCCGATCGACCAGGAGTGCTTGGGGGATAGCTTCTCGGTATGCGTGATCAAGAATGGAACGGCTGCGGGCCCGCCAGCAACTATTTTGGATGCATCTATCGCACCCTCTCTCATTTGGCAGTATGAAGAGGGATTTTTGTCCAGCAGCACCGAGTCAGGTAGTGAGCCAGAATCTGATTCCACCGAGTCTTGTGAGTCGGAATCAGGTTCCAGCTTGACTGAGTCTGAGTCTGGTAATCCTGGGGATGATAACCCGGATGCCACAGTCTTGTCGAGGTCGTCTTTTTCTTTCTCTTTTGAGTCTGTTGTAACCGAAGAATCGGACAATTTGGATGTGCTTAATGAGAATCAAGTAGCTATGGTTTCTGAGTACTTTTCTGTGCCCTTGATTTATTGCATTAACTCAGACTTTCAAAATTTTGATGAAAACGACGAGGACGAAATTCCTCCGGTTTTGCAACGCTTAATTGAACAAGAGTAGGAAAGATTTGTTAAACCCCTAGTTGATGAAATCACTACAGTAAATATTGGTACTGAGGAGGACCCGCGGCTAGTCCAGATCAGGTCCACGTTGTCTTCGGAGGAACGCAAGCGCTTAGTCGCTTTATTAAAAGATTTGAAAGATGTTTTCGCGTGGTCCTACGAAGACATGCCTAGAATCGATCCTAAGATTGTACAGCAACGGATCCCTCTTGACCCCGACGCCCGACCTGTTAAGCAGAAACTTAGGAGGATCCGCCCTGACTGGGCTCTCAAGATTAAGGAAGAGATCACCAAGCAAATCGATGCAGGCTTCCTGCTGGTATCCGAATACTCGACTTGGTTGGCCAACATCGTCCTAGTGCCGAAGAAGGATGGCAGGATCCGAGTGTGCGTGGATTTCAGGGATTTGAACAGAGCTAGTTCGAAGGATGACTTTCCCTTGCCACATATCGATGAGTTGGTGGATTTCACAGCGGGGCATGCTTTGCTTTCGTTCATGGGTGGCTTTTCGGGCTACAACCAGATAGTAATGCACCTGAAGATCGGGAAAAGACTGCTTTCACCACCCCGTGGGGGACCTACTGCTACAGAGCGATGCCGTTCGGGTTAAAGAATGCTGGAGCTACATATCAACGGGCCGCGACTACAATATTGCATGATATGATCCACAAAGAGGTTGAGGTGTACGTAGACGACATGATTGTCAAGTCCAAAGAAAGAGAGGGCCACTGCACCGCCTTGCAAAAGTTTTTTCAATGGATCAGAGAATTTCTGTTGCGGCTAAATCCTCAGAAGTGTACGTTCGGTGTTAAAGCGGGAAAAATGCTGGGGTTTCTGATTACACAAAGGGGCATCGAAGTCGACCCCTCAAAAATCAAGGCCATCTTAGAAATGCCACCAAGAAGGACTGGAAAGGAGGTGCGAGGCTTTCTGGGTAAAGTGCAATTCATAAGACGGTTTATCTCAAAATTAACCTTGACTTGTGAACCACTTTTTGGTCTCCTGAAGAAAGGAAAGAAATTCCAATGGGACGGCAGATGCCAAGCTGCTTTTGAACAGATTAAAGAATACTTGCAGAACCCTCCCGTGTTGTCACCGTCAGAGCCAGGGAGACCGTTGATATTGTACCTTTCAGTGACCGCGACCACAATGGGCTACATGCTCGCGCAAGAATCAGAGGAAAAAATGGAGAGAGCCATCTACTATTTGAGTAAGAAGACGCTAGAGTATGAGACTCGCTACACACCGTTGGAGAAGGCTTGCTTAGCTTTGGTATGGGCGACCAGGAAGCTGCGGCACTACCTGTTAGCTCACTCCATAATGTTGGTTTCACGACTCGATCCCATCAAATATCTTTTCGAGAAACCGGCACTTACGGGTAGGCTAGCTCGTTGGTTGCTATTGCTTTCCGAATTCGATCTAAAATATGTGACACGCAAGCCAGTCAAAGGAAGAGCAGTAGCAGAATTCTTAGCCGACCATCCAGTTGAAGGGGGCGAATCAGTCGAGTACTTATTCCCAGATGAAGCCATTTTGCACATCGACGACGAATATTGAACGATGTACTTTGATGGAGCGTCAAATCAATACAGGTATGGGATAGGAGTATTGCTGATAGCACCCGACAATTCCTGTATCCCTCTAGCCTTCAAACTCCGGTTCAATGTCTCGAACAACGAAGCAGAATATGAGGCATGCATTACCGGTCTAGAAGCAGCCCTGGAATTAGGGACAAGACGGTTGGACATTATCGGGAATTCAAACCTTGTTGTGTCTCAAGCAAAAGCAGACTGGAAGGTCAAAGAAGAAAAGATGATGATGTATCACCAGACCTTGGACTTGTTAATTCCTCGGTTTGAGAAGCTAAACCTTTCTCATTTACTAAGAGAGAACAATAGGTTCGCAGATTCCTTAGCAACTCTATCTTCCATGACAGACATCCCGTTCGGAGTCCAGATGCGTCCAGTCATCATCGACCAAAAATTTGCGCAAGCCTATGAGTCGATTGCTCCTATAGATGAGGTTCAGGACGAAAACCCCTGGTATTACGACATTTGGAATTTCTTGGAGAAGGAAGCATACCCCCCAGGGGTAAACTCCAAGGATAAAAGGGCAATCAGAAGAATGGCCGTTCAGTTCATCATCTGTGGGGGTAGGCTGTGTAAGAGAGGTCATCTGGGAATGCATAAGCTGTGTTGAAGCCGAGGAATCGAAGCACCTAATGGAGGCCATCCATGGAGGAGAATGCGGTGCGCATATGAACGGAGTAATACAAGCACGGAAGATCCTCAGACAGGGTTACTACTGGTCCACCATGGAGAAGGATTGTATCGGTTTTGTTCGGCGATGCCATTAGTGTCAGATCCATGGAAACCGCATGAACATCCCGCCGTCAAAGCTGTACAACATGACTTCACCATGGCCATTTTCAGTTTGGGGAATCGATGTGATCGGGGCTGTCACTCCGAAGGGGTCGAATGGGCATGAGTTCATCCTGGTCGCGATAGATTACTTTACGAAGTGGGTCGAGGACCAGTCATATGCCGTGTTGAAGGCGCCACACGTTGCAAAGTTTATCAGAAACAACATCATCTGCCGCTACGGGGTCCCAAACGAGATTATTTCGGATAACGGTTCCTACTTCAAGAAGGAAGTGATTGACTTGTTAGAGAAATACAACGTGGCTTTTCATAAGTCATCCACATACCAGCCGCAAACCAACGGAGCGGTCGAGGCCGCCAACAAGAATATCAAACACATATCGCAGAAGATGGTGGAAACCTACCAAGATTGGCCAGATAAGCTACCATTGGCTCTGTGGGGCTACAGGACTTCAATTAGAACTTCTACCGGAGCGACTCCGTATTCATTGGTTTATGGGATGGAGGCCGTTCTACCTATCGAGATTGAGGTTCTGTCATTGCGAGTATTGGCTGAGTGTCAAATAGCCGAAGCAGATTGGCAGCAGAGCAGATTTGAGGAATTCATGCTCTTTGATGAGAGAAGACTGAAAGCACTGTACCATGTTCAAAGTTATCAGCGCAGAATTGCCCGGGCTTTCAACAAGAAAGTCAAGTCCAGGAATCTAAAGGAAGGAGATTTGGTGCTCAAGGACAACCGAGCTCCCATCCACGACCCAAGGGGCAAGTTCAGACCCAATTGGACTGGTCCTTACATCCTCAAAGCTATCTGGTCAGGTGGAGCTGTGGTTCTGATGGATCTAGATGGCCTAGAGTTCTCCCAACCGATCAACATGGACAAGTTGAAGAAATACTACCCCTGAGAGGCTCGCTAGGCCGAAAACCCAAAAGGGCGACCTAGGCAAAAGTTAGAGCATAAAAAATTGGAAAAATATAAAAATTGAGCTCGCAAGGTTGAAAACCCGCAAAGGGCGGCCTTGGCAACAGTTAGAGCATAAAAGGAGAGTGAAAATACTCGAGTGAACCTCAGCCTGAACTACGTAAGGCTTGATTCCCATCATCGGGATACGTAGGCAACTTCATCCTGAAGTTCAACCATAAACTTTTCCCCGATCAACTTTGTCCATTTCATCATCTCAGTAATCTTTGTCTACCAGCATCCATTGTAATCTCCGGTGCAGTGCTTTTCAGACTAGGGGCAACTTTCCGTTGCTGTGCAATGTCGGGGTGTTATTCGAACTAGGGGTAACTTTCCAGTTGCAGGGATCTGGGGTTGTGCATCTCAGTGACAGATCTCAGGCGTGTCCAGTTCTGATCCATATCGAAAATGATTTTGAAAGGTTTTAATAAAAGTTGACTTTGTTCAAATTAATCTTTCTACAGCTAAGACCATTTTTGAACCAAAGCGGAAAATTTTCAGTACCACAACCTTCAATTTCATTGATTTCAAAATAGAGTTCTCCAGCTCTTGCATACAATCGAAGTTGCTTTTTATTACATTCATAAAGAAAACTTGGAAGTACTAATAAGGCAATAAATCCGGGGCATAGTCAAGTTAGGTGTTCCTGCGCCCCCTCCCAGAGCTAGTCGAAGCTTCTGATACCGAGCTGGGCCCAATCTGTGCCTCTTCATTGGCCCAATCTGTGCCTCTTCATTGACCCAATCCAAGCACTCGTCAGACAAAGTATAACTGAAAGTGGGAGCGGGGGCCAGGACTTCTCTCGTCCTCCATGCTGTGGCATATCAGGCAAGCTGTGCACCTCGAACTGGGAAGGCAGCCGGATACTCTATTCCCTCTGGCGGGCAAGTCTGATCATGATCGAACTGGCGTTGGAACCGGAACGGAAAGTAGAATACACAGTAAGTCAGACCAACCAACTGGATCCCGGTCTGCCGGAACATGCTATAGCTCATTGCCGGGAGATTGAGCCAAGGGCAGCGCCAAGCGATGCGATCTGCAGACAAATTGCACATCCAGTCGAACCACCATCCCTCATCAAGGGCATCGACTAGGCGTTGTCGAAAGAAGTAGCCGTGAGCTGAGTAGGCTAGGCAAGAGTCCACAACCTGCAATTTGTCCATCAACCATACCTGGGGAGGGATGAAAAATGAGATAATGAAGAATAGAGAGATGTATGATGACAGAAAAGTAAGACAAGGATTTTGTGAGAAAAACCGAGCCTGAGGGCCGAGTGATGTGAGCAATACATATGTGAGATTGGGTGGGAAACATTATCTGCAGCAGTAGTAGACTCCCCGCAAATCTGGTCATCTCCCGGTGATGGAAAGCATCCAAGCCCATCAGCGTCTCAGCCAGTGTCATCGCAATACAACTCTTTCCATCCTTCAAGCCTTGGGCAACTTCAATCAGGCGAATGCTAGATCCACCAAAGCCCGACGCAAGCAGAAAGTGAGATAGCATACACAAGCAAAGGGCATGTTGTCGGAAACCTGGCCAATGATGGTCGCCACGGTCACCGGCGTCAGAAAAGCGATAAATCAATCCGAGGATGTCTAGTTCCCCACTACAGATCAGAGACCGAGCGTCATGCGTGGTGAGTCCACACATCCGCCCTAAAGCTTGGGCGTGACCAAAGCGAAACTGAGGCAAGATCTCTTCATAACTTTCGGATTCTATCCAAGCTTGAAAATCTTCGAAAGTTGGACATACCTCTTGCCCGCCGAAGCTAAAGACATGTGTTACTGGGTTCCAAAACCTTGCCGCGGCATGAAGGAAGGGAAGGTGTAGTGGAGTACGGCTCAGCGTGAATAGTGCATTCAAGCCGAAGCCCCGGAAGTTCAACTTTTCCGAGCTGTCTAAAAAAGCGATCCAAGCTGTGAGATTTTCGACGAGAAACGCCTTCATTTTGGTGCAAAACTGAGATGAAATGAATCAACCACGGAGCTAGGTCTTTTAAAGGGGATAAGGCACTGTTCGGAGGGACACGTGTCGAAAAACTGATGGTGCCTGAGCAAAGTGGCCGGCCGGCCACCTTTTCTGGTAGGCCGGCTAGCCCTCTCCCCTCTAATGCAAAAGCTGGTCGGCCAGCCCCCAAAGGTGGCCGGCCATGCTGCAATCTGTGTATTTGGTCCTGTTCTACCCTTTTGAAGAAAGCCCCTAGCATCTCCATGCATCGGGAGTGTCGAAGGCCTCCATTTCCCTCTGTTTCGGATGCGTTCTGTCACCCAGATCGTCCGAAATCTACTTTGCTTATAGAGTTGGTGTTTAGTCTTGCTTATCGAGTTGTTGTTTTGCTTATCGAGTTGTTGTTTTGTTAGTCGAGCTGTTTCGTTTACCGAGTCTTGTTTATTGAGTCGCCGAGTTTTGTGCATTTGAGTTGTTACTCTTTGTTTATCAATTTTGTTGTGTTTTACTTATCGAGTTGTAAACTTGCTAAGGTTTTGTTGTTTCTTAGTAAGTTAGGTTGTTTAATTTGTCGTGTCGGTTCACTACCTGACTTGGCAAATACACAATGCACATTTACCGTTCAATCTCATTATTTGCAAAATGATGCAATGCGATGCTGAGAACATAAAGTACAACACTTTTTCAAAAAGCTGTTTCATTCCATCATGCTTCCTTTGTTACAACATTTTACAACAAAGGTACAAGTTTTACAGAAAGTAAAATTGCCTAATAATGTGCAATGTGCTATAACTACTAGTAAAAAGGTAAATAAAGCAGGAATAAGAGGCCCTCTTCGTCAGAGCTGTCATCCTCAGGATCCTCCTCAGTTTCCTCTTCACTCCGGGAACCAGGGTCGGAACACTCCTCTCTGTCAGCAGATGTCTCTGACTGACGATCTGTAGCCTCCTCCTCCTCTTCGTCCTCACCGGGCTCTTCCTCTACGATATGTGCTCTGCGTCTGCGGGACGACTCCCCTCTCCCGGCCCCGCGAGAAAGGCCAAGATGGCCCAGCTCCCCGAGAAGGCCTAGATGGCCCGGTCCGTGGCTGATATACTGGAGGCATCTGAAAATAAAAAGTGCAGTTTGAATACATCAGCTCAAATGTGTGAATCAAATACAGATGCAAGCAAACTACATGAAATGAGGGTGCATGCCGATACAGTATATGAATGTGGTGTGTGTCAGATGTGCTCTACACAGGCAACCTACCAATGCAGTGAAATGATCAAGTTCAGCATGTCATCGGAAGTATGATAAATGTGAGAAAATTAAAGAGTACCTTGACGCCCATGATGGACAACTGTGCCTCTCTCCGTAAGACCATACGCATGAGTGTGACCATCATCCCGAGCATCTCATCCATATACTCAACCGGAGGCTGCAGATACAAATGCAAAATATCAGTAAATGAATGAATGTCCAAGTATCTGAGTGATAAATCAAAGCTATAAAGCATACCGGTGGCGAATCAGGATCTCTGACATATCTGTGGTCAGACATGGGAGGCTCTATCGGAATCGAGTAGGGAGTCCCGAATCGCCATCCCGTCAGCTCGGTCAGCATGTCTGGACACCCAGGATGATGATGAGTCGAAGGAATCGGGGGAACCAATCCACCCCCACCTCTGGATGTGCCAGCCCTGCTAGTGGAAGGGACGTCCGCAGCCCGAGCCCGGCCCGATAAGGGCATACCAGCAGATCTCCTCGTCGGGGTATGGACTCCCGTCAACGAAGGCATCAAGTATGTGTGATGATATGTTGCATACTCTCCCTGCTCCTGATGAAGAAATGCATCAGTACCTAACCTGGCGTCGACAACACCCTGGGGAGGGAGCCTATCAGCGGTCCGCATGTCGTCTGGGGGTGCTGAGGGAATGTCCTGAACGGGGTAGCCCCATGTCTGGCGCAGGAAGCGCTCCCCTAAAAGCCAGGCCCTGCCAACCGGCCCCCCTAATAGGATCCCATACCGAGAGGTACCCCAGGCTCCGGCAAACTGGAATCGGAGGTCACTACCCAAAGGCGCCCAAGGCTGCCATGCGATCTGCAGGCAACCAACGCATAAGCTGATCAGAAATCGTAAATGCGCAAGATAAATCAAAGATTGGAAACATGAAGAACTGAGACTTTTGCAATACCTCTGATGGCCGTACTGTGTCAAAGTACTGCCGTTGATGGAGAAGAGACTCCCGAGGTCTTGGCTGGTACGGGCCCTCAAATACCAGCGAGTAAGGGGTCATGGGAGGCATCGCCACCTCGAGCTCCAGGGCTAGTGTCGGGAAGTACGCGTAGATCCATAGCTGTGGAAAATAGGGCAGTAGCCGTCAGAATACAGAATGCTAAGTGCAAATTGTAAATACAGAATACTGAGGGCAGAGTACAGAGATACAAAATGTAAAGTGTACCGTGTGTGCAGTGTACAGAGAATGAAAGAAGAAATGTAAATCAAAGGCGGCAGAAAGTACCTCCCAGGCTCTCCAATAACCGCCAAGTATGTTCCCCCGTCCACGGGAGGTCGCACTCATATAGCAATAAAGAGTGGCCAGGCTGGCGCCACCCCAATCATACCGCCGAACCTGTGATAGGTCCACTAGGGCACTCAAGAGATAAAGTCCGACAGTGTTCCCCCTATCGGCGAACAGAGTAGTCCCGAAAAGGAACATCAAAAATCCGCTGGCATACTGGGCTACCTCTTCAGGAGTCTCAGGCTCCATCTCCACCCTCCGAAAATGGGAAGAAAACCAAGTATATCGGACCCTGCTCGAAGATCTATCAACTGGCGGGCGAGCTCCCAATAAGTAGATCCAGGCGGCCTCCCACTGGCCCATGTCCTCGTCATATGGAATCGCCCAGCCTCCCATATCAAGGCCGGTCAATACGGCGAAGTCAAATGGGGTCATAGTCATGTCCCCAGTGGCAGAGAAATGAAAGGAGTTGGTGGTATCCCACCATCTCTCCACTAAAGCACCCATCAGTGTCCTACTAGATGGACAACGAGATATCCCGGAGCAGAAGGGCCCAAACCCTGCCAAGTCAACCAAATCCCGGACAGCCTCCAGAAGCTCCGCATACCACTCTCTAGCCGCAACAGAGCCATATCCTCGTGCTATACGGGAGGTCACCTGTATTCAGAATGAATACATACATTCAGTCTCAAAATGAAATAAATGAGAGTGCAAACTAAAATAGATACAATGCAATGAGCTGCGTGCAAATCGAATATTTGGGCTGTGTGCTCAAATTTCAAGATCAGTGGGCTGCGTGTTCATCTCAAAGATCAAGCTGTGTGTTCAACATCGTGTGCTCAGATTTCAAAATCAGTGGGCTGCGTGTTCATCTCAAAGTTCGGGCTGCGTGTTCGACGTCAAGTGTTTGGGCTGTGTGTTCAAATTTCAACAAGTGTGTGCTACGTGTTCACCTTCAACTTGGGCTGCGTGTTCAGAAATTCAGAGCTTGGGTTACGTGTTCGACGTCAAGTGTTTGGGCTGTGTGTTCAAATTTCAACAAGTGTGTGCTGCATGTTCAACTTCAACTTGGGTTGCGTGTTCAGAAATTCAGAGTTTGGGCTGTGTGTTCTACTCTCAACAAGTGTGTGTTGCGTGTTCACCTTCAACTTGGGCTACGTGTTCACCTTCAACATGGGCTGCGTGTTTAGAAATTCAAAGTTTGGGCTGTGTGTTCTACTCTCAACAAGTGTGTGCTGCGTGTTCAACCTCAATCCGAGCTGCGTGTTCCGAAATTGAAAGTTTGGGCTGCGTGTTCAACTTTCTAACAAGCGTGTGTGCTGCGTGTTCTCCTTCAACTCATGGACTGTGCGTTCAGAAATTCAAGTGATTGAACTATATGTTCAAGATGCAAATAGAATACGGTGTCATAGACTAAAACATTCTAAACAAGCGGTGCACTCAAATGAGCGGATAAACATAACATGGAATGCATGGAAAATGCAGGTTACATCGCAGAAAATATGAAAGCAAGGAACATACCTCCTGCGCCTGATGGGAAAGGTGGGACTCCGGCTCCTGCAATAAAAGATCCCCGGGTGCTCGATCATCGAAATCGGTAAAATGGTAGAAAACTGCCTGGGGGAGCACATGTGTCGGAGGGTCGTACCTCTCGGGTATGAAGGGTCGAACCCTCGGAGGCAGAACCATGATATCGGGATCATCCTCGGCGCCCAGAGGACCTCCACCGTGAGGGAAATGACCAGCCATTTCAGAAAATCTGCAAAAAGGAGCAAAAATGAGCAAAATGAGCCAAAATGGGAAAAAGTCAACAAAAGTCAACTCTCGGGAAATGAAAAAGTCAACAAAAGTCAACCCCCGAGGAAATCTTTGAAATGTTGAGACAAACTTAGCTCAAGTGGTGAAAATGAGAAAAGAAGCACCGAAATCAAAATTTAATCGGTCCAAAGTGACGAAAACTGAAAGATTTCGCGAAAACAACTAAATTTAATCGGTCCAAAGTGACGAAAACTGAAAGATTTCGCGAAAACAACTTGCGTGGGGCGTTGGAAAACGTGTATAGAGCTCAGATCTGAAGAGGAAAATGGTTTAGGAATGTAGAGAAGGTGTTTCCGGAGCTGGAGTTATGAAGAAAAATGCTTTGGCCGAATGGATTTAAAGAAAAAAGAGTGAAAGTACAAAAATGCCCACGGTTTTGGCAAAGTGGCCGGCCGGCCACCTTTTCTGGCAGGACGGCCATTCCCTTTTTGAAAACCTAGCTGACGGCCTCCCCTTGGAAATAAAGCTGGCCAGTGGCATTCCCCAGGTGCCCACCAAGCTCTTTGCAAATTTTGGGGAGGATTGGAGTCCCCGGGACCTGAAAAAGTACAAGAGAAGTGCACTTTCCGTCGCAAAATCTCTCTACCGGAACTTCAACTTCAACTTTCGATGCGTTTCTCGTCGTTACTCGTCAAAAGTGAGATGTATCCTTTTTGAACATGTTGCGACCCCTCCGGGAGGTAAATCGGAGGACGCGATTGAGTCGCCCTCATCAAAAACTTGCATTTCTTTGCTCGTCGTTTTACGACAAATTCGCATTCGAATTCACACTTGTTCTGCATTGTGATGCACATCACTTGCATTCTCATGCACACCACTTATACTATTGTGCACGTTTCACGAGTGTTGTCATACCCTCATGCTTAACCCATGGTGTCACGCGCGTTACTCCTCGCATTGCGATGCACTTTTCTATCGACGCCGCGATTGTCTGCATTCAATATCGTTTTGAAAATATGTTGTTAACAATGTTGTGCTTGTTGAGTCTCTCTCTTTTCAGGGCATGATATTGTATGTACGGTTCACTTGAGGCTGGTATGACCAGACGAACCGCGCAGGTATTGTATCTTCTCCGTGTGAGACGTGGCCAGAATTGAATAATTCTCCGCATTCTTAACTGCATGAAATATAGTTGTTGCTTTGCATTCTTGCTGAAAACTGTTGCATCTATCATGAATATGTGCTTCATTACAGCTTGCTGCATTCGCATGATCATTGAGATACCTTCGGCTTCTTGCATTGTCGGTTACATTTTGCCCCTACCTGCGGGCACGCCTGCGGGCGCATCTCTGTTTATCTCGCCTGTTTGTCTATGTCTTCGGCCTTGTCAAAAATGGGTCGTCTCTGGGCTTTGACATTCACTCCCGTCACTTATGACTTCCGAGTTCTGTCAAACAGGGGGAACTGTAGACACCCGATTTTTGACCGACCTTAAGACTCAGACGTCACTGATTGAGCGCTCGGTGATTGTAGACACCCCATTTTTGACCGTTCTCAAGACTTGGACGTCACTGTTTGAACACACGGTGATCTTCCATGTTTGTGTTCGTTTGGAGTTCCCGGAGGTCTCGGCTCACGCGCCTTGCCTCAGGATCCCCGAACTCGACCGTTTAGTGTCTGGTTTTGCACCAAACACTTGTGTTTTGCCTTGGAAAGGCAGGGTGAGGCTTGTAGACCATCCCCACCCACCACCGGCATTGGCTAGATGCCACCGGCTGGTTTTTGCTGCCACCGGCAATATAGTTTGCCGGCCGGCACTCTTTGTTGCCGGTCAGCACTCTTTTGTGCCAGTCGGCACTATTTTTGGCCAAGATGGCATTTTTTGCCGGCCGATTGCTGTTCATCTGCTTTTGCAGATATTTTTGGACAGCTGTATTGCTTTTGCTCCCCTCCATACACGTGTATGGAGGGATCTCCCTCTTGCAAAGCTTGTCTTGTAAGCTTTACAAGAGGCATATAGAGAGAAGCCCTCTCTAAAGGCAAGAAAAAGGGCTTTAGACATTTTTGAGAGAGAAAAGACAGAGGAGAGCTCTGGTTTTCTAGGGTTAGGGTTAGACATACACAACCTATCTCTTTTTCCCTCTCATTTTCCACACTAGGTGTTTTGTGTCTCACTATTGCACACAAACACCTAGTGTTTCACCTTCCTCTTGGAGCTGAGGTTCTAAAGAGTGTGTTTTGAAGTTTTGGTGTTAGATTCAAGCTCAAGAAGGCCATTGGAGCACCATTGTTGAAGAGGACTACAAGGGTGAGAAACTAGTCCCTTTTTCCCCCATTTTTGCATTGATTTTCCTACAAATCATTGCAACAGCCGTTCTCCTAGACACAGAGAGGCTTCAACTTCAAAAACCATTTGGCATGGACTTGTTACACTTTTACCCTTTGTACTAGTCTATAGGAGCTGTTTTTTGTGATTTATTGTATAACATAAAAAAGTTCTATTTTTAGCCCTCTTTATTGTTTATAAGAAGTGTTTTGTTGTTTGAGGGGTGTTGACCACCCTTAGGCCTTCAAAAGGCCTCATTTTTTAATCCATTTTGTGTTAGCTCCGGGATTTGGTGTTGAGGTCTCATTCACCACTGAAAATCTTGAGGGATTTTCAGGTGAAGATGATCTTTGATAGTTCCAAGAGGAGAGGCCACCCTCCCTTGTTGTCCTTTGAAAAGGGACAACATTTTGGCCTCTTAAGGAAGCCTATGCTTGAGTGGGTGTTGAGCATGTTGGTTTGTTTTTCATGCTTATATATCCATTGAATAACATGATTTAAAGTTGGTTTTTGGAAACTTCATGCATGTTTAGCATAGTTGCCTTGTTAATGCCATGTTTGTGCCTAACATGTTCTAGGTGTTAGCCTTGTGGAGGCATGTTTTGGCTTGGCTATTTGTTGAGATTACTGTTGCTTATTTTTCCATGTTTTAGCTCTGTCCATAGTCGTTGGGTTTGATCTGCATGCATTATATGGCTCCTTTGCATTTTAGGCTGTTGGCCTTGAGTATGTGCATGTGTAGCATGCCGATATTTGCATTTTTGATGATTTGGAATCATCTTGCATGCTATTTCAGTCCCATTTCCATGCTTGTTTGATTGCCTTTGCATGTCTCTTTTAATGTTGGAAGCATGGGTGTTGCAATGCTCCTATGTTTAAGCCATCGGTTGTATGCCTTTGTACTTGGGCCACTCCTAGATGCATCTAAGGAGTCCTTGGGCCTTGTTTTAACATGCTTAAAAATCTGTTTTAGTTGTTTAATGCATGCCATGTTTGATCAAGATAAGTGTAGTTTCAATGCATTATTGATTTGCCTTGAACACTTGCGGAACTATTCGTTGCATGTTTTGGTTGACTTTGTTGCTTGGTTTGGCCACCATCCTAACATTGATTTTAGGGCCTCATGTTGCATTGTAATTTATCCATGTTTCCTTCTTTCAAGTGTGCTTGAATGTTTGTTTGATTGCATGCTTAAGTGTTGGGTCCTGATGTGTATGTGTATGTGTGCATGCCATTTAGCTTACTCTTTAGCACTTTTGGCTACTGTTTAGGCTTTTTTTAGAGCCGCCTAATTCATGTTTAAGTCCTCTTTGCACTCATTGTATTGCCATATGCATGCTTGTATGCTTGCATGAGTTAATTTGCCATTGCCATGTTGCATTGCCTAGCTTGTATGCCTAGTTGCATTGCATTTTGCATGCATGCCTTGTCCTTGAATTGTGATAGGAATAGGGCCTTGTTTGTTTGATTGGTTTGCGATGCATTTGAAATCAAAGTTGACATACTTCGGTTCTTTGGGCCATTTCATGCATTGGAAATGCTCATCGTGATTGGTGGTCGAGAACGAGCACATGTTTCCCGTTGAGTCAGCACAATTGATAAGAAGACATGTTGATGCATACATGGCCTTGGAAATATGCCTGCCTGCCTTGTTTTGCCCTTTGTTTGCTGTAATGAGTTGCCAGGTTCTGCAGGAATACTCTGCGAACCGGCAGTGTAAATGTGCCGACGGCACAATTTTCTCTGCCGACAGACCCTATTTTTGTTGCCGATGGCCATACTACACTCCTGTGGAAGTTTCATTCAGCCGGTTGATGATCCCCCTGTCAGCATGCATTCCTGAGGCTTGACAGCCTTCCAGAGGAGAAAGGAAGGAAAACAGAGGGCAGCTTGCGCATCGGTGGGCGCGTTTCCCGAAGACGAGCTTTCACTGCTTTAATTAATTTGATTTTAATTTGTTAATAATTAGTTGATTTGTAATATTAATTAGCTTGCGTAGTTAGTTAATTTGTAATATTTATTCGGTCCTCCGAGCGAGGCAAATCTGTAATAAGTGTGTGTGGGTGTGTGAATGTCTTCCAATCCCCCGCTTCTTTCTTCCTCTTTACTTACTTGCTTTTGATGGTTAGTATAGGGCACGTTCTATTTACCAAACTGAATACGTGATAATTGTGCATTTTCACATGACATGTTTAGGATAGCCGAGCCTATTCTAGTAACATTTTGTATGCGATGCATTAGGCACTTAACTTGGACTTGGATCATGCATGTTTGCTAACGAGTTCTTTGTTTTGGCACGGAGTACGATGTAAGTATTTTTGCTTTAGCATATCGCATGAGTGTGAATGTTGCCATGACAGCATGCTTGACATGTGGCTAGATGCTTATGTGTTAAACTGTTTTGAATGCCTGTGGGTGAAGGTTGGGTTGTTTGAGTTGGAAAAACTCGTTGAAATCCGTATTTTAGCCTACTTGCGAGTAGCAAATTCCAAAGCATTTTCAAACCGAACGGATATGCAATGTTTATTTCCAAATTAGGCAATCTAGTCTATACTTGTTTGTTGTGCGCATAACATAGTAATTCTAGGCTAATAATTGGTTTAAGAACACATAGCGTTTTCAAAATTGGATATCACGGTTAGTAGAGGCCGGTCTTCGGACCGGGCGGAAGGGGGTGCTCATAGCTGACCTTCCCCGATCGTACCCAAGCTCCCGAGCCGAGACAACTCCGGTGATGACGGACATGTGGCCTTCGGCACCGAGTCAGGGTTTCCTAAATTACCCCATTTTAAAATATTTAGGTGGCGACTCTGTATCTGGCAAAGCAGTCCATGTTTGGCACTACTTTTTCAAAAATCTGTTGTTTTCTCAAACGATTTGCCAGATTTGGACTCTTTGGTTCAGATTAAGAACCGTGACACAAATTGAGTCCGAACTGTAGCATGAGGCCCTTCCCGGGCGCCGTCTACAGTGATATTGCATATTGTGCTCATTCTGAGGTTTCAGAGTCTCGGCTGTGAGCCTTGCCTCCGGACTTCCGGACTCTTTTGTGCCTTGCCTCGGTTTGCGAACCAGGTTCTGTTTTCTCTGTTTTCTCTTCCCGAAGGGAGGGAGAGGTCTCATAGATCATCTCTCAGTGGCCGTAGGCTACGTTTTGTGGTCGTAGGCCATTTTTCCCGTTTGGAGCCTGGTTTCCGATTTTCGGAGCTGTCGGCCGTGTGCCTCGGTTCGGGACCGCCTAACCACCTCCGTTTGCTCCAATTTTTGGTATACACCTTATTTCCTCCCTTTTGAGGAACACTGTGGCCCGAGAGACCAGCTTCGTGGTCGAATGCCACCTCCGGTGCTTAACAGCCTATTTTCGGGGCCCCGGGCCGCTCGTTTCGGTCCCCGAACCTCCGTTTTGGTTCATTTTTGGTGGAGACCTTATTTTCATTGTTAGGATTCTTGTAGGAGGGTGAGAGGCCAGCAATTGTTCTGAAAAGCCAGCTTTATTTCTTCATCGCTCTCCGTCGCCCGTTTTCCTCACTAAAAAGCTAATGTGTGACCACCGTGGGGCCACTTTCTTTAGCCCTAAACCCCATATTTGTGTTGTACACACCTGGGAGGCCACCAATATGTATAGGCCGGCCAGTAATTGTCTCTGACCCTTTTGATCCCCTCTAAAAAGTTGGCTTTTCTCTCTCCTGGTTCACATTTTTTGGGTTTTGACCACATATTTGTGTTGTGCACACATGGGAGGCCACCTTTTTGGGGTGGCCGGCCAACAATTCTAATTGACCCTTTTGACCCATGACCGGCTGGCCATGGGGGGTGGCCAGCCGGCCACCTAAACCTTTTGAACCTGGCAGGCCATGATCCTCTCTCCAAGTGTATTCCAGCTGTGCCAGCTGTTTCCCCCCAGATCTTGTATCCGGGGGCCTTCCCTTTGGGGGCGAAATTTGAATTTGTTTTTCCCCCCCTTTCCTTGGCCTCTCTCCCTCTTTATAACCAGCACCCTACCTCATTTCTAAGGGTTAGAAAAACCAGCTGGGATTCATATATACATCCTTCCATATATCTCTCTCATTCAAGCCTCCAAACATCCTTGTTCTTGACCTTTACACTACACCTTCAAGCCTACTACCTCCACACCCCATTCCAGCACCTTAGAGGCCATTTGCAGAGGTTAAAAGCTCAGAAATTTGGACCAAAAGCTGCTGGAAAGCTTCTCGTCAAGGGTGAGTCCCTATTTCCCCTTTTTTTGCCTTATTTTGCATGATTTGTTAGCCTTATTTTTAAGTATTTTTGGGCTCCGACCTAAACTGGAAATAGTCATATTTTGAACTTCTTTTCATGTTTGATCAAGGGTGTTTCGCTGTTTGAGGTCTCCTCCTCCCCCTTTGTGTTTAAACTCTCTTTTAGGCCTATTTTTGCATGATATTTTAGGCTTATTTGTGGGCTGTTTTGGACTGGGTCATAAACTGTGAAATGTCTTGTTTTGAGACACTCTTCAACTTTGTTGAAGGGCTCTTTTCCATTTGAGGTCAGCTGCTACCACTTGTCTCTTTATCCCTCTTTTAGGTCTTTTTCTTGCATGATAGTTTAGCCCTATTTGTGATCATTTTCGTGGATATATGTAAACTGTAAAGTGCTTCATTTTGAGCCCCTCTTCAACTTTGTCGAAGGGCTATTCACTATTTGGGGTCAGCTGCTGTCCCTTGTCTCTATTCTCTCTTTTAGGGCCATTTTTGCGTGATAGATTAGCCCTATTTATGTTCATTTTTGAGATTTGTTATAAATTGGAAAAAGGCTTGTTTCGACATCATATTCACATTTTATGGAGGGAATTTTCTTATTTGAGGTCTCATGCTTCCTTTTATGCTTGATTGTCCCTTGTTTGGAGCCTTACACCTAAGCTCTTGTTGTATGCCTTGTTTGGCGTTCTAGCCACAGAAATCCAGTGGATTTTCAGTTGCTAGCACACTATTTTGAGCCTCCAAATCAGAGGGGGGTGACCCCCTCTCTCCTTGACTTGTTTGGTGGTCATTTTGGCCTTCAAAAGAGACCCTATCTTGCATGCTTCGAAGCCACTTTCCAGGGTCAATTTGGTGAGTTTTAGGACTACCATATTTGATTTTCATAGTTGTTTATGCCATGCTAAGTGTCTACCTTTCATGTGCTTAATAACTCCTTGCATGGCCCTCTAAAGTAACTCATTATTTTTGCATACCATGGTTGCATATCAGTGGTTATTTGGGCCTATTTTCACATGATTTATTCACTGATTTTTGCTGGTTTGGTAAGATTCCATGTGCATCATATACTTGCCATGTAAACCATGATTGCTAGCCAAGATTGCATGCTATTTTGTCCACCATGCTAGCATCTTTTGGCCATGCTTTGAACTGGAAATGTTCATGTTTTGGGGCTGCCTTGGCTCTGTCTTCGTGCTTCATGATCAAATAATGCATGCTTTGTATAGCCATAAGTCATTCCATGTGCCTAGTTTCGAGTTTCATCTCATGCATCGGGTGCCATTTTTCCATGTTTTAGGGCTGTTTACCATCATGTTTCAGTGCTGAAATTCACATGCTTGTATGCCATCTTGCATCCCTTGCCATACCTTGTTAGTGTTGCATGTTGTGCCTTAGGATCGGTCCTCGGTTTGCGTGCATGTGTGCACGCATTTCGATAGTCCCATTTTCACCTAATGGCTACTGATGTGAGTGTGGCTGAGGTCCACTCATGTTGATGTAAGTCCATCACGCATTGTGTATGCCGTTTCATTTCATAGCATTGTGTATGCTAGGTTGTATGTTAGAGCATTGTGTATGCCTCGTTACATCGTGCATTGTGTATGCCATTTCATAGCATTGTGTATGCTAGGATGCATGTTAGGATCGCATTCATGCATGTCATGCATATTGCATTGTGCTTGGGATAGGAGTTAGCCCAAGCATGGGAAACGAGGGACGTTTCGTACTCCGAGTGACGGAACGTGTCTCAATTCCCGGTTGCCGACACTCCGGATTATCCATGATGGAGTCTAGGCCTTGTTGTGTCCATATGTGCATTCATTTCATATTGAGTCATGCAATTCGACTTCTCGGCCATCATGCATCGAGATGCGTGATTGGTGGCACGAGGATCGAGGACTACACTCCCCGAAGAGCAGTCATGCATACATATGTGAAAATACTTTGCCATGCCCCTTTGTTGCTCTCTGTTGCAGTAAATCAGAAATCAGCAACCTTCTGGAGCCTGGCACGCATCCCAAGAATAATTACAAACAGAGGCAAACCGGGGCATCGCAAGGGATTCTCCGCACAAGGCAACCCGAGCATGCATCATTCATCATTTGGAATAGAGCTGAGGCGGTCCATGGATTTGCGTACCAATTTACTGCTTTCCTAGATTAATTTGTTAATTAATTAGGATTCTGTATTTATTCGGGACTGTATTATTTATTCATTTGGGACTGTATTATTTATTCGGACCCTCTGCGCGAGGGAAACGTTGTAATAAGTGTGCGTGTGTGTGAGGTATATCTTCCAACCCTACGTCTTTCTCCCTTTTATTTATTAGCTTATGATGGTTAGATTAGAGCATGTTTCGATTAGCATACAGTATGATAGCATGTTTGCATTCATTCATCTGTCTTGCATGCACCGGGCTCGGCGCATCATACTAACTGCATTTGTATCTCAATTCCAAGTTGAATACATGTTAGTTGTAGCATTTCACATGCCATCTTTAGAATAGCCGAGTCTATCTTCGTTGCATTTTGCATGTGTTGCATTAGGCATTTCTGTATACTTAGGATCATGCATGGATTTCTAACATAGCTTTTGTTTTGGCTTGGAGTACTCGGCAAGTGTTTATGCTTTAGGATCCTTGTATGTGTGTGAGTGACTGCCATGATAGCTTACCATGAGGCTATATGCTTATGTGATATAACTGCCTGAATGCCTGTGGGTGAAGGTTGGGTTATTTGGATTGGAACAAATCATTGACTATGAGTTTTAAGCCCACTAGATAGTGGCAAAATCATGTCTTCTTAAGCCCACCCGAGGGTGGCAAATCCATGTCTTAGCCTACTTGCGGGTAGCACCATCAAACCATCTTTCAAACAAACAAGCATGAAATATTTTGTTCCAATTCAGGCGACCCAGTCTATACTCGTATGTTGTGCGCATCACATAGTAAATCTTGGCTAATTACCGGAATAAGAACGCATAATGTCTTCAAAACTAGATATCATGGTTAGTAGAGGCCGATCTTTGATCGGGCGAGCAGGGGTGCTCACGAAGTGACCTTCCCCAATCGTACCCAAGTTCCCGAGCCGAGACAACTTTGGTGATGACGGACACGTGGCCTTAGGCAACGAGTCAGGGTTCCCTAAATTTCCCCAAAATAAAACATTTAGGTGGCGACTTTGTATCTGACAAAGCAGTCCATGTTTGGCACTTCTTTCAAAATCTGTTTTCTCAAAACGATTTGCCTGATTTGGACTCTTTGGTTCAGATTTAGAACCGTGACAATTTGAGAGTCCGAACTTGTAATGAGCCCAAAATGAACAGAACGGGACTCATTCCTCCCAGGACGTTCGGGGACGTCTACAGCGTCTATAGTTTCTGGCGACTTTGTTGGGGAGTTTATAGAGCTTGACTCGAACTCGTGATATCTTGTTTTGACTACACTTACGTGTTTCTTTGCATTGCATGTGCATTGGTGCGCCTAGGACACTGTGTTTGCCATCTGCTATTCCTGAGCGGTTAGCCTGAGGCTGCGTGCCATAAGGTTGACCGGTTACAAGCTCTGCCAGTGTGGAAACACAAACCCCGATTTTACCGGGGCACCCTCTTGACCATTCGATCTAGTGCATATTCGGAATCCATAGTGACCATTCCAAGCTAAGACAGGTTGCTACCCGATTATAGGTTGTTTGAAACCGCTGCGTGTGTAGTGAAACCCTAGTTCCTGACAAAATAGGACAGGGAAACCCTACCCTAACATAGGGGTGTTTTGGCTCTCACTTATCTGTTATGTGCTTTAGAGTTGGCCTCTAGAAGAATGTATGTATCAGCTCACAAGTTTGGGTATCAGGCTAGCTCAGTATTTTGGGAGCCAGTTATCTGCAGGTATCAGATTCGGTTTTCGGGAACAGTGATTCGGGGACAATAATCAGTATTGAGGAATAGTGTATTCAACTTATCAACCGCGTGTTATGATGCCCAACTGTGTGTTGTGCGTTTATTTTATGCTGTTATGTTGTCCATTTGTTTGGTTCTTTATTATTGCTTTATTTATCTTCTTACTAGGGTAGTTTAGCACGATTGCTTCCGACCTAGCAGATATTTTCCAAGCACTCTGGATTAGAGGTCGCTGACTCAATCGATCTGAGGATCTGGTCGATGGACAACCAGTGTTTTATTCCTTACCCCTGGTTATCAGACGGAGGTTGAGAAGACGCAGTGTATCGGTACCGAGACTGCCAGATCAGTGGTCTTTGAACAGTCGGGTTGAGATTTCCGAACCTACTACAGAGGCAGATACACCGGCAGTTCAATTAAATCAGGGTAGTATGTCAGGGATGGAAGACATGGTGTGCCAGCTCCAGGAGAGCATGAAAGCTATGCAAGAGGACGCTATTCGTCAAGCAGAATTCGCCAAACAGCAAGCCGTTGTTATGGCCCAACACGCAGGGCTAATTACCCGGTTACCGCAGCAAATCGGAGCATCCGCTTCACACCAGGTTCCCTCCCTAACAAGAGTCCCGATACTTGAGGAGACGGCAAACGTCCAGAATGCCCAAGAAGATACGGACATCCCAAAGGGGCCAACTCCGCCTCCGATTTTACCGCAACTATCCAAGGCACCCACGCCTATCAATTAACCGGACTCCCCCTTCGAGTTCGAGGTAGACCCTACAGCACTGAAGTTGAGCAAGCTTGAGAAGTTGTTCAAGAAGTCCCAAGGGGTAAAGTCCATCCCAGATATCGAGGACGGGCATACCGACGCGGCTGTGATGCTGCCAAATCGATTCAAGATGCCACACATTGACCGTTTTGATGGATCCGGGGATCCCATGGTACATCTATGGTTGTTTTCAGATATCTTAAGGCTGATGGGCCTCACCAGACTACAGAAGCTATCTTTGTTTGGCCAGACCCTGTCGGGTGTGGCGGCCATCTGGTACGCCAAATTAGAAGATGATGTTAAGAGAAACTGGGATGAGATGGCCGAGGCATTCATTGCACAGTACTCTTATAACACGCAAATCGAGATTATGACCCATGATCTCGAGACGACAAGGCAAGAGCCTAAGGAGAGCCTTTTGGAGTTTGTAACCAGATGGAGGGCCAAGGCCTCAATGATGACCCTAAGGCCCACTGATAAAGATCAAATTCGGATGATTGTACGCAATCTCCAGCCTAAGCTGATGCAGAAAATGATCGTGCTCCCCTTCCCTACTTTTTCGGATCTGCATGAGATGGGAGTACAGATTGAGGATGCCTTGAAGCAGGGCTTGATTGACAATGATAGAGAGCAAGCCAGGAGAACTTTCAACTGTAATACCAATGCAGGCCCGAGTGGCACTGTGACCACAAGAGCCTCAGAAGTGAGCATGGTCACCACCAACACCCCTCCAAGAACCATGGTAGCTACGCCATTCTCCGGCGCGTCCGGAAGCAATACACAAATAGCCAAATACCAACCCAAAAACCAAAGAACCTTCGCCCCACTGTATATGCCCCTGTCCAAAGCTCTAGGGGTTTTAATCCAAAAAGGGCACTTGAAGCCCCTAGAGCTGCGGCCATTATCGGAAAAACTTCCCCCTTCCCACAATCCAGCCAAGTATTGCACATTTCACCAGCAACACGGTCATGACACCGACCAATGCTTCCGATTACGTCATGAGATTCAAGATCTCATTGATAATAGGGTGATTGTGCCTCCAGAAAAGCCCAACGTCACAACCAACCCTCTCCCACCACACAACCAAGCTCCACCTCCCAAACGAATCAACTTTATCTAAACCGAGGTCACGTCATACGACCCCAGCATCTATATCACCCCGTCCCGCCTACCTAAGCCGGAGGTGCTCCTTCCTGACTGCACCGACTTGTGCATGTTAGACATCTCCAGAACCCAACCCGAGCCAACGGTGGTGACTGTCGAAGATAGAACATGGGAGACTTTAGTGGAGAATGGTATTGCTGAGTGAAAATCTAAGGAATCTGGGGATTTTGCTGAGAAGGTATACAGTCCGAGCGAGTACATTCTGTCAGTAGGCCAGGTTGGACCAAATGTGGAATTGCCGGCAGGGGCAGAGCTTTGTGTGATACAGGGGGATAGATTTGATCAGAGATCAGAGGACTTAGCAGCTATGGAAAGGGACTTTGCTGACCTCCAGTTTTTCAATGAACAAGACCTAGAGGGCGTGGCGGTCAACTAGTCTGAGTTTGAAGAGTCAGCAAAGGTTACCGTGTGGCTTGATGACCTACCAGATGTTGTTGAAGAATCTCAGTTAGAACAGGGCCCTGTAGGGGCAAGGATATCAGTTGTGGCTGGAAGGGCCGAAGATCAGAGTATGTCGCCAGAGAGCGCCGATGCCAGGAATTTCGCTCAGGATCTGGGCATTTTGGATACAGGGAATTTTGTACAGCAGACTGCATTGACGCAGCTAGAACAGGAAAGAAGTGAAGTGTCTGAGAGAATCCGGAAAGCTAAAGCCCATGAGGGTAATGAAAGTGCTGTATACACGAGAACAGGGAGTGCTGCAAGCATATGGACGGGAGGTACTGCGAGTACGAGAACTGTCATACTGAAGTCGGAGAGGTGTCTGTCAGCTGCTGACAGAATGTGGTGGGAGGACGATGATTTATGTCTTGCCCAGACGGATGAGGATTGGAGGAGCAATCAACCAGATGATACCTGGTACATCGGCGAAGTCGATCTTATGACTAGAAGCGTGCGGTATTTTAAGCCCCCACATCTAGATCAGCCAGAGGTGTCTGGGAAAGATAAGGAGACGGAGAAACAGAAAGAGAAGCAACTCGAAGAAGAGGCTGTACTGAAACAGTTGAAAAAGATACAAGCAGACATCTCTATCTGGGGATTGCTTATGGCATCACGTGTTCATCGACAGGCCGTCTTATCGGCAATGAATAACGCCAAGCTCTCAATAGAAACCACGGCGGAACAATTGGCAGGACTGGTCTTTCCGGGAGGAGCTTCCCCGATGCTGACCTTCTCTGACAAAGAATTGCCACCTGAAGGTGTGAATCACAACAAGCCACTCTACATCTCTATGGAGTGTAAGAACAAATGGATACTGGTGGTTGTTGTTGATACCGGATCCACCATCAATGTGTGCCTGGCAAGGACAGCCTATGCAATCGGGTTAAAACCCGCAGACTTTGCGCCAACCACCTAGGTGATAAGGGCGTATGATAATACAAGTAGAGAGGTGAAGGGGACCGTGCAAATTCAAAGCAAGGTTGGGCCGGGACAGCATGAGGTAGACTTTCACGTCTTAAAAGTTTCTGCGACCTTCAATCTACTTTTGGGGCGACCGTGGTTGCACCAAGTAAAGGCAGTTTTGTCCACTTTGCATCAGATGATGAAATACCCCCATGGGAAGGGACTAGCCATTGTTTTGGGGAATTCATCGATCCATCCACCGCCGGAGGTGTCTACCCCAGTCCTAGAAATTAAGCACAGTATGGCGGATGTGTTCTTATCCGGTTTCACTCTGGCTGAGGCCCGGGTCATGCAGAACATTTTGGCTATTAATGAGGAGGTGTATGTCAGTACTAAATCAGCATACCTCATGAGCAAGCTTCCACACATCATCTCCAAGAACCATGGTAGCTGAGTGGCCGGAAGGGCGTTGCAGCGTTGGCCGAAGTGCCACGCAACCCACATACCTTTGGTTTGGGTTATCTGGCCACCAAAGGGGATTGGATAAGGAAGGGTAAGAAGATGGCTGGGAGAGCCAAAGCAAAGAAGGCACGGAAGCCTTTTGAGTTAATGCACCGACCCATCCAGGGTACCCTAAACAGACGCTTCTTCCGGGAGGGAGAGGACTTTCCATTTTATGGCTTCCCAGAGCCATGGTTGAACGCGGAGAGGAAGCGCGTGTCGGGGTTTGAGATCTTCTTCGACCTGTAGTTATTCGGGTTGCCGGAGAGCAGACGGACCCATTAGCTAAGGCTAAGCAGAGCAAGAAAGTGGAGTCTGAGGACGTTGAAATTGAAATGGGGATAGCACTGGCTTGTCTACTTTCAGATCCTCCGATCGAACAGAAGTGCTTGGGGGATAACTTCTCGGTGTCCATGATCGGGAATGAAACGGCTGCGGGCCTACCCGTAAACATTTTGGATGCATCTATCGCACCCTCTCTCATTTGGCAGCATGAAAAGGGATTTTTGTCAAGCAGCACCGGGTCAGGTAGTGAGCTGGAATCTGATTCCATCGAGTCTTGTGAGTCAGAATCAGGTTCCAGCTCGACTGAGTCTGAGTTCGGTATTCCTGGGGGTGACAACCCAGATGCCACAATCCTGTCCAGGTCGTCTTTTTCTTTCTCTTTTGAGTCTGTTGTAACAGAAGAATCGGACGGTTTGGATGTGCTTAACGAGAATGATGTGGATGTGGTTTTTGAGTACTTTTCTGTGCCCTTGATTTATTGCTTAAATCAGGACTTTCAAAATTTTGATGAAAACAACGAGGAAGAAATTCCTTCGGTTATGCAACGCTTAATTGAACAAGAGCAGGAAAGATTTGTTAAACCCATAGTGGACGAAATTACTACTGTGAATGTTGGTACTGAGAAGTACCCGCGGCTGGTCCAGATCAGTCCACGTTGTCTTTGGAGGAACGCGAGTGCTTAGTCGCTTTATTAAAAGATTTTAAAGACGTTTTCACATGGTCCTACGAAGACATGCCTGGAATCGATCCTGAGATTGTACAGCACCGGATCCCTCTTAACCCCGAGGCCCGACCCGTCAAGCAGAAACTCAGAAGGATCCGCCCGGACTGGGCCCTCAAGATTAAGGAAGAGGTCACCAAGCAAATTGACACAGGGTTCCCGCTAGTATCCAAATACCTAACTTGGTTGGCCAACATAGTTCTAGTGCCGAAGAAGGATGGCAGGATCCAGGTGTGCGTGGAATTCAGGGATTTCAACAAAGCTAGTCCGAAGGACGACTTTCTCTTGCCGCATATTGATGAGTTAGTGGACTTCACAGCGAGGAATGCTTTGCTTTCGTTCATGGATGGCTTCTCAGGCTACAATCAGATAGTGATGGCACCCGAGGACCGGGAGAAGACTGGTTTCACCACCCCGTGGGGGAGATATTGTTACAGAGTGATGCCATTTGGGTTGAAGAACACTGCAGCTACATATCAACGGGCCGCGACCACAATATTACTCGACATGATCCACAAAGAGGTTGAGGTGTACGTGGACGAGATGATTGTCAAGTCCAAAGAAAGAGAGGGCCACTACACCGCCTTGCAAAAGTTCTTTCAAAAGATCAGAGAATTTCAGTTGCGGCTGAATCCTCAGAAGTGTACGTTCGATGTTATAGTAGGGAAAATGCTGGGGTTTCTGATTACACAGAGAGGTATCGAAGTCGACCCTTTCAAAATCAAGGCCATCTTAGAAATGCCACCACCAAGGACAGAAAAGGAGGTGCGAGGCTTTCTGGGTAAAGTGCAATTCATAAGACGGTTTATCTCAAAATTAACCTTGACTTGTGAACCACTTTTTGGTCTCCTGAAGAAAGGAAAGAAACTCCAGTGGGACGGCCGATGGCAAGCTGCTTTTGAACAGATCAAGGAATACTTACAGAACCCACCCGTGTTGTCACCACCAAAGCCGGGGATATCGTTGATATTGTACCTTTCAGTAACGAAGACTACAATGGGCTATATACTGGCGCAAGAATCAGAGGACAAGGTGGAGAGGGCCATCTACTATCTGAGCAAGAAGATGCTAGAGTATGAGACTTGCTACACACCGTTGGAAAAGGCTTGCTTAGCCTTGGTATGGACTACCAGGAAGCTGCGGCACTACCTATTAGCTCACTCGGTAATGTTGGTTACCCGGTTAGATCCAATCAAATATCTTTTCGAGAAACCGGCGCTTACAGGTAGGCTAGCTCGTTGGTTGCTGTTGCTTTCCGAATTCGATATGAAATATGTGATGCGCAAGTCAGTCAAGGGAAGAGCAGTAGCAGAATTCTTGGCCGATCATCCAGTGGAAGGAGGTGAAGCAGTTGAGTACTTATTCCCAGATGAGGCCATTTTGCACATCGAGGATGAAACTTGGACGATGTACTTTGACGGAGCGTCAAACCAGTACGGGTATGGGATTGGGGTGTTGCTGATAGCACCCGACAATTCCCGTATCCCTCTAGCCTTCAAACTCCAGTTCAAAGTCTCGAACAATGAAGTAGAATATATGGCATGCATTGCCGGTCTAGAAGCAGCCCTAGAACTAGGGGCAAAGCGGTTGGACGTCATCGGGGACTCGAACCTTGTTGTGTCTCAAGCAAAAGGAGACTGGAAAGTCAAAGAAGAAAAGATGATAATGTATCACCAGACCTTGGACTTGTTAATTCCTCGGTTTGAGAAGCTAAATTTCGCTCATCTGTTAAGAGAGAACAATAGGTTCGCAGATTCACTAACAACTCTATCTTCCATGATAGACATCCCGTTTGGAGTTTGGATGCGTCCAATCATCATTGACCAGAAGTTTGTGCTAGCATATGAATCAATTGCTGCCTTAGATGAGGTTCAGGATGAGAACCCTTGGTATGACGACATTTGGAACTTCTTGGAGAAGGAAGTGTATCCGCTAGGGGCAAATGCCAAGGAAAAAAGGGCAATAAGAAGAATGGCCGTTCAATTCATCATCTGCAGGGGTAAGCTGTATAAGAGTGGTCATCTGGGAATGCATAAGCTGTGCGTAGAAGCCGAATAATCGAAGCGCCTGATGGAGGCCATCCATGGAGGGGAATGTGGTGCACACATGAACGGGGTGATGTTGGCTCGAAAGATCCTCAGACAAGCTTACTACTGGTCTACCATGGAGGAGGATTGTATCGGCTTTGTTCGGCGATGCCACAAATGCCAGATCCTTGCAAACCGCATGAACATTCCACCGTCGAAGTTGTACAATATGACTTCGCCATGGCCATTTTCGGTTTGGGGAATCGATGTGATCGGGGCTGTCACTCCGAAGGGGTCGAATGGACATGAGTTCATCCTAGTCGTGATAGATTATTTCACGAAGTGGGTTGAGGCCCAATCTTATGCGGTGTTGAAGGCATCACACGTTGTAAAGTTTATCAGAAACAACATCATATGTCGTTATGGGGTCCCAAATGAGATAATTTCGGATAACGGTTCCCACTTCAAGAGGGAAGTGATTGACTCGTTGGAAAGATACAACGTGGCTTTTCATAAGTCATCCACATACCGGCCACAAACCAATGGAGCGGTTGAGGCCGCCAATAAGAATATCAAACACATACTGCAGAAGATGGTGGAAACCTACCGGGACAGGCTAGATAAGCTGCTGTTTTCTCTGTGGGGCTACCGGACTTCAATTAAAACTTCTACTGGGCCGACTCCGTATTCATTGGTTTATGGGATGGAGGCTGTTCTACCGATTGAAATTGAGGTTCCGTCTTTGAGAGTGCTGGCTGAGTGTCAGATAGCCGAGGCAGATTGGCAGCAGAGCAGGTTTGAGGAACTCATGCTCTTTGACGAAAGAAGACTAAAAGCACTGTACCATGTTCAAGGTTATTAGTGCAGAATTGCCAGGGCTTTCAACAAGAAAGTTAAGCCCAGAAATTTGAAGGAAGGAGATTTGGTGCTCAAGGATAACCGAGCTCCCATCCACGACCCTAGGGGCAAGTTCAGACCCAATTGGACTGGTCCCTACATCATCAAGTCTATCTAGTCGGGTGGAGCTGTCGTTCGGATGGGCCTAGATGGCCTAGAGTTCTCACAACTGATCAACATGGACAATATGAAGAAATATTACCCCTAAGAGGCTCGCTAGGCCGAAAACCCGGAAAGGCAACCTAGGCAAAAGTTAGAGCATAGAAAATTTGAAATCATAAAAACTGAGCTCGCAAGGTTGAAAACCCGCAAAGGGTGGCCTTGGCAAAAGTTAGAGCGCAAAAGGAGAGTGAAAATACTTGAGTGAACCCCAGCCTGAACTACATAAGGCTTGATTCCCATCTTTGGGATACGTAGGCAACTTCATCCTGAAGTTCAGTCATAAACACTTCCCCGATCAACTTTGTCCATTTGATAATCTCGGCCATCTTTGTCTAGTCAGCGTTCAAAAGTCTGGTTATGATCTCCAGTGCAGTACTTTTCAAACTAGGGGCAACTTTCCAGTTGCTGGGATCCGGAGTTGCGCCTCTCAGTGATAGATCTTAGGTGTGTCCAGTTCTGATCCATACCGAAAACGGTTTTGAAAAGTTTTAATAAAAGTTGACTTTGTTCAAAATTAATCTTTTTATAACTTAGACCATTTTTTGACCAAAGCGGAAAATTTTCAGTACCCACAACCTTCAATTTCATTGATTTCAATACAGAGTTCTCCTGCTCTTGCATACAAATTGAGGTTGCTTTTTATTACATTCATAAAGAAAACTTGAAAGTACTAATAAAGCAATAAATCTGGGGCATAGATAAGTCAGGTGTTCCTGCGCCCCCTCCCAGAGCTGGTCGAAGCCTCTAATGCCAAGCTAGGTCCAATCTGTGCCTCTTCATTGAGCCAATCAATGCACTCATCAGACAAAGTGCAACTAAAAGTGGGAGCGGGGGCCAGGAGCTCTCTAGTCCTCCATGCTATAGCATATCGGGCAAGCTGTATGCCTCGGATCGGAAATGCAGCTGGGTACTTTATCCCCTCTGGCGGGAAAATCTGGCCATGACTGAACTGGCTTTGGAATCGGAATGGGAAGTAGAACACATAGTGAGTTAAGCCAATCAACTGAATCCCAGTCTGCCGGGACATGCTGTAACTCATTGTCGGTAGGTTGAGCCAATGGTACCGCCAAGCAATGCGGTTTGCGGACAAATTGCACATCTAGTTGAACCACCAGCCCTCATCAAGGGCATCGACTAGGCATTGTTGGAAGAAGTAGCTGCGAGCTGAGTATGCTGGGGAAGAGTCCACGACCTGCAACTTATCCATCAACCACACCTGGGAAGGAATGAAAAATGAGAGAATAAAGAATAGAGAGATGTACGATGAGAGAAAAGTGAGAAAAGGGTTTTGTGAGAAAAATCGAGCCTGAGGGTCGAGTGATGTGAGCAATACATATGTGAGATTGGGTGGGAAACATTACCTGAAGCAGTAGTGGACTCCCTGCAAATCTGGTCGTTTCTTGGCAATGGAAAGCATCCAAGCCCATTAATATTTCAGCCAATATCATGGCAATGCAGCTCTTGCCCTCCTTCAAACCTTGGGCAACCTCGATCTACCGGACACTAGACCCTTCAGAGCCCGAGGCAAACAGAAAATGAGATAGCATTCACAAACAAATGGCGTGTCGCCGAAAGCCCTGCCAATGATGATCACCTCAGTCACCGGCATCAGAAAACTGACAAATCAAACTCGAAACATCCAGCATTCCGTCACAAATCAAAGAGCGAGCATCGTGCATCGTGAGCCCACACATTCGCCCTAAGGCTTGGGCGTGGCCAAAACGAAGCTAAGGCAAGACTTCTTCGTTGCACTCAGATTCCATCAAAGCTTGGAAATCCTCGAA
Source organism: Camellia sinensis (assembly GCF_004153795.1). Taxonomy (NCBI): domain Eukaryota; kingdom Viridiplantae; phylum Streptophyta; class Magnoliopsida; order Ericales; family Theaceae; genus Camellia; species Camellia sinensis. Next base: position 71,326 of record NW_021027303.1, on the reverse strand, counting down.
GGTAGGACATACCTCTTGCCCGCCAAAGCTAAAGACATGTGTTACCAGGTTCCAAAACCTTGCCACGACATGAAGGACCAGAAAGTGCAGCGGGGTATGACTTAGAGTGAATAGTGCATTTATGCCGAAACCCTAGAAATTCAGCTTTTCCGAGCCGTCCAAGTTAGCAATCCAAGCCATGAGATTCTGGGCAAGAAACTCTTCCATTTGGAGCAAATCATTGATTGAATTGAGAAAAACTACGAAGTTGAGGGCTTTTGTAGAGGATAAGGTAGGTGGAGGACAGGTGTCAATATTCTGGTGGTTCTTGCCATTTTGACCGGCCGGCCATAAATAGTGCCGACCGACCACCGTGTTTGGCCGATCTGCTAGTTATAATGGCCGGTGGCCATTTATTCTGGCTGGTGACCTCTTTATTTGGCCGATGGCCTTCCCTCATATCCTCGGAGTTTGTCCATCTGCTAAAAATGCTGAAAACTTGTGACTGGTTCCACTTCCAGTGTCTTTAGTGGTTGATTTTGCGCAGTCACGCCTATTGGCTTATCAAGTTGTTGTATATTTGCTTATCGAGTTGTATTTCACTCTCTTTAAGTCTTTATTTGCTTATCGAGTTGTACTCGCACTTGGTTAGCTTATCGAGTTTCTTTGTTTTGCTTATCAAGTTGTAAGTCGGTTCACCACCTGATTATTACGGTGCAAGTGCTTAATTTTCAAACGAAGTTCAATTTCATTCACATTGATATGTGATGCCACGCGGTGCAATGCGTAGAAAGTACAAATGTAACACCTTTTTGAACAAAATAGTTGTTTCATTTCCATCACATCTTTGCAAAAATACACAGTCTTGAAAAAGTAAAACCTGCCTGAGGCAGTGCAATGTGCTTAAAACTAACAGTAAAAAAAAGAAAGTAAAGCAAAAGGAGAGCAGGGCAGCAGAGTATCGGGATTGATACTGGTAACCCCCCCTTTTTCGGGAAATGCACATCCCGCGCCCTAATTCGGGTCAATTATGTGGTTTGGCACCTTCATTACTCAAGACAGTACAAGAAAGTACACTTTCTAACGTTTACTGGCCTTCGTGTTGACTTCGAGCCATATCTTCTGTGTGTGCTCGGTGCGCGCAAAGAGTATCCTTCCTTGTATCATTTTATATATCTTGCGAATTCTACAAATCGCTTCAATAATGCTGTATTGCATTGCTTTGTTCTGACTGTAATTGTCGCGCACATTTCAAGTTCCTTTTATACACATTGCATGCGTTGTCGCGTTATGCTTTACGTGCATGTGTTCAAGTTCCTTTTATACACATTGCATGCGTTGTCGTGTTATGTTTTACTTACATGTGTTCAAGTTCCTTTTATACACATTGCATGCGTTGTCGCGTTATACTTTACTTGCATGTGTTCAAGTTCCTTTTATACACATTGCATGCGTTGTTGCGTTATGCTCTACTTGCATGTGTTCAAGTTCCTTTTATACACATTGCATGCGTTGTTGTGTTATGCTTTACTTACATGTGTTCAAGTTTCTTCCATACACATCGTATGCGTTGTCGCGTGTACTTTACTCACATGTGTTCAAGTTCCTCTTCACACATTGTGCACATTGTCGCGTGTGCTATACTTACATGTGTCTACATCTTCACGCATTGGCCACGTTGCCATGTGTTCTTTACTTACATGTGTTTGTGCCTTCATAGCATTGTTATGCTTATTTCAAATCGCATTGTTATGCGCCCTACTCGACATGCGTTGTCACGCACTTTCAATTGCATTGTTACGTTTCCTTTTTCTTACAGGCATGATATTGTATGTACGGTTCATTTGAAGCTGGCGTGACCAGGTGAACCGCACAGGTATTGTATTCTCCATGTGAAATGTAGCGAGAATTACATAATTCTCTTACACCTTTCTGCATTGTAATGTAGTTGGATTTATGATCAGACTGCTTAAACTGTTGCATTTATTGTATGTATATGCTTCGTTACAGCTTTCCTTGCATGATCATAAGTTGTGCTCGGCTCGTGCATTGTCATGCATTTTGCCCCTGCCTTTGGGCGCATATCCTTATCTGTGGCCTGTATGCTTTGTCTATGTCTTCGGCCTTGTCAAAAATTGTTATGACTTTCGAGTTCTGTGAAAGGGGGGAAACTGTAGACACCCCATTTTTTACGGTCCTCAAGACTTGGACGTCACCGTTCGAATGCTCGATGCTCATCCATGTTCATGTTCGTTTTGAGTTCCTGGAGGCCTCGGCCGCGCACCTTGCCTCAGGATCTCTTAACTTGCCTATTCTGTGCTTGGTTTTGCACTAGGGACTTGTGTTTTGTGCTTCTGAGGGTGGGAAGAGGCTTGTTAGCCATCCCTGAAACCCACCGACCGTGGCATGAAGCCACATGCCTTTCCTTTTTACTACCGACCAAATATTTGGTCGGTCGACACTTATCTGAGGTGTATCGGCATTTTGTGTGGTCGGTCGACCATGTATTTGGCTGATGGTCTCTTTTTTTGGCCTGCACCATATTTTCGCCTTTTTCAGGCATTATGCATGCCAGCTGTGCCAGCTGGAGTGCACAGACCTGTCCTCCATACACGTGTATGGAGGAATTTTCCCCCTTTGCACCCTTTTGGTCTAGCTTCTTGGGGAAGCTTGGACCTTTGTCTTAGCTTCCTCAAGAAGCTTGGACACCTGTCTCAGCTTCCTAAGGAAGCCTTGGCCCCTTTGCCTTAGCTTCTTTAGGAAGCCCTGACCCCTTTTGATAGCTTCTCCTAGAAGCTTAGGCCTTTTGCCTTGTCTATATAAGGAGGCCTCCCTCCTCCTTTGAGGAGGTTCAACAAAAACCAGATCTAATACATATATATCTGATATATACACCTTCTCTCTCTATATCTCCCTCTCTCTCTTCACTTGTGTGTGTTAGAGAGCCAAAAAGTGTGTTTTGTTCTTAGTTTTGCACTAAGTCACCTAGCATTACACCATACTTCGACTTTGGAGGTGTTGAGGGTTTGTTCTTGAAGTTTTGAGCTGGTTTTGATCAGAAGAAGGGGGCTGGATTTGCTGTTCTTAAACTGTTCTTCATGGGTAACACTATTGCTTTATATTCCCTAATCTTGCATTAGCTTTTACCCCCCTTTGCATGCTGTTTTGAACTTTGTGTATAACTGAAAAAAGTCTTGTATTTGTATGCTTAAGATGTTTCATTAAGGTCATTTTTGTGTTGGGGGTCGACCTCCCCTCTTAGGCCTTGTTTGGCCCTTTTGTGCCTTCTTTGGTTGAGCTTTGAATACCTTCATGTGTTGGTCTTCTCACCACTGAAATCCAGAGGATTTTCAGTGGTTAAGAAGAGGTTTTGAGGTCTTGCATAGGGGAGGGATACCCCTCTCCCTTTGTGTCTCTTTTGTCCACGTTTTTGGCTCATAATGGTAGCATGCAAGAGTAGTTGTCTTTGGCTCCATTTCAGAGGTTTTTGGGTGTTGTTAGGTCATAATATGCCTCTGTTTTTGGTCAGATTAATAGTCCATTTCATGCATTGTACACTTGCCTTGTATTTCCCCATTTTGCCTAGAAGTGCATCATTAGACCATCATGCTTGCATATTTTTGCCTAGCTTTGTGAAGCTTTTGGTCTTGTTTCATCATGCTTGAGGTCTGTTGGGTGTTGATTTGGTCATGCCTTTCATGCTTTGTATAGTCTCTTTGCATTCTAGCATGTTGGCATCGGGCGTGTGAGTCATTAGCATGCATTATCTTGGCTATTTCAGTAATTTGGAATCACTTATTAGGTCATTTCAGTCCATGTTTTATGCTTACATGTTTGCATTTTGTTTTCCTTTCAATGTTTTGAAGAGATGTGATCCAATGCTCCATATATAAGCCATTGTGCATGCTTATGTGTTTAAGTCTTTGGGGCTGCCATATCAGTGGGTTTTGGGGCATATTTTGATGCATAGAAACTCTGTTTTTGGTTGCTTAGTCCATGCCATGAGCAGTCATGATAGTTGTAGTAGAATGCTCCTTTTTATGCCTTAGTCTTAGGCCCATTGGTATGCATGTTTGCATGAGCATTTGTCCACCATTTCCACCATTTTTGGCCACTGTTTTAGGGCATGGCTGAGGCCTTCCATTTCAGTTTAAGACCACCCTTGTATATAGTTGCATGCTTAGCATGATGCATGTTGCATTACATTAGTTGCATGCTTGCATTATATCTTGTTTGCATGTTTGTGTATTGTTTAGCGGAGTGTATCACGTCGTCTTGTTGTATGCTTGACATGTTCATATTGTATTAGTTTAGCTTGCATGAGTAAGTAGCGTCATGTTGCATTAGCTTAGCATGCTCATATTGTCTTGCATGAGTTGCATCACTTTGCATTGTATATGGCATACATGCATTGCATCTTGTTTGGTTTGGGGTGTCAAACCAAACTTGAGGAATGAGGCGTGTTCGTACTTAAAGTGACGAAACACGTCTCACTCCTCGGTCACCAATGCCCTTGACCTCAACATGATAGGGCATGAGGCATTCATTTCTTTTGTGCATGCATTTACATTGAATGGCAAACTTGGCCTCTTAGGCCATCATGCATCAAAATGCATAATGGATGGCCCGAGGGTCGAGAGCCACGCTCCCTTGAGTCCGTTGCATGATAAGGAGTGTGGCCATGCTCACATTTGTTTGAAAATTCCATGCCATACACTGCTTGCTCTCTGCTGCTGCCAACTGCAGGATTCTGGAGGAAGAAATAGCTGGCCGACCATTTGTAGTGCCGGCCGACCATCATTGTCCAGCCGATGACACAAGATTTGGTCGATAATCCCATTCCCATGGCTGGTGGAATTTTGTTCTAGCCGGTGGAAATCAAAAACACTCAGGAGGAAGTTCAAAGCTGTTCTGGAAACTTCCATATCTTTCAGAGGAGCAAGGCAGTGTTAACAGAGGCAACAGTGGCATGGTACCGGGTTTCCGGGTGCGGCAAATCGAGCATGCATCATCCCATCATTCCAAGGCGGGGCTGCAGCCACCTTCTTTTTGTAATTAATTTGTTGATTAATTAGAAGTTTTGTAATTAATTAATTAGTTAGTCAGCTAGTTAGTTAGTTAAATCTGTATTATTTATTCGGACCCTCCGAGTGAGGGCAATTGTGTATTAATTGTGCGTGAGTGCGTGTATGCCTTCCAACCCCACGTCTTTCTTCCCTTTTATTTACTAGCTTTCGATGGTTAGTTTAGGGCATGTTTAATTTAGCATACCTTATGCTATGCATGCGTGCATGATTCATCAGTCTTGCACGCACCAGGCTCGGCGCATCATACTAACTGCATAGTATTTCCATTCCAACTTGAATACATGTATCAAGTTTGTCGCATTTCACATGCCATTCTTAGATTAGCCAAGCCTATTCTTGTTGCATTCTGTATGTGTTGCATTAGCCATCTTAACATGAACTAGGATCATGCATTTGATTACTAACTAGTTTCTGTTTTGGCTTGGAGTACTAGGTAAGCTCTTATGCTTTAGCATCTTGCGTACGTGTGAGTGTTGCCATATTAGCATGCTTACCATGAGGCTATATGCTTATGTGATATATCTGCCTGAATGCCTGTGGGTCAAGGTTGGATTGTTTGAGTTGGAACAACTCGTCGAAATCCATGTTTTGGCCTACTTACGAGCAGCAAATTTCAAACCGATTTCCAAACAAACGGATATGCAATGCTTTGTCCCAATTTAGGCGACTCAGTCTATACTTGTCATGCTGCGCGCATCACATAGTAAATCTAGGCTAATAACCAGAATAAGAACGCATAATGTTTTCAAAAGAAGATATCATGATTAGTAGAGGCCGATCTTCGGATCGGGCGAGAGGGGGGTGCTCATAGCTGACCTTCCCCAATCGTACCTAAGTTCCCGAGCCAAGGCAACTCTGGTGATGACGGACACGTGGCCTTCGGCAAACAAGTCAGGGTTTCCTAAATTACCCCAAATAAAATATTTAGGTAGCGACTTTGTATCTGGAAAATCAGTCCATGTTTGGCACTTCTTTACAAAAATCTGTTTTCCAAAACGATTTGCCGGATTTGGACTCCTTGGTTCAGATTAAGAACCGTGACAATTTGAGTCTGAATTGTAGTAAACCCAAATGAACAAATCGGGATTTCCCTCCCGGTACGTTCAGGGATGTCTACACGAGGTTTGTGTTCCCATCGTGGCAGAGCCGTAACCGGTCAGCCTTATGGCACGTTTCTCAAAGCGAGCCTCGGGCAAATCGTTCAGGAATAGCAGATGGAAAACACGGTGTCCTAGGCACACCAATGCAAATGCAATGCAAATAATCACATAAGTGAAGTCAAACCAAGATATCATGAGTTTGAGTCAAGTTCTCTAAGATCCCCAGCAGAGTAGCCAGAAACTGTAGACGTCCCCGAACGTCCCGGGAGGGAATCCCGTTTTGTTCATTTGGGGCTCACTACAGTTCGAACTCAAATTGTCACAGCTCTTAATCTGATCTCACAATGTGCAATGTGAGATTGATAAATCACCAAAGAGTTCAAATCCGGCAAATCGTTTTGAAAAACAAATTTTTAGAAAGAAGTGCCAAACATGGACTGCTTTGCCAGATACAAAGTCAACACCTAAATGTTTTATTTTTGGAAAATTAGGAAACCCTGACTCGTTGCTATGATACCCCTGTTCCGTAATATGCGTTAATTGGGCCTTAATATGAATTTGATTATATGTTTGATATGATTTGGTGTGCCATTATGTGATATATGTGATTCTAGAATTCTATCTGTCCACGGTAGGAATATCTGTTTGAATAATCTGCTTTGGAATTAAATTGAGGGCCTTATCGGCCACAGAACTCGAAATTGATTACGTCATTGTGGTTGGCATAATTTTTAGAGCCTACGGTGAAATTTAATTGAAAATTGATTCTGGTCAATTTAAACTGATTAAATTGATAAATTAAGTACCCCATTATTTTATATTAAAATATTTGTTAGTGGGGCTTGTTGTATATTTGCATTGCACTCTCCTTTAGCTCTCTCAAAACTCAAAATATGAGTTAGACAGTTGAGAGTGAGGGAGAGGCCGGCTATAGAGAAAGAAAGGAAGAGACTTGAGCAATTTTTGGCTCTAGCTTGGGAATTTGAAGATTTAACTCAAGAATTGACTAGAGTTTGGAATATTAAAGCTCCTAGGTGAGTAACCAACCCCTAACTCATGAATTTGAGTTGTGATTTCGTGAATTGAAGATTAATTTGTGATCTAGAACATGAAAGGAGTTGGTTTTGATGAATTTGAAGACTATATATGCGTGCATGTATGTATTGTTTTGAATTTGCATATTTGAGCTTGAATTACATGACTCATGTTGCAATTTTGGTTGAAATCCATGTATTTGACCATCTTTTGATCATATGAGACGAGAATGAAGGTTATATGTCACATGCATGTACAATCCATGGAAGTAGAAGCTTTGAATGCATGAAATGGTTACATTGGTAATGAGTTGGTGGAAAATGAGCCATGCATGTAGATAAATTATGAAATTGAGCTTCAATATGTTGTAATTCTATGTTTGTACCATTTTAGTACATGGTTATGTGAAGTTTGGACCGAAATCATGCATTTAGAGCCTTTGAATGTCGAGATGACGCTCAAGAACTCAATCTGGAAAACCCAGATTTTCGATGTCCGCTCGAGTGGGTGAAGTGCCGCTCGAGCGGAGAAATCGAGCTCCCAGCATTTTCTGCAGACATGGTTCCCGCTCGAGCGGGGAAGTTGACGCTCGAGCGGGGAGCTATGTAGACAGGCAGTCCGCTCGAGCAGCCGAGTTCACGCTCGAGCTAGAATTGAAGGAAACCAGTACTTTCGCACACCTAAGGGTCCGCTCGAGCGGGGAAGTCCACGCTCGAGTGCGGACCCTATTTTTTGAAATCCTGTTTTTGCATTTTGTGTTCTGTTTTCCGTTCTCTTTCACTTGCAAGCACTCTTAGGCATATGTTAAGCATTGTAAATGAGTTAATGAGATAATAATAAAGCCTAAAGAGGAATATGTGAATTAGAGAACGGATTGAACTGTTAGTGACCCTTTTGTGTTCATGAAATATGTAGGGTCAAGCTCCAGGGCAAATCCACAAGCTGATCACTGTGAGTAATATCGATATTTGAATGATTGTGAATGTCCAATTATTATTCCCTTATAAGCTTTATAAGTTTCTAATTGGGATTGTGGACAAAAGTCTGACAGGAATAAACATAAATGGACCAAAGGTCGTTCGATAAACATAAATGGACTAAAGGTCGTTTTGATAAACATAAATGGACCAAAGGTCGTTTTGATAAACAAAGGAACGGACCGAAGGCCGTTTTGATAAACATAAATGGACCGAAGGTCGTTTTGATAACAAAGGAACGGACCGAAGGTCGTTTTGACCTATATGAATGGACCGAAGGTCGTTTTGACATATATGAACGGACCGAAGGTCGTTTTGACATATATGAATGGACCAAAGGTCGTTTTTGTCACGCCCTAAACCCGCCCCTAGAAGTTTGGGCATGACCACTTCAGAAACGGACACTTAACCTATTTTATATCTATATATATGGGGCCTAAACGGAAGCACTAAATATCAAAATTTGACACTGGAAACAAACTCCATCGAGCTACTACTATCATGCCAGGATCATAAACTTTTAACAAACAAATAAAATCTAAAACATACACCTGAACATCGGTTATATACATATATATACAGGCCCAGCCCTAAAATTGGGCATATATCAAAAACATTAGAGAACGAAGTGTTGCACACATGTCGACTTTAGGCCAACAACTAGAGTGCAAAACCAAAGTTCGTCAAAACTTCATGAAAATAAGAGCAGCTTCTCTTAGGCTTGGACATGGAAAGGTTGACCAAAGAGGACAAGCGTCATGGCTTAGGACTGACCACTTGGTTGGTTACCTACAGAAACAGACATAACATAGGGTGAGCCAAGCTCAGTGAATAGTATGATACATAAATGTACAATTTAAACATAATACTTAACGATGCACAAATAAATGCGAAGATCATGTAGTTAATCTGTTCCTGTTTTCATTTCAAATGGCCTTAGGCCCCAATCGTGAGTTATAATGGTTTTAAGCCCTTGAACACATTAACATTAAACTTTTAAACATAATGGCATATAGCCCTTGTATACATGGCATGAAGCCCTTGTCAGAATGGCATAAAGCCCTTATCAGAATGGCATAAAGCCTTTGAAACATTGGCATTAAAGCCCTTGAAACATTGGCATTTAAGCCCTTGAAACATATTGGCATTAAAGCCCTTGAAACATTGGCTTGAAGCCCTTGAAAAGTTGGCATGAAGCCTTTGGACATGCATATATGAACCCAAGAGGTGTCTCACACGGACTCTAGAGGTAACTCACAATGTAGCACTTAGTTCCGTGTAGTACTTTGTTTCATTTCATAACAACTTATACGGATGGCTATAAGCCTCATAACTTTCACAGAATGTCTTTCAGCCTCATAACTTTCACATATGTATGGACTCAAGAGGTGTCTCACATGGACTCTAGCGGTGGCTCACAATGTAGCACTTAGTTCCAAGTAGCACTTTGTTCCATACCAATAATTATTAGGTCTTACAGACCAACCCATACATGTAATGTCATACCCCAGAAATAAATTCATACATATGCATTATGCTTGAATCATAGATAGAAATCAGAATTCATACTTGCTTATACTTGGCACTGTAATAGTGCTAGCAAATCAATAATAAGTATTTTTTTTTTGTTCGTTCCATAAAGGAATCCCCCAACATTGTGAACTTGTAGCATACTTGAACATGTACATACATAAACTGGTAAGATACGTAAACTTGTATCATACTTAACCTTGTAACATACTTAAGCTTGTAACATACTTAAACTTGTAATATATTTAAACTTAGAACATACTTAAACTTGTAACATACCTATACTTGTAACATGCTTAAATCTGTAACATACTTAAACTTCTAACGTACATAAACTTGTAACTTAATTACTTAAACCACGATATTATTACCCCCGGGAAAGGGCCGTGTGTTACGGATGTCATGAATACTTTACATTTATGGTCAACTGTTCATTAAGTCAAAACGTAACATATCAGAACATAGAGCATGCTTTGCAAGGACAGAGCAGTTTTCATTCTAACGTGGGTTACATAATGATGTTAAACCTTTGTTTTCATATCATAGATTCTAAACGACCTCGAGTCCATACGTAACACAACAAAATAATCTTGGACTCATACAGGTATCATTATTTATGGATGAACATAAGCTCCATTTATTCTTAAGAAGTACATAATATGCTGATAAATAACAGAGGTTTAATACTTGTTATTGATAGAACAAAAGGGTTCCAAAGTCATACTGACGTACGCAAATCTTTCCATATTCATAGAAATTCATATTGATTTCCACTTGTCATAAACGCTGATAACACTTACAAAGAACAGAGTGTTAGTGACAATAATTATCAACAATAAATAAGATGTACATTTATGTAGTACTACTCACAGCGTTCAGGTGCTTGATCCGACCCTGTAGCTGACCCTACGCAATTCACATAATTCAAACATAATTCATCATAGTACAAGACCAATCAATTCACTATGAGTCAACACAACATAATCCAATAAAGTATATATCACTTAATTCATCAACACCATTTGTAATTTAACATAATTCAAAATAAATCCTTGAATTCCATTTCAACACTCCAAAACTGAGTTCATATCATCCATATCATTAATAGATTATTTCCCCAATTTTCCCTTCACATTACAGCATGAATTACAATGTTCATAACAAAGTTCATTCGCAAATTTTAAACATAATTTTCAAACATTTCCAAATTCCAATTAAACTTGTACATATCTAATTCAATATCTCAATTTCATTATTCTACTTTCAATTTGGGCCAAATCATTGGTTATCATCATTAACCAACCTAGGGTTTCAAGAAAATATTGAAATTTCAAGAAAAATACAAACTTATTAACCCATTACTTTTTATTCCAATTTTCCCAATGATTATACATCTTGGAGTCACAATCCATCATTTTAACCCACCAATTTAACTTCCAACATCTCCAACTCTAAACCCACAATTCTCAAGTTGGACATAATATACTCAAAACTATAGATTTTGTTTGTATATACACAAAATTCCATAATTCCATCCATGAATGCAAATATTGAAAGGGAGTAAGGACTCCTACCTCAAGATTCAAGCAAGAAAAGCAAGCTTTGAGAAGAATCTTCCACAATTTCGAATTTCAATCGGTTGAAAATGTTGACCCTTTCTTGTTCTCCATCCTTGATGCAAGATCCATGGTGGATTTGTTGAGAAAAGTGGAGGAAATCAAGGTTTTGGGAGCTAGGGTTTCAGACATGGAAGAGGGGAGAAGAAGAGAGGAAAATAAAATGTAAGAAATGGGACAAAAATCTCGTTTTTGAGCTGCTGTCCCGCACAGCCTGCACGTGCGGCGCTATTCCCCGCACGTGCGGCTCTGCTTCCAGCACAGATGTAAAAACTTCAAACGAATATAACTCTCTCATCAGGACTCCGTTCTAGGTCGTTCTTGTGTCCAAATTGAAGCCCCGAAAATAAGCTTTCCAATGGTTCTAATCTCACATTCAAATTCAAAGTGTAGAAAAACAAAAGGGCAAATGAGTGACGGCTGATCGTAGAATAACTATCCGAATTATATTCTTCAGTCTAATCTTACTTTACCATCATACCACCACCTCAATCAATACCCCAAAATAGATAAAAACATTCTCAATTCCAATAGATATAGTCGAATTAAAACACATTAACGCCTAATTAAATAAGGATGACTTTTGGGGTCATTACAGTTTTGACATAAATGAGCGGGCCGAAGGCCGTTTTGATACGAATGTATGGGTCGGAGGCCGTTTTGACGTAAACGAATGGACCGAAGGTCATTTTGATACGAATAAGTGGACCGAAGGTCGTTTTGATAGAAAAAAATGGACCTAAGGTCGTTTTGACGTGAATGAGTTGGCCGAAGGCCGTTTTGACAGAAATGAATGGACCGAAGGCCGTTTTGACATAAATGAATGGGCCGAAGGCCGTTTTGACATGAATGGAAATCTGAATGGGCCAAAGGCCGGAATGTTTTGAACTACAGTCACTTGATTTGAATTTCGTATAGTTATATATCTATTAAATAGAAATATGAATTGGGCCCAAGGCCGTTTGGAACATGTTGTTCTACATTGTTCTGTTACTTTTGTATTTGATTTGAAATTATTCACTGGGCTTTCGTTCACGCTCATTCATGTGTTTGTAGGTGAGCCAAGAGAGGTCCAGACCCAGCCTCAGTGAAGTCTGTATGGAACAACTAAGGTTTCGAGAGAGTCAGCCCTTGTGTCTCACGCACGAGACCCGTCTTCGCCCTTTTGTTATGTATTTACATTTTGTCAGGTTGGCGAAAGTTTTGAATCCGTCTGTATATAGTTTTCATGGGTTGACTTAGTTTGGATGATCCTGTCTGTATAGAATCTTATGTCATTACAGTTTCTGATGTGAGTTATTAACATATGTATGTCTGGAATGTTATGATGTGCATATAAGCACAACTCTATGGACAAAGTTTTAAAATTGCTTCCGTTTGGCCCCTTTTACTCTGATGAGTTTTGTCTTATTTGGTTTGAGGCCGTAGGTAATCTCGTGATTACTGTCCGGTTATGACCTTAACCTAGAGGGGCGGGTTCGGGTCGTGACAGAGTGGTATCAGAGCACTAGTTAATAACTTACACACTTGTCCAAAAAGAGCAATAAGCATCTAGATGAGATCTAGGATGCATTAACATGAAATTGGAAGCATTGATAATATGCTTAACTATTTTGATATGAACCTTGAAAGCATCAAGAATATGCTTAGGTGTTTCGATTTGAGTAATTATGTGATATAAGTTTGTGAACTACTTGCATTGCAATTATCTAAATATATGTACTCCTTTGTATATGCATACTTGTGAATCTTTTGTATAAAGTATAATGCAAGTTTAATCAGATAGTGAATAAGAACTCTATAAGGTTGTGTTCAGCCTCAATTATTTCCTGATGATATGAAATGACAAGTTCTCTGAGATGCTATGTTTGGTATACGTGGTTGCTCAAATCCTCCTTGAACATAATTGTGGTATCCTTAGCAGAGGCCCTCACCCAGGGGACATAATACTGTGGCTTATGGTCATGAGGCCCTAGCTCGGGGGAGATAATACTGTGGCACAGGCCCTCGCTCGGGGGAAACAATACCGTGGCCTATGTAAGAGATATGTCATCCGGTACCAGAGGTTCCATTATGAAACTTGATATGCATGACCAACATGATATGTTACGCTAAAGGAAGTACCACACATGATTTGAACATGAGATATGAATTGTTACACTAATGTGTACAACAAGTTTATTTTGTTATAGTACACATATACGGATGTACGAATCATGAAAAGTTGTTTATGCGCATTCAATTCTGCCTATGGGTGTCTATGTGAAATATGAACATGATTTGAGTATATAATTACTTAGTAAATGTTCAGCATGCGATATCTGATAAGTATGCAATTATCTGTTACGTATGTGATTAATTGCATATGATATGTGAAATGAGAATATAAAGACGTGCCTATGTGTGACTATGTGTTTATTTTTGTATTGGACATCCCCGTATATGGCATGATTTAATAAGAGTTCGTGTAGAATGTGGTTAAACTAAGGGCATACGAGTTGGCGGACTCTTTTATAGCCCGACCTGATAGACTGGAAAGAATGGTATAAGAAATGGCAGAGATCTTAAGACAACAACGTCAGTTGCTGTTATGGTAAGAACTTTTGCCACCACCAGTGAAATAAATGTCGAGGAGTCGTTGTCGGATTTCGGGGGCTTGTTATAGGTGTGGTAAATGGACCATATGGTAAGGAATTGTCCCCGAACTGAACAAATGCGAGTAAATCTTCTGCCTTAGTTGAATTCGTACCAATGGTGGGAATTGCTAATCAAGATAGAGTAATTGTACTCGTCCCAGAAAGCACACAGAATACTGCAACCGTTATCCCAGGTATCTATACTGTTTATAAACAAATGCCTATGTGTTGATTGATTCCGAATTAGTACGTTTGTACATCTTCGCTTGGGATATTATTTGATTCGGATCGGCATATTTTTCCATATCTGCTGCATATGTATCTAGATTGGTTAGACCCATATGATCGAGACTGCATTCATTCGAGGTATATGCCCCGTTTGGGAAATTTGTGAAATACGTTTTGGGATATTGATTGACTCTGCACATGCACATGTATATCTAAACCTATGCTCAGGTTGATTTGCTATGTTACTGTCTTCAATGACTAAACCACTGGAATTGTGACTTTGTGATTGTATAATTGAGTTGAGCACCCCATATAATAAACTCTGCAAGTTACGAGACCATGCATTTTGATTGGTAGAAAATTGACTGGATTATGTGACTATACTGGGCTCGACTCATAAACCTACATTTTGTGACTAATTTGAAACTTTTGCGTAATAGACTCTATCTTATGTACAACCGAGGAAGTCTGTTTAATGTGTTACTGTGCACCATGTACTTGTATATAAGACTTGTTTGGGAATTGCAACATTGATTATGGTGCATACTTCCTGATCGGAATAGCTGCACGTTTATGCAACTACCCCCGAATTTATGTAGTCGATGCCATATTGTATATGACTTGAAATGCTTTGATATGAACAGTTGTGATGAATAATTCTGATATGACTTTGAGAACTGATGAACTTAGGGCAGTTGAGAAACTATTAACCATGTACCTAAGCAAACGAAGTATGCCTTACAGAACCGAATGTGCCATATTTGAGAAAATTTTTATCTGATTCGATCCGATAGAACCTTTGCCTGATATTGTTCCGATGGAACCCTCATTTGATATAATTTGATGGAACCTTTGTTCGATCTAATCTGACAAAACCGTTGTTTGGATCGACCGATAAGACCCTCTATCTAATTTGATTTTGTAAAAAGGGGATTAAGAATTGCTTGTGAATAAATAGCCAGATTATTCTTGGCAGAAAAGCTAATAGACCCAAAACTTGAATTAATTTGGGATACTTGACTTATTTGAAAGACCTTTTGTGGGCTATCAACAGATTGATCTAACAATGAACACCGTTGAGAACCAATCCCGAACTATTGAGGACATACGTGTTAAAAATGAACCGAATTGTACAAACCCCGTGATTGGGTGTCGTAAAGAGTGTTGTTCCATTTTGTTTGTTTGACGCTATGGGAACCGATGACGGTTGATTGGTTTGATTTTGAGCAGTACTGAACATTTGTCTTTGACTGATCAGAACATGTTTTGTAAGGGAGAGTGATTGCTTCAGTGTTATCAGATTTTGGAGAAATCAGGTTAGAGTGAATGGTGTTGTGTTGGTTTGATGACATTCTTAGAGTGTCCTCGTGCTAGGGGACGTTAAGCCTATGTAACACCTTTGATTGAGATACCTTTTGCCACCGACGGTTTTGCACGGGTGGGTTTAACTAATCGATCTGGAATCGGCCACCGACGGTCGCGAATGGGTGTGCTTCGATTCCGAGACGATTATTCCTCTGTTTTGTTTGGAATGTCATCCTTTGGTATTATATAAATGTTTTAACATCCAAGAAACTGTGAAAAACCCTGATTGTCCGAAAAGTGCGTGAATTCGGTACGCTTTGTATATAACCACCCAGTGTCATTATATTCTGTGATTGGAACCCTGAGAATGTGTGAATTGTGTTTGACATGCGATTGACTCCTTTGATAATGCCTTTGACATCATGGGGATTTACGTATATGAATTGCCTTATGCTTTTAACGACTACCAGATAAAGTAGAAAGACTCGATGGAACAGAGAATTGAATACTGAACTGAATTGTGAATTGCAAACTGTAAACTGTTGAATGAACTGAGAATACGTGTATTCTATTAGAAGTCGGTTGCCTCAGCGTTGTTGTATTTTACAATTGGTACTATGGGGATATACGGACTATATGCGTTGTATGGGTAATTGCCTCGATACTATCTTTGTTGACTCAGGGATCACTGTCTAGATCAACTTTAAATTCCTGTGAACTTTTGGTTGGCCTTGAATAGCTGTGACGAGTCACTGAACTAAATACCAAATCGGATTGTGTATTGTGGAATTATTGAAGAATGAATAGAACTTTTGTGACAAGGGAATAGACCGAACTTCTATGATAAAGCTAGCCGGCATCTGAAATGAATATGTTGGTGACCTACCTTGGAGAGGACAATTGGTGAAATTGTGTCTGAATATTTTCGGTGCCAACAGGTCGAAGCCGAATATCAGATAGTGGCGGAACTACTTCAATCTCTCTCTATTTTGGAATGGAAATGGGAATATGTGACTACGAAATTTGTTGTGGGGCTACCTTGAGCACCCAAGGTATAAGTCCTGTTTGAGTTTTGAATATGGGATTACTAAGTTGCCTGTCTCCTCCCTGTGAAATTTTCGTAAGATGCTTGTAGGCTAGTCACTGTTATACCAATAAGATTGCTCGTTTGCATGAGGTCCCAGTATCTATTGCTTTAGACAGAAACTTTAAAATGTGTTTGAATTTTGACAAGCCTTCAAGAGGCAATGAGAACTGAAATGGGATTCAGCACTACTTTCCATCCATAAATTGATGTATAGTCAGAAGGAACTATTTAGACTCTGGGAGAAATGCTCAAAATGTGTACTTTAGATCTTCGAGAAGTCAGAAAAATCTGTCCATTGTTGGCAGACTTTGCTTACAACAAAAACTTACACCCTAGATTGGTATGACACCATACAAGCCTTGTATGGAGAAAAAGTTGAGTCGTTGACTGATTGAGAACAGAGTGTTGCTTGATTTTGAGACTGAGTAGATAACTATCAAAAGGAACAGAATTGTTGAATAAGAAAGTGTTCCGAATTGTGCCTGACTAAAGGTAAATTAAGTTTGGAGGACCAAACTTCCTAAAGGGGGGAAGACTGTGATACCCCTGTTCCGTAATATGCGTTAATTGGCCCTTAATATGAATTTTATTATATGTTTGATATAATTTGGTGTGCCATTATGTGATATATGTGATTCTAGAATTCTATCTGTCCACCGTAGGAATATGTGTTTGAATAATCTGCTTTGGAATTAAATTGAGGGCCTTATCGGCCACAGAACTCGAAATTGATTACGCCATTGTGGTTGGCATAATTTTTAGAGCCTACGGTGAAATTTAATTGAAAATTGATTCTGGTCAATTTAAACTGATTAAATTGATAAATTAAGTACCCCATTATTTTATATTAAAATATTTGTTAGTGGGGCTTGTTGTATATTTGCATTGCACTCTCCTTTAGCTCTCTCAAAACTCAAAATATGAGTTAGACAGTTGAGAGTGAGGGAGAGGCCGGCTATAGAGAAAGAAAGGAAGAGACTTGAGCAATTTTTGGCTCCAGCTTGGGAATTTGAAGATTTAACTCAAGAATTGACTAGAGTTTGGAATATTAAAGCTCCTAGGTGAGTAACCAACCCCTAACTCATGAATTTGAGTTGTGATTTCGTGAATTGAAGATTAATTTGTGATCTAGAACATGAAAGGAGTTGGTTTTGATGAATTTGAAGACTATATATGCGTGCATGTATGTATTGTTTTGAATTTGCATATTTGAGCTTGAATTACATGACTCATGTTGCAATTTTGGTTGAAATCCATGTATTTGACCATCTTTTGATCATATGAGACGAGAATGAAGGTTATATGTCACATGCATGTACAATCCATGGAAGTAGAAGCTTTGAATGCATGAAATGGTTACATTGGTAATGAGTTGGTGGAAAATGAGCCATGCATGTAGATAAATTATGAAATTGAGCTTCAATATGTTGTAATTCTATGTTTGTACCATTTTAGTACATGATTATGTGAAGTTTGGACCGAAATCATGCATTTAGAGCCTTTGAATGTCGAGATGACGCTCAAGAACTCAATCTGGAAAACCCAGATTTTCGATGTCCGCTCGAGCGGGTGAAGTGCCGCTCGAGCGGAGAAATCGAGCTCCCAGCATTTTCTGCAGACATGGTTCCCGCTCGAACGGGGAAGATGACGCTCGAGCGGGGAGCTATGTAGACAGGCAGTCCGCTCAAGCGGCCGAGTTCACGCTCGAACTTGAATTGAAGGCAACCAGTACTTTTGCAGACCTAAGGGTCCGCTCGAGCGGAGAAGTCCACGCTCGAGCGGGGACCCTATTTTCTGAAATCCTGTTTTTGCATTTTGTGTTCTGTTTTCCGTTCTCTTTCACTTGCAAGCACTCTTAGGAATATGTTAGGCATTGTAAATGAGTTAATGAGATAATAATAAAGCCTAAAGAGGAATATATGAATAAGAGAACGGATTAAACTGTTAGTGACCCTTTTGTGTTCATGAAATATGTAGGGTCTAGCTCCTGGGCAAATCCACAAGCCGATCACTGTGAGTAATATCGATATTTGAATGATTGTGAATGTCCAATTATTATTCCCTTATAAGCTTTATAAGTTGCTAATTGGGGTTGTGGACAAAAGTCAGACAGGAATAAACATAAATGGACCAAAGGTCGTTCGATAAACATAAATGGACCAAAGGTCGTTTTGATAAACATAAATGGACCAAAGGTCGTTTTGATAAACAAAGGAATGGACCGAAGGTCGTTTTGATAAACATAAATGGACCGAAGGTCGTTTTGATAACAAAGGAACGGACCGAAGGTCCTTTTGACCTATATGAATGGACCGAAGATCGTTTTGACATATATGAACGGACCGAAGGTCGTTTTGACATATATGAATGCACCCAAGGTCGTTTTGACATAAATGAGCAGGCCGAAGGCCGTTTTGATACGAATGTATGGGCCGGAGGCCGTTTTGACGTAAATGAATGGACCGAAGGTTGTTTTGATACGAATAAGTGGACCGAAGGTCGTTTTGATAGAAATAAATGGACCTAAGGTCGTTTTGACATGAATGAGTGGGCCGAAGGCCGTTTTGACAGAAATGAATGGGCCGAAGGCCGTTTTGACATAAATGAATGGGCCGAAGGCCGTTTTGACATGAATGGAAATCTGAATGGGCCAAAGGCCAGAATGTTTTGAACTACAGTCACTTGATTTGAATTTCGTATAGTTATATATCTGTTAAATAGAAATATGAATTGGGCCCAAGGCTGTTTGGAACATGTTGTTCTACATTGTTATGTAACTTCTGTATTTGATTTGATATTATTCACTGGGCTTTCGCTTACGCTCATTCATGTGTTTGTAGGTGAGCCAAGAGAGGTCCAGACCCAGCCTCAATGAAATCTGTATGGAACAACTAAGGTTTTGAGAGAGTCAGCCCTTGTGTCTCACGCACGAGACTCGTCTTCGCCCTTTTGTTATGTATTTACATTTTGTCATGTTGGCGAAGTTTTGAATCCGTCTGTATATAGTTTTCATGGGTTGACTTAGTTTGGATGATCCTGTCTGTATAGAATCTTATGTCATTACAGTTTCTGTTGTGAGTTATTAACAT
The DNA here is from genome assembly GCF_004153795.1 of Camellia sinensis. Classification (NCBI taxonomy): domain Eukaryota; kingdom Viridiplantae; phylum Streptophyta; class Magnoliopsida; order Ericales; family Theaceae; genus Camellia; species Camellia sinensis. The sequence continues at coordinate 51,657 of NW_021027303.1, read as the reverse complement.
ATGTATGTCTGGAATATTATGATGTGCATATAAGCATGGCTCTATGGACAAAGTTTTAAAATTGCTTCCGTTTGGCCCCTTTTACTCTGATGAGTTTTGTCTTATTTGGTTTGAGGTCGTAGGTAATCTCGTGATTATTGGCTGGTTATGACCTTAACCCAGAGGGGCGGGTTCGGGTCGTGACAGTTGCCTAAGGCCACATGTCCGTCATCACCAAAGTTGCCACGGCTGGGGAACTTGGGTACGATTGGGGAAGGTCAGCTATGAGCAACCCCACTCGCCCGATCTGAAGATCGGCCTGTACTAAGCATGATATCGAGTTTTGAAAACATATGTGTTCTTATTCCAGTTAATTAGCTAGAATTTACTATGTGATGCACACAACACACTAGTATAGACTAGATCGCCTAATTTGGAACAAAGCATCGCATATCCGTTTTGTTTGAAAAATGGTTTGAGGTTTGCTACTCGCAAGTAGGCTAAAACACGGGTTTCGACGAATTATCCCAATTCAAGTAATCCAACCTTCACCCACGGCCATTCATGCAGTTATATCACATAAGTAATTAGCCTCATGGCAAGCATACTGTCATGTTAACACTCACGCATGCAAGATGCGAAAGCATAAAAAGCTTACCTAGTACACCGAGCCAAAACAATAAACTAGTTAGGAATCATGCATGATCCTAATTCACGTTAAGATGGCTAATGCAACACATGCAAAATGCAACTAAAATAGGCTCGGCTATTCTACAATGGCATGTGAAATACAACACTTAACACGTATTCAACTTGGAATTGAAATGCTATGCAATTAGTATGATGCCCCGAGCCTGGTGCATGCAAGACAGATGAATGAATGCAAACATGCGAACATAAGTATGCTAATTAAAACATGTCCTAAACTAACCATCATAAGCTAGTAAATAAAAGGGAGAAAGACGTGGGGTTGGAAGACATACATCACAAGCACACACACTTATTACAACATTGCCCTCTTGCAGAGGGTCGGAATAAATAAAACAAAACAAATAAATAATTAACTACTCTAGCTAATTAAATATTACAAAACCCTAAATTAATTAATAAATTAGTTACAAAGGGAGGCCGCTGCAGCCCCGCCTTAGAATGCTTGGATGATGTGTGCTCGATTCGCCATGCTCAGAAACCCGTCGCCATGCCACTGTTGCCTCTGTTAGCACCGTTCTGCACCTCTGAGAACTGTGAAAATACTTGTGATGCTTTTGGAACACTCCCATAGCACCGTGGGATGTCACCGGCCATAATGCAAGTCCACCGGCCATTGAAATACAGTTATCAACCAAAAGTGGAACCACCGGCTAGACTTTTGTAGTCGGCCGGCACTGAAAGTTGCCGACCGGCCATTTCTTCCAGCAGAACACTAGTTTTGCCGCAGCAGAGGACAGACAGTGCATGTCAAGGTATTTTGAAGGTAATGTATGCATAGCCACTCTCCCTATCATGCAATGAACTCAAAGGAGCATGGCTCTCGGTCCTCGGGCCACCAATCACGCATTTTGATGCATGATGGCCGAAGGTGCCAAGTTTGCAAATCAATGTAAAATGAATGCAACGAAAACAAATGAATGCTACACACTCTATCATGTTGGGATCAAGAGTGTCGGTGACTGAGGATTGAGACGTGTTTCGTCACTTTAAGTACGAACACACCTCATGCCTCATGTTTGGTTTGACACCCCAAACCAAACACAATGGAATGCATGTACGCAATATGGCTCAAATATGCAAAATGGCTCATGTATGCAATATGATGCTAAGTTAGCAAAGCATGCTAGATGCAATGCAACCTAAACATGCAAATGTACAATGTGCTAAGCAGGCAAGATGCAATGCAATGTGACCTAACATGCAAGCTAAGCTAATGTAACACAAACACACCAAGTATGCAACAAGGTTATGTGATGCAACTAGCTAAATGACATGCAATATAATAAACATGCAAACATGGTATAATGCAAGCATGCAACATGTCAAACATGCAACTATATGCAAAGATGGGCTTAAACCGAAATGGGAAGACCTCAGCCGATCCCAAAACAGTGGCCAAAATATCAAAATTAAGGCACCAAAATGCAAGATAAACATGCACACATGTTGGTCCATCAATTTAGGCCACGATGCACAACCTTCAAACATGAGCAAGATGTTATAAATATGAGGATATGACATTGCAAATAATCTCTAAAATCACATGAAGAATGACGCCAAATCGACTATACAATGCAAACATGGCATGTTAATGGAGTTAAGGCTCAAAGGTAGCTACGGGACTTAAACCATGACTATGTCAACCAAGCCCCAAATGGTCGAGGCGACCTAAAATAGTCCCGAGGCAGACCAAAATGAAGCTAAAACTCATATGGAACAAAGCCAAAACATGCTATGAAGAAAGACACAAAACAAAACACATACAAGGTTTAAAAGGGCAAATGCACTACACCTCTTATAATCGAAGATGGCATGACTTAGACTAATGAAGTCAGAGTTAAAACAAGTCAAAATAAGCCCCAAAACCCACTGATATGGCAGCCCAAAGACTTAAACAAAGAGGCATGCATAATAGCCTAAGCATGGAGTATAAGACAACAACTCTTCAAAGCATTGAAAGGGTGTTAAATGCAAGCATACAAGCATGGAATATGGACTGAAATGGCATGAGAAGTGATTCCAAATCACTGAAATAACCCAAATGAAGCATGCTCAAGACTCACACGCCCAAGGCTAACAAACCAAAATGCAAGGTGGCTACACAAAGCATTGCAAGCATGACCAAATCGACACCAATCAGAGCTTAAACATGGTAAAACATGACTAAAAACTTCACAAAGCTAAGTCAAAACATGCAAGCATGGTGGTCTAAATGCATGATGCATTTCTAGGCAAACTAGAAGAATGCAAGGCAAGTGTATTATGCATGCAATGGACTAACAATCCAACCAAAAACAGAGGTATAATATGATCAAATAACACCAAAAGCCCTCTGAAATGGAGCCAAAATTGACTAAGCATGCATGCTACCTTTGTGAGCCAAAAACACAAGCAAATGAGACACAAAGGGAGAGGGGTGTCCCTCCCCTATATATGACCTCAAAACTACTTCTCCACCACTGAAAATCCTCTGGATTTCAATGGTGAGAAGGTCGAAATGAAGGGGTCCCAAAGGTCAAAGAGAAAGGCACAAAAAAAAGCCATAAAAGGCCTAAGAGGGGGTGGACAACCCCAAACACGAAAGCGACCTTAATGAAACATCTTAAACAATAAAAAAAATAGAACTTTTATCAGTTATACATAAAGCACAAAACAGCATGCAAGATAGGTTAAAAGCTTGTAAAAAAATGGGGAATATAAAGCAATAGTGCTCACCCTTGAAGAACATTTCAAGAACACCAACCCAGCCCCTTCCTCTGATCAAAACCATCTTAAAAACTCTGAAACCAGCCCCTTAACACCTTAGTAACCGAAGCATAGTGTAACACTAGGTGTTTTAGTGCAAAACTAAGAGCAAAAGCACACCTTTGAACACTATTCCACACACTAATGGAGAGAGAGAGGAAGAGATAGAGAGGGAGTGATATATATATGATATATATCTCTAATATATATATTTGATTTGCTCGAACCCCTCTAAAGGAGAAGGGAGGCCCTCTTTTATAGAACAAAAAGGGCCTAAGCTTCTTGGAGAAGCCAAGACAAAGGGGTCAAGCTTCCTCAAGAAGCTAGAGCAAAAGGGTGCAAAGGGTGCAAATCCTCCATACACGTGTATGAAGGACAGGTATGTGTGCTCCAGCTGGTACAACTGGCATGTACAAATGGCTAAAAAAGGAAAAAAAGAAGCCCCGGCTAGAAAATATGGCCGATTGAGCAAACAAACGGCCGGCCGACCAAAAACAATGCTGATCTGCCATCACCAATGGCTGGTAGCAATGAAACAGGGCCGGTGGCCTCAAGCCATGGCCGGTGGGGTGTGGGGACGACTAACAAGCCATTCTCTGCCCACAGAAGCAAAAACAAACAAGTTCTTGGTCCACAACCAAGCACAGAACAGGCAAGTTAAGAGATCCTGAGGCAAGGCGCGCAGCAGAGACCTCCGGGAACTCAAAACGAACACGAACATGGATGATCATCGAGTGTTCAAACGATGACATCCAAGTCTTAAGGACGGTCAAAAATGGGGTGTCTTCACAACGGTAGATAGGTTTCCCAACTTTCTTGAAAATCCATCATGCACATTCGGAGCATATCCTCTAGAGTCTGTATCGTTCTCTCGGATGGACTGCCGGTCTGAGGGTGAAAAGTTGTGCTGAACTTGAGTTCTGTACCCATAGCTTCCAGAATCTTGAAAGAAACTTGGGATCCCTATCCGACACAATTGAGACCGGAACACCATAAAGCCTTAAAATTTCACTCACATAGATTACTGAAAGTTTATCTACATTATATTGAGTCTTCACTGGTAGGAAGTGAGCGGACTCAAATAATCGGTCTACAATGACCCATATAGAATTCATACCCCAAGGAGTTCGTGGTAACCCCACAACAAAATCCATGGTCAAATGTTCCCACTTCCATTTCGGGATTAAAAGGGATTGCAGCAGTCCTGCTGGTCTCCGATGCTCTGCCTTTACTTGCTGACATTGTAGACATTTAGAAACGAACTCTTCAATTTCCTTTTTCATACTTGGCCACCAAAAATTCTATTTTAAATCCCAGTACATTTTAGTACTTCCCGGATGTATTGAAAATATTGAGGCATGTGCTTCTTCCATTAATTTTCGTTTAAGTTCCAACATATTAGGGACACATAATTTGTTTTGAAATTTGAGCCCCGAATCCACTAAATTGAACCCCGGTTTTGGTTTTGTCTCTAACTCATCACAGACTTTCCGTAGAGTTTCATCTTCCATTTGTCGTAGCTTGATCTCTTCAAGTAAGGTTAGTTGAGCCATCATCGCTGCTATTACGGCCTCCAGTCCACGTATTACAAGATCCACATCCATTTTATCCAAGTCAATCACCAACTCCTTTTGCTTCGTTAATAGATTTTCCAAATCTCTCATATTTTCCGACTAAGCGCATCTGCAACTGTGTTGGCTTTACCAAGATGGTAATGAATCTATAAATCATAGTCTTTAATCAGCTCTAACCAGCGCCATTGTCGCATATTCAACTTCTTTTGAGTAAAAAGGTACTTGAGACTTTTGTGATCGGTATAAACTTCGCAAGTAGTGCCATACAGATAATGCCGCCATATCTTCAAGGCAAAAACTACTGTTGCTAGCTCAAGATCATGTGTGGGATAATTCTTCTCGTAGGGTTTCAACTGTCGAGAAGCATAAGCAATAACTCTTCCATTTTGCATAAGTACACAACCAAGCCCTTTGTGCGAAGCATCACTGTAGATTGCAAACCCTTCAGTACCAGATGGTAAGGCCAGAACTGGTGCTGTAGACAACTTTGTTTTCAATTCTTGGAAGGCAGATTCCCGCTTTTCTGACCATTCAAACGCAACTTCCTTTTGGGTCAATTGTGTAAGTGGCGCAACAATTTTGGAAAAATCTTGAACAAACCTCCTGTAATATCCGGCTAACCCCATAAAACTACGCACCTCAGTCACATTGGTAGGAGTTGGCCAGTTCACGATCGCTTCAATTTTATGTGGATCAACAGAGACTCCATCCTTTGCTATAACATGCCCCTAGCCAAAATTCACATTTCTTTAGCTTTGCATACAGCTTCTTTTCTCGGAGTGTTCGAAGAATTAAGCGAAGATGATTCTCATGAGCTTCCGCATTCTTCAAGTAAATGAGGATATCATCAATAAAGACCACCACAAATTCATCCAAATATGGCTTGAAAACCCGGTTCATCAAATCCATAAATGCTACTGGTGCGTTAGTAACTCCAAAGGGCATAACCAAAAATTCACCGTGCCGGGTTCGAAAAGCTATCTTCTCAACATCATCAGCTTTGACCTTCAATTGATGGTATCCAGACCGTAGGTAAATTTTTGAGAAAACTTGTGCTCCTTGAAGCTGATCAAATAAATCATCGATTCGTGGCAATGGATACTTATTCTTGATCGTTACTTTATTGAGTTCCCTGTAGTCTATACATAATCGGAGTGTTTCGTCTTTCTTTTTCACAAACAGAACTGGTGCACCCCATGGAGAAACACTCGGACAGATAAATCCCTTATGAAGCAAATCCTGCAACTGAATCTTTAATTCTTTCATCTCAACTGGTGACATCCTATACGGAGTCTTAGAAATTGGTTGAGTTCCCGGTGCCACTTCAATTGTAAACTAAATCTCACGGTCTATTAACTGCCCTGGCAATTCTTCCGAAAAGACATCCGAAAATTCACGAACAACTGGAATCAGATTAGTATTTCCATTCCTCACTTGCCCTTCCAAAATACTGCATAAAAACCCCTGACACCCTTTCTGAATTAGTTCACAAGCCCTTGCCGCAGAAATCAAATATGGTGGAGAAGTCACTTCCTGTCCTTGAAAAATAGACTCTGCTTGTCCCGGAGGGTGGAAACTGATTTGCTTAGTCAAGCAGTTTATAGTTACACCCTAAACACTCAACCAGTCCATTCCCAGAATAACATTGAAATAAGTCATGTCGAGAGGTAACAGATTAGCATACACCCGAATATCCCCAAGTTGGAGTTCACAAGCTAAGTATACAGAAGCACAGATCATAGAGTCACCCAAAGGTGAAGACACACACAACATATAAGATAGTTTTTCTTCAATTTTATCTAAATTAGGATCAAATAGTTTCGACACAAAAGAGTGGGTGGAGCCAGAATCAAACAATACATGAGCAGAATGACCCTGAACAATAAATGTACCTGACACCGCTGTGGCCGCACTTTGCACATCTCCCGGAACTAATGCGAACACCCTACCTTGTCTCGCAGTGTCTTTATTGTTAGTAGGTTTAGCAGCTGTCTTGGTGTTGGAAGTTGGTGCAGACCGTACTGAACTTGTAACAGCTTTGTTGTTATTTCGTTGATTCCCTTGAGGACAATCCCTTACCAGATGACCCGTTTTGCCACATCGGAAACATGCTCCAGACAATCGGTGACAAGCCCTACGGTGCCTCCATCCACATTCTGAACACACAGGGGCTAAATCTTAAGTAGAAGTGGTTGTGCTTGAGGTCCCTGAATTTTGCTTCTTGTTTGGTGGAGTAGCTGACCCCTTGAACCATTGATTGTTCTGCCTCTTCCCTTTCCACTTGGAAATCCGATTCTGAGCAGCAAGGTTTCCCTCTGCTATAACAGCCCTCTCTAACACATCCACATAAGTGGGCAACTTCAACATGTTGACTCGGTCTAGAATAGCAACCCGTAGTCCCCCTTCAAATTTTCGTGCCTTTTTATAATCTGTGTCTACAATATGAGGTTCAAACCGGGCTAATTCTGCAAATTGAGCTTCATACTCCGCAACAGTCTTGTTCCCTTGTCTGAGAGTTTCAAATTCGGTTACCTTCTTGTCTTGTATACTTTGGGGAAAGTACTTGTCATAGAACAGCTCCAAAAATCTATCCCACGTTAACCTCGGGTGTGTAGTTCTCGTAAGCATCCACCACCTCCGTTCTTTGTCTTCAAGTGAGAAGGCGGCCAGTTGCACCTTTTGAGCTTCGGTACAGGGAAATACTTCAAACAATTTCTCTATGCCCAACACCCACGCTTCAGCTTTCATTAGTTCTATCCCCCCTTTGAACGACGGTGGTTTCTGTAGACACCCCATTTTTGACCGTCCTCAAGACTTGGGCGTCACCATTTGAACACTCGGTGATTATCCATGTTTGTGTTCGTTTGGAGTTCCCGGAAATCTCGGCTTGCGCGCCCCGCCTCAGGATCCCCGAACTCGACCGTTTAGTGTCTGGTTTCACACCAAAACCTTGTGTTTTCTTTGGAAGGCAAGGGTAGGGCTTGTAGACCATCCCCACCCACCACCGGCAAGTGGCTAGCGGCCACCGGCAGGTTTTTGCTGCCACCCGGCAATATGCCGGCCGGCACTATTTGTTGCGGTCAGCACTTTTTAGTGCCGGTCGGCACTCTTTTTGGCCAAGATGGCATTTTTTGCCGGCCGATTGCTGTTCATTTGCTTTTGCAGATATTTTTAGACAGCTGTCTTGCTTTTGTGTATGGAGGGATCTCCCTCTTATGAAGCTTGTCTTGTAAGGTTTACAAGACAAGAAGTGCCATATAGAGAGAGGTTGGTCTCTTGGTTTGAGGGGGTTAGACACTTAAGATATTTTGAGAGCTTAGACAGCCATTGTTAAGCTCTGGTTTTAGGGTTTGAGTTGCATACACTTCCTATCTCTCTTTCCCTCCCTTTTATGCTCTAGGTGTTTTGTGTCTTACTATTGCACACAAACACCTAGTGTTTCACCTTTGTCTAGCTATTAAGGTTCTAAGGGACTGATTTTGTGGTTTTGGTGTTGGATTCAAGCCAATGGAGGCCATTGGAGCATCACTTGTGAAGGGGTCATCAAGGGTAAGAAACTAACACCTTTATTCCCCATTTTTGCACCTTATTTCTACCTGTCTTAAATTCGTTTTTGAGCTTGGTGTATAATACAAAAAAGTTCTATTTTTAGGCCCTCTTTATTGTTTGTTAAGAGTGTTTCTTGGTTTGAGGGTTGTTGACCCCTCTTAGGCCTTGAAAGGCCTCATTTTGAGCCATTTTGTGCTAGCTCCGGGATTTTGGTGTTGGGGTCTCTTCACCACAGAAATCTTGAGGGATTTCAGTGGTGAAGGTGATGCCTTGAAGTCCCAAGAAGGAGAGGGCCACCCCCTCTCCTTGTTGTCCTTGAAAAGGGCATGTTTTGGTCTCTTGAGGGAGCATCATGATGGAGGGTGTATTGACCATGACTTGGCTGCTTTTTATGCTTAATATGTCATGTTATACCTCTGTTTTTACTTGGTTTTGGTACTCCATGCATGCTTAGCATAGTTGCCTTGTTATGCCTTAATGTGCCTTAGGTTGTTAGCCTTGGTTGGAGCATGTTTTAGGCTTAGACTTGTGAAGATTTTGTGCATGTTTTGCCATGTTCTAGGTCTGTCCTAGGTTGTTTGGGTTGAATTTGGCATGCATCATATAGCCCCTTTGCATTCCGGCTTGTTGGCCTTAAGTATGTAAATGTATAGCATGCCATCCTTGCATTGTTTTGATGATTTGGGACCATCCATCATGCCATTTCAGACCTTATTGTATGCTTGAGAGCTCGCATTGGATGTCCCTTTAATGCCTTGTAAGGTTGTCATCTCATGCTCCATGTTTTGGTGATTATGCATGCCTCTGTTCTTGAGCCATTTAGATGCCATCTAAGTGGTCTTTTGGGCCTTATGTTATGTGCTAAAATTCTATTTTTTTAGTCATTTGGTCCATGCCATGTTTGGTCTTGCTAAGTGTAGTTCAATGCCCCATTAGTTTGCTTTGAACACTTGGACTATTTGTTACATGTTTGGCTTGATTTTGTTGCTTGGTTTGACACCATCCTAACATGCATTTTCAGAGCTTATGTTGCATGTTAATAGTCCATGATTGTCCCTTTCAAGTGTGCTTGAGGGTTGTCTAATTTGTGCCTAAGTGTTGGGCCTTAACATGTGCATGTGTGTATATGTGTTTTGGTCTCCTCTTTTGGTCGTTTTAGCCACTGTTTTGGGCCTTATTAGAGCCGCCCAAATCATGCTTTAGACCACCTTTTCATTGGCTAGCATTGCCTCATGTTTGCTTGTATGTTTTGCATAAGTACATTGCATTGTTCATGTTGTATGAATGATAACATGCTTAGGTTGCATTACATCAACATGCATTCCTTGCCCCTTGATTTGGTGATAGGGATTAGGACTTTGGTTTGATTTGGTTTGCATGCATTTGAAATCAAAGCTGCATACTTGATCACTTGGGCCATCATGCATGAGAATGTGTGATTGGTGGTCCGAGAATCGAGACACATGCCCCTTTGAGTCTTGGGCCATCATGCATGGAAATGCGTGATTGGTGGTCCGAGAATCGAGGCACATGCCCCTTTGAGTCATTATCACGATAAGGGACATGGTTGGTGCATACATGCCTTGAATTGTGCTGCCATGCTTTGCCTTGCCCTCTGTTGCTGTCAATTACAGGTTTTGCAGGCATTCCTTGCCGACCGGCAGTATATATTGCCGACCGGCAGTAAACGAGCAGCAGATAGCTTCATTTTGTGCCGATGGCCACACACCACTGCCGGTGGTAATTCCACTCAGCCGGTGGCACTCCCCAGTGTCCAGGGATGCAGTCCTGAGGTTTTGACAGCCTCCAGAGGAGCAGAGGAAAGAAAACAGAGGCAGCTTGCGCATGGCGGCGCATTTCCCGAGGCAGTTTATCTGCTTTTCTTAGTTTATTTAATTTGTTAATTAATTTGTAATATTTAATTAGCTTGCGTAGTTAATTAATTTGAAATATTTATTTGGTCCCTCCGAGTGAGGGCAAATCTGTAATAAGTGTGTGTGGGTGGTGTGTATGTCTTCCAATCCCCACTTCTTTCTTCCTTTTTACTTACCTGCTTTGATGGTTAGTATTAGGGCACGTTTAAATTAGCATACCTTATGCTATGCATGCGTGCATCCATACATTTGAATTACATACATTAGGCTCGGTACATCACGCTAACTGCATTTGTACTTCAAATTCTAATATGTGATAGTTGCGCATTCTCACATGCCATGATTAGGATAGCCGAGCCTATTCTAGCAACACTTTGTTTGCGATGCATTAGGCATTTAACATGGACTTGGATCATACATGTTGCTAACGAGTTCTTTGTTTTGGCACGGAGTACGATGTAAGTATTTACGCTTGAGCATCCCGCATGCGTGTGAGTGTTGCCATGACAGTATGCCTGCCATGCGGCTAAGTGCTTATGTGTTAAAACTGTTTGAATACCTGTGGGTGAAGGTTGGATTGTTTGAGTTGGAAAAACTCATTGAAATCCGTGTTTTAGCCTACTTGCGAGTAGCAAATTCAAAAGCATTTTCAAAACAAACGGATATGCAATGTTCCTTTCCAAATTAGGCAATCTAGTCTATACTTGTTTGTTGCGCGCATAACATAGTAATTCTAGGCTAATAATTGGAATAAGAACACATAACGTTTTCAAAATCGGATATCATGGTTAGTAGAGGCCGGTCTTCGGACCGGGCGAAAGGGGGTGCTCATAGCTGACCTTCCCCGATCGTACCCAAGCTCCCGAGCCGAGACAACTCCGGTGATGACGGACATGTGGCCTTCGGCACCGAGTCAGGGTTTCCTAAATTTCCCCATTTTAAAAACATTTAGGTGGCGACTCTGTATCTGGCAAAGCAGTCCATGTTTGGCACTACTTTTTCAAAAATCTGTTTCTCAAAACGATTTGCCAGATTTGGACTCTTTGGTTCAGATTAAGAACCGTGACACAAATCGAGTCCGAACTGTAGCAGCATGAGGCCCACGCGGGCGCGCCTACAGTTTCATCTTTTTAAACTCCTTTATGAGTGTAATAGTTCGGTCCTCAGCATGGAAATCTTACACTACGGGTGGCGGTACTGGTGGCAGTGGCGGTTGCTGTTGTGGCTGTTGCTATTGTTGTCGTAGGGTCTCCGCCATTTCCGTAAGCATTCTTTCCATCCTGTCCAACCTTGCAGAAGTGGCATATTCCGGGTCTTCTGTTTTTGTTCTGACCATATTCTACAAGACATTCAATTACAATACGTACAAGGGTCTACCATAAACATGAATCATAATCGTTAGCGTTAGCAGAATACATTTAATGTTGCCATCGATCTTTTCATGTACTTTCAGGATGTCATGCACAATGCCTAAGTCTTTTCTAGGCACTCTAAAGCCCAATGGATCCGTGTGTGAGATAGCAACTCGTGCTTTGATACCACTTGTCACGCCCCAAACTCGCCCCTAAAAGTTTGGGCATGACCCATTCGGAAACGAACATTTAACCTGATATATATAACATACGGGGCTTGACCGGAAGCATCAAATATCATAAAATAACATAAAAACATATCCATTGAGCTACTATTGACATGCTAGGATCACAAACAGTATATCTAGTAATTAACCGTACAAGAACATGCACCTGAAAATTTGTTATGCACAAACAGACATACAGATTCAGCCCCAAGATTGGTCGAATAACAAAACATTATTTACATTTCAACCTTAGTCGGTAATTAGAGTACAAGCCAAAAGCCCAACCAGACTCCACTAAAGTGCATGGGTTTCTCCAAGTGCCTGACTAGACTTAGGTTGCCAAAAGGGAGACGAGTATCGTTGTTAGGACGGACCTCCCGGTTGATAACCTACAGAATCAGACAAAATAAGAGTGAGCTAAACTCAGTGAATAATAGTATTTAAACAGTTCAATGCACAACTTGAATTATAGCACATAATAACGCGCATGTAACTGCAGAGTTCTTATGGTTAATCCGATGCTGTGTCACTTTCAGAACGGCCTTAGGTCCAGAAATAACAGAACAGCCATCGGCCCAGAAATTACAGAACAGAATAGTTCCAGAGTGATCCAGACGCACACAAATTCCTTCAACGTTTACATTCACACCAATTCCCAACCATTATACATGTTAAGGTAGTGACTTACGAAAAACAGAACGTTAATAGCTGTAAGCATTAATGGTGAATAAATGTACATTTAATGCACCATTACTCACAGTGTTGTGGCGGAGCGCTACTTCCTCCCGGAGTGTGTCCTACATACATAGAACTCATAAATTAGTTCCAGTTCTTCCTAAATTCACATTTCATTCATTAATTTCCAGTAAATTAAGAAGCACTTTAAAAATTTCAAATATTAATTTCAACCATCCCAGGGGGTCAAACAGGTCAAATGGAGCAAACCATTTTTTCCCACATTGGCCGCACGTGCGGCTGTGAGCCCTGCACGTGCGGCAAATACTCCCGCATGCGCGGCAGTGATGCCCTGCACGTGCTTTTTAGACAGTGTTCAAGCCCAAAATTGCACCATTTCCCCGTACGTGTGGCCAAAGCTCCCGCACGTACGGCCATGACTCCCTCACGTGCGGCGATTCTGCCCAAAAACAGTCCGAAAAATTCTTACAAAATCCCATTCTTGGTGAACATTCACGAGGCTCAAAATAGGTTTAGAATTCATGTCAATAGAACTTACAACACATAAATAAATCAATCCTTAAGGCTCATAAACACAATTTAATTCCCTAATATTTACATCTTAACACACACTTAGACATGGACACACTTAGCCATTTGTCAACAATTGAGCTCAAGGATGCCAAGAAAAGATGAAATAGAACTTCCTTTACTTGGTTCAAATTAACACAACCTACAACATGATGAAAGACACTTATTCAACTCTTTAGGCGCCATAGCACACACACACACAGAAACAAACACACACAAGCATTAATTTGAATGAATACTCAAGGAATCTCCTCATCCATATGCAATAAAGAAGTTAATCAAAGTAAACCTCCATACCTTGAGCTTAGAACCTCAAACACTCTCTCTTAATTCTTCAATGTCTTCCTGGTAGGACTTCTCCTCCTTTCCCTAATTCCCTTCCAAACCTTCTCAGGATATTTGAGGTTTTGATTTTAAGTCAAAAGCCTAGGGAACCATGTGGGGCTGGGCATAGGGTTATCCGACCCGCACAAACCGCCCTACCCGATCCTACCCGCACGTGTATGGGCGGTTTCGCAAAGTGAATAGGATAGGGTGCGGTTTGGAATATATAAGATTCGTGGGTTGCGGGCGGGTTGCGGGTTTGGACCGCACCCGTCCCAACCCGCCCGCACTTAGCCAAATATAAATTTATTTTTTTTTAAAGAAATAACATGGATCGTTCATCATCATCTAGATCGATCTATCTATCTATTTTTTTGTTTTGCCCTAATCCCGCAGGCTGCTCAGCTCAGTTCTCTCACTCATTCTTCTTCCATTTCTCTCTCTCTCTATCTATCGACCAAAACTAGCGCCGATTGACCACAACCAGCGCCGATCTGTCTCAGTCTCTAGCTCCGGTAATTCTCAAGTAAGGCTCTCTCTGTTTCATCTTCTCTCTCATTCTTGTTATTCAATTTCTCTCATTCTTCCATCCCTCTCTTTCTCTCTCTCCTCGATCGACCAGAACTAGCGCCGATCGACCAGAACCAATGCCGATTTGTCTCTGTCCCTGTCTCCGACAACTCTTAGTTAAGTATTTCTCTGTCTCCATCTCTCTCTATGTTAGATATTTTTGTTTTTTCCAAACAAACCAAACCCTAATCCTAGTCTGTTTTGTGCGCAGCTCTCATCTCATCTTCTCGCTCATTCTTGATCTTCTATCTCTCTTATTCTTCCATCTCTCTCCCCGATCGACCAAAACTAGCACCGACTGACCATACCAGTATCGATCTATCTCAGTCTCTCCGGCAACTCTAAGGTAAGCCTCTCTCAGTCTTTGTCTCTATTTCGGTCTCTTTCTATGTATGAATCAATGTTGTTTGTTGTTCGAATGCTGAGAAGTTAGAGCTGTGTTGATATAAGAAAATATGATAATACTAATTTTGTTAATACTAATTTTATATAGATCATGAAACCAGAACCAGTACAAAGTTTATATAAGAAAATTAAATTCAATGAGTTTATATAAGAATTTGATTATTATAGAATAGAACCATAACCAGAACAATGCATAGTGATTTCTTTGAATTTGATTATTTGAATTTGATTATAAGAATTTGATTTCTTTGAACCTGACCAAGAACCAGAAGAATTTGATTTCTTTGAACCAGAACAATAAGAATTTGATTATTTGAAACCAGAACCAAAACCATTACTTTGAATTTGATTATTGCATAGAACAATGCACAGTGATTTCTTGAGTTTATATAAGGATATGTAATCTGTCATGTTTGATTATTGACCAAAAATAAGGATATTTGACCAAAAATAAATATTTACAAAATGGGGGAAAAAATTTCAAAAGTTAATTTTTAAAGAAAAAAATCTAAACCGCAAACCGCCCGCACATCCGCAAACCCTATCCGCACAAACTGCAAACCGCATTGCGGGCGGTTGCGGGTTGACTTTTCCTCAAACCGCATAGATGCGGGCGGGTCCAAACCGAACCGCAAACCGTTCCAAACCAAACCGCGGACACCCCTAGAACCATGTATATATATATATAAAAGTAAATGAGGACGAAAATCAATCGTTCAATCATCCCAAATTGAAATTTCACAGAAATGCTTACTATTACCTAAAAATTATGCTGATCTCAAATATACAATCAATTTTGGATTATCAAGCCTCTAGGGCTCTCAATTTCGGATTCAAACATTTTAATTTTGACAGATACTTCCTTATTAAACAGATATGAACCCATATTCATACGTTTTTCTTAATTGAACCTCATTTCACATAAAATTTCACAGTAAACAATTAAGTTCACAGAATAAAGGACCGAAAATATACCAGAAATAGATATGAGGATCGGGTTATTACAATAAGGGACTAGGCTGTGTACTTATGCAAAATGGGAGAGTCACCGCCTACGCTTCCTGACAACTTAAACCCCATGAAAAGAACTATCCCACACATGACCTTGAGCTAGCGGCGGTAGTTTTTCCTTTGAAGATATGGCGGCACTATCTGTATGGTACTACTTGTGCAGTCTACACTGATCATAAGAGCCTCAAGTACCTCTTCACCCAAAAGGAGTTGAATATGCGACAACAACAATGGTTGGAACTTATTAAAGACTATGACTTGCAGATTCATTACCATCTCGGTAAAGCCAATACAGTTGCAGACGCACTTAGTTGAAAAGGTATGGGAAATGTGGCAAATTTGCTATGGGGCGAAAGGAGTTATCGTTGGAATTGGAAAGAATGAATATAGAACTTGTGGTGCATGAACGGGATGCCATGGTAACAGCAGTGATAGCCCAACCGACACTAAATGAAGAAATCAAGCAGCGACAGATGGAAGATGAATCTTTAAAGAAAATTTGTGATGAGTTAGATACAAAACCAAAACCTCGGATTCGATTTTGCAAATTCAGTGCTCAAATTTCAAGGCAGATTATGTGTTCCCAATGTGTCAGAAATTAAAAAGAACTTAATGAAAGAAGCACATGCCTCGAGATTTTCTATACATCCTAGGAGCACTAAGATGTATCGGGACTTAAAGCAAAATTTTTGGTGGCCATGTTTGAAAAGGGAAATTGCGGACTTCGTCTCAAGATGCTTCCAATGTCAGCAAGTAAAGGTAGAGCATCAGAGACCGGCAGTGTTACTTCAACCCCTGCCAATTCCAGAATGGAAGTGGGAACATCTGACTATGGATTTTGTTGTAAGCTTGCCACGGACCCCTCGGGGTATGAACTCTATATGGGTCATTGTAGACCGGTTAACCAAATCTGCTCATTTCTTACCTGTGAAAACTCAGTATAATGCAAACAAACTTGTTGTGATTTATGTAAATGAAATTGTAAGACTCCATGGCGTTCCAGTCTCAATTGTGTCAGACAAGGATCCGAAGTTTGTGTCAAGATTTTGGCAAGGGTTACAGAATGCTATGGGAACAGAGTTAAAGTTCAATACAGCTTTTCACCCTCAGATAGATTGGGCAATCCGAGAGAAGAATACAAACCTTGGAGGATATGCTCTGAATGTGTGCTTTGGACTTCCAAGGAAGCAGGGAAACTCATCTACCATTGATGGAATTTGCGTACAATAACAGTTACCATTTGAGCATTGGAATGGCACCTTATGAAGCCTTATATGGAAGGCCATGTCATTCTCCCGTGTGTTGGGCAGAAGTTGGAGATAAATCATTACTCGGACCTGAAATTGTATAGTTAACGACGGAGAAGATTAAAACTATCCGGGAAAGATTGAAGACTGCTCAAAGTAGACAGAAGAGTTATGCGGATAATCGACGAAGGGATTTGGAATTTGAGGTAGGTAATCATGTGTTTGTGAAAGTCACTCCGATGAAGGGACACCCAAGGTTCAGAAAAAAGGGTAAGTTAACACCCCAATATGTGGGTCCATTCCAAGTTCTAGAGAAAGTGGGTTCGGTGGCTTGCCGGGTTGTCCTTCCACCCAGTATGAGCAAAATACATAACGTATTTCATGTATCGATGTTTCGAGGCTACCTGCCAGATCCGTCTCATGTTATAGATTACCATTGTAGACGTGCCCTTGGGCCTCACTACCGTTCAGGACTCTCAAATTGTCACGATTCTTAATCTGAACCAAAGAGTCCAAATCCGGCAAATTGTTTTGAGAAAAACAGATTTTGAAAGAAGTGCCAAACATGGACTGCTTTACCAGATACAGAGTCGCCACCTAAATATTTTTTATGGGGGAATTTAGGAAACCCTGACTCGGTGCCAAAGGCCACGTGTCCGTCATCACCAAAGTTGCCTCGGCTCGGGAACTTGGGTACGATCGGGGAAGGTCAGCTATGAGCACCCCCTCTCGCCCGATCCGAAGATCGGCCTCTACTAACCGTGATATCCTATTTTGAAAATGTTATGCGTTCTTATTCCGGTTATTAGCCTAGATTTACTACGTTATGCGCACAGCAAACAAGTATAGACTAGATCGCCTAATTTGGAACAAAACATTCCATATCCGTTTGTTTGGAAAACGCTTTGGAAATTGCTACTCACAAGTAGGTTAAAATACGGATTTCAACGAGTTATCCCAACTCAAACAATCCAACCTTCACCACAGGCATTGAAGCAGTTCATCAAATAAGCATCTAGCCTCATGGTAATCATGCTATCATGTTAACGTTCACATTCGTGTGAGATGCTAAGGCATAAAGAGCTCACCTAGTACTTCGTGCCAAAACAAGAACATGTTAGCAATCATGCATGATCCAAGTCCATGTTTGAATGCCTAATGCAACGCATACGGAATGTCACTAGAGTAGGCTCGGCTACTCTATAAATGACATGTGAAAACGCACAAGTAGCATCTATTCAAGTTAGATTTGAAATACTTATGCAGTTAGTATGATGCGCCGAGCCTGATGCATGCAATACTGATGAATGATGCACGCATGCATGGCATAAGGTATGCTAAAGTAAACATGTCCTAATGCTAATCCCCAAAGCAGGTAAGTAAAAGGGAGAAAGAAGTGGGGGTTGGAAGACATGCACACATGCACCCACACTTATTACAAATTTGCCCACGCTCGGAGGGACCGAAAGAATAATACAATTTAATTAACCTACAAGCTAATTAAATATTACAAATCAATTAAATTAGCTAATCAAATTAACTAATCTAATTAAGCAGTAAACAGCAGCCTCGGGAAGTGGGTCCAATGCATGCGCGCTCGGTTCCGCTTGGAAAGTCACCACCATGCACAAAATGCCTCTGCTTTGGCTGTTATCCTCCTCTGAAGACTGCACAAGTCCCAAAGTTGCTTCTCTGAGTGCAGTAGAACACCACCGGCTGAAGGGATTGGTCACCGGCCATGTATGATGGTCACCGGCCAAAAAATAATCCATCGGCCAACAATGGATGGCCGGTCGGCACTTAAGATGGCCGGCCGGCCAAATCTTCCTGCAAAAACTGGTTCAACAGCAGCAGAGGACAGAACTTGACCTGGCAATGCATTTCAAGCAATGTATGCACCAACCACACTCCTTATCATATTTATGACTCAAAGGAGGATGGGCCTCGATTCTCGGGCCACCAATCACGCGTTTCCATGCATCATGGCCCAAAGAATCAAGTGTGCATGCTGATATGGAATGCAATGCACATAATTAAGAAAATTGAACTCAACCTCTATCACAAGCAATTCAAGAGGCGAAGCATGCATGCCAATGCAATGCAATCCTAAACATGTCGACTAGTATGCAACATGGACAATGCTAAGAAGCAAACAAGGCATACAATGGTCATGCAAGACATATGGCATGAGACGATGCAACTAACAAGTATGCAAGGCACAATGTGGGTGTTCGAGCATGCAAGCAAGCATGTGACTTCATTCAATCATGCAACTCCAATCACGCAACAACACACAAATATGCAACAACATACAAGGTGGGCATACAACAACATGCAAAGGGGTGGGCTTAAACTAACATGGGTAGCTTGCAAGCTTGCTAAAATCAGTGGGCAATACTATAGAAGTGAGGTCCAACACACACACACGCATACATGCAAATATGGTCCACCACTTAAGCATATGAAGACAACTTGTAAGCACAAAAACATGGACTAATGGCATGCAACATAAGCTCTGAAAATCATGTTAAAATGGTGCCAAACCAAGCCAACAAGACAAGCATAAGCATTCAATTAGAGGTCCAAAACTCAAGGCAAGCTAAGGAGGTATTGAACTACCCTTAGCAAAACCAAACATGGCATGAATTAAATGACCGAAAACAGAGTTTTAGCATATTAAAACAAAGCCTAAAGACCACTTAGATGGCATCTAAATGACTTAAATTCAAGGGCATGCACAATGACCAAACATGGAGCATAAGGCACAACCTCATAAGGCATCAAAGAGGCATCAAAGGCAAGCATGCAAGCATGTCATGAGGACTGAAATGATGCTATAAGTGGTGTCAAACCACTGAAATAAATCAAACAATGCATGCTCAACACTTCACACATTTAAAGCCTACAAGCTAAACATTGTAAAGGGGCTATGCAATGCATGCCATGGTCGACCAAAAAAACTAAAGGCAGACCTTAAGCATGGAAAAACAAGTACAAAAGCTTCACAAAGCAGGGCATAAAACATGCTTGAACAAGGGTCAAAGCCTAGATGCATGTTAAGGCTAAATGATGGCATTACAAGACATGTATGCAAAGCATGCAAGGTGTGTCCAAACCAACTCAACACAATGCTATTTCATGGCAAAATAATCATAAATATTAGTCAAGGCATGGTCAACACAAACTTAAACTAGATGCTCCCTCAAGAGGCAAAAATAGCCCTTTTCAAGGACAACAAGGAGACGGGGTGGCCCTCTCCTTCCTAGGACATCAAGGCACCATCCTCACCTCTGAAATCCCTCAAGATTTCAGTGGTGAGGAGGCCCAAACACAATGGTCCCAGAGCTCACCCAAAATAGCACAAAACAAAGGCCAAATAAGCCTTAAGAGGGGTCAAAAAACCCCAAAGCTTAAAACACCCTTAACAAACTATTTAGAGCAGACAAAAACAAGACTTTTATATGATATATGCTAACTCAAAAATAGATGCAAGATAGGCTAAAAAGCTTTACAAAAATGTGGTAAAAAGGGACAAAAGTCTTACCCTTGTAGACCCTCTTCACAAACAATGTTCCAGCAGCTCTTTTGGTTCCAAACCAGTCCAAAAGCTTCAAGGAAAGACCTCAGGTACCTCAGCAACTAAGAAAAGGTGTGATGGTGGGTGTTTGTGCACAAAAATAAGACTAAGCACACACTAAACACAAGAGAGAGAGATATAGAGATAGAGGATATATGTAAACCCTAACCCTAAAGCTCAAGCTCTGAAAATATTGTCAAAATTGTCTAACGCTAGATCAAGAGAGAAGAGGTTCTCTTTTATAGACAATTAGTCTTGTAAAGCTTCCAAAGGAAGCTAACAAGAGGGCAAGGGGGTGACTGTGTATGCCAGCTACACAAAAATATCTGCAAAAGCAAATGCACAGTAGTTGGCCGGCCAAAAATGCAATTGACCAAAAAAAGATAGCCGGCCGGCCATCTATAGTGCCGGCCGGCCATCTATAGTGCCGGCCGGCCAAGCATTTGGCCGGTGGCAACAAAACACAGCCGGTGGCCTCAAGCCATGGGCGGTGGAGTGTGGAGATGGCTCACAAGCCATTTCCTGCCCCTCCAAGGCAAAGCACAAGTGTTTGGTGCAAAACCAGACACAAAACAGTCGAGTCGAGAGATCCTGAGGCAAGGCGCGTAGCCGAGACCTCTGGGAACTCAAGACGAACACAAACATGGATGATCACCGAGTGTTCAAGTGGTGACGTCCAAGTCTTGTGGACGGTCAAAAATGGGGTGTCTACAGTTGCCCCTGTTCGAAAGTCATAACAATGATGGGAGTGAATGTCAAAGCCTAGAGACGACCCATTTTTGACAAGGCCGAAGACTTAGACAAACATGCAAGACAAACAAAAATGCAAGACAATGCACAAAGCCGAACATAGCTTATGATCATGCAAAGAAAGCTGTAACGAAGCATAATAATGCAACAGTTTTAAGCTAGCATACACCAAACTACAATACAATGTAGAAAGGATGTAAGAGAATTCTGCAATTCTCAATACGTCTCACGCAGAGGATACAATACCTGTCCGGTTCGTCAGGTTGCACCAGCTTCAAAGCAACCGTACATACAATATCGTGCCTGAAAAGAAAGCAAACTTAACAGGTACAATATTGTTAGCAACATGCATAACAATGCAAAATGAATGCAGAATGATATGCAAATGAAACAATACTATGTATAAAATACAATTGAATCATAATCAAATCATGATCGGTTCAAAACCACACAAATGTCAAACAGATTGATGGAAGTAACAAGTCCGTCTACCATAGAAAAGGTTTCGTAACCCTCAAAGCGCCTAAACATGCAGAACTATGAGTGATGTAGACGGACGCAAGAACAAGTAATTGGGTGGAATGACAAAAGTGGGGAATGATCTGCTAATGAAAGAACATGATCCTAATGCAGGATGCAAAAATTACACTACAATATAATATGCATGATGGATATGGCGCACGGGCCAAACCAAATCTTGCCTAGGAAAGGCATGGACACAAACAAACCACGTCTAACATAGAACGGTCATACAGAACTATGTGTGTATAGACGTGGAAAGTATGGGCACATGCCAATCCAAGTTCAACAAGGAAATACGCAAACCCTAGATGGAGGTGGTGCAATGAATGCATGCAAGCTACAATGCAACATTTACAATATGCAATGGAATGGATATAGTGGATTAAGGCCTACGGCCAAACCGTATCTTGCCTAGGAAAGGCACGGACACAAACAAGCCACGTCTAACATAGAACGGTCATACAGAACTATGAGTGTATAGACGTGAAAAGTATGGGCACATACCAGTCCAAGCTCAACAAGGAAAGGCGCAAACCCTAGACGGAAGTGATGCAATGAATGCATGCAAGCTACAATGCAACATCTACAATATGCAATGGAATGGATATAGTGGATTAAGGCCTACGGCCAAACCGTATCTTGCCTAGGAAAGGCATGGACACAAACAAGCCACGTCTAACATAGAACGGTCATACAGAACTATGAATGTATAGACGTGAAAAGTATGGGCACATACCAGTCCAAGCTCAACAAGCAAAGGCGCAAACCCTAGATGGAGGTGATGCAATGAATCTATGCAAGCTACAATGCAATGTCTACAATATGCAATGGAATGGATATAGTGGGATGCATGACATATGCAATATATTACAATGAAATGCATGACATATGCATGTCGTTGTTTGTTTTGTTTTTTTTTTTTGAAATGCAAATGATGCATGTTGATGCATGCTGATGTAAACGCGTAACAACGCACGTCTTGTGATACGCATGACAATGCATATGATCTTGAATGTGCGACCACGCGTATCGCTCGAAATGCTTATGAACTCGAATGCGCGACGACGCGCATCGCTTGAAATGCATGATAATGCATGTGAACTTGAATATGCAACGACGCGAGTCGCTTGAAATACATGTACAATGCAACTTACCAAAAGTCGTTTGGGCACGACAAACACCGAAGGACTTGCACCTTTAGAGGATTTAAGGTCTCCTAGACCGAACTTATTTAAGGTCTCGCCAGACCGTGGCGAATGCATAACAATGCAAGCATAATGACGTATAACTCAACACGTGTATTCAAAACAACGTATGTGGGGAAAATTTCAAATCTTAAAAGAGACAAAAGGATACAAAAAGGATACACCTTGCACATATTCGCGTGCCATGCACAGAAGACACGGTCTGAGGTCAAAACGGAGGCCGGTTGAGCTTCGGAAAGGCACTGTCTTGCACTATGTTGAGAAATAAATGCCCCAAACTATACATCTGATCCAAACAAGGTTATAGGAGGCTCACCGGCCATCAGGGGAGGTCACCGGCCATCAAAACATCTCACCAGCCAAATATTTGGCTGACCGGCCAAAAATGTAGCCGACCGGACAAATGTTGCTGAATCGGGGCAGTTTTGATTTTTCGCCTTGGGTCTTTTAAAATAGGGTTTCAAACCCAATTTTCTTACTTCCCTCTTGCCGAAATTTCGTCCCCTCTCTCTCCAGAGCATTTTCCCCTTTTCCCTTCTCCGTTTTCCTGCGTTTCATGCCCGTTTCATCGTTTGATTCGCGAAATTCATCGCGTTTCGAACACTTTCATCTGATCGAAACTTCGTTTCGGTGTAGTTTTTTTCGATTTCGACCTCTTGGAGTTTGTTTCTCCCAAGTTTTTCTTGATTTCATCACATTTTCCACATTTCGGCTTTTCCGGCCATTTTCCACCCTCCCGAGGTTGACTTTTTGTTGACCTTTCGCATTCTAGCCCTGTTTACACTTTTCGGGCCATTTCCTCATTTTCTCCGAGATGGTAGACGATATTCCACGAGGTGGGACTCCCCCGGATCACGAGACGGACCCAGAGGCCGAGCTCCTCCCTTTGAGCGTCCGCCCGTTCGACCAGGTGACCTACCGGCCGGCGATCCACGTCTTGCCTCCTGACGGACTTCGCCAATTTCGGAGCTTTGATAGGGCGATGCCTTCAGATCTTCTCTTGCGTGAGCCTACATCTCATCTGTCCTTCGGCGCTTCCGAGGTAACATTCCTTCCTCTGTTTTACTTTCCGTGACGTAGAACACTTAACCGCCAACTGCCATAGCTGATTATATTCTTTAACTGCTTAACTCAGATACACTGATGCACTGTATACTGTAGTTAATTGTGAACACACTTGCAACTGATATCTGTTTGAAACCGACGCGTGCACACACACTGCATTTTCCCTGAACCACTCAAACACGCTGGCACATCACATGTTGTAGCTCACTGCGAGCACACCGGCATTCGGAACCTATTTGAATCTGAGCACGTGCATACACGCTATATCTGTACTGAACCACTCAAACACGCTGACACATCACACATTGTAGTTCACTGTAAGCACACCGGCAACCGATAGTTGTTTGAATCTGAAAATATGCACACACGCTATATTTACCTGAATTCTGAATGCCTTTCAAAACTGGTATGTTTAGCATCGCTTCGCAATTGTTTGTTTGAAAACAGGGAGATTCCCATACCGTCTGGGGGTATAGGAACATCGCCGTCCGAGACTGGTACGCTGACCTACCCGATGCGGTTCGCCACATCGTAGATCAGGCCGGCTTCGGCGCATTCTGCAGAGGACTATCCAGACTTACCACGAGCAGGCCTCTCCTCGTCGCTCTAGCGGAGAGGTGGTGGGATACCACCGATTCCTTCCACTTCTCTGCTACGGGAGACATGACGATGACTCCCTACGACTTCTCGATGCTCACCGGCATCGGGATAGGGGGTGATCTGATCCCTTTTGATACCGACATGGACGAGTGGGCGGTCGCTCAGACATATTTGCTTGGCGAGGTGCCACCCCTCGCACGTCCCGGCTTCGCCCGATATTCCTGGTTCGAGCTCCAGTTCAGGGTCCAGTCAGCTTTGACTGAGGAGGCTCTGATGACCCAGGAGGCTGCGGAGCAGTATGCCCGCGGCTTTCTGTTGTTTCTGCTGGGGACGACTATTTTCGCCGACCGGGCGAATACCGTGCCCCTCTGCTTGCTCAGCGCTTTAGTGGATGTCACACAGATCCTACGCTATGACTGGGGTGGCGCCGCTCTGGGTACACTTTACGGCTACATGAACTCAGCTTCCCGTGGCAGCGAACAGTTGCTCGGGGATTGTTGGCGCGCTTGGGAGGTACGTTTCCTTTTTCTTCTTAACATTTCATTTCTGCTTTTTATTATCTGTACTCTGTACACTGCACACACTATGGTCTGCTTTACACTGACTGTATACTGTACACACGGCACACACATACTCTGTTTTACACTGACTGTACACTGCTCACACTGTACACTCTGCTCAATACACTGCACACGGCTCTGCTATCTCCGTTTTATTCTGCATTCTGCTTTATCTGATAAGCATACTGGTATTTATTCTGCAGTTGTGGGTCTATGCCTACTTTTCGAGACTCGCCCTCGTGCCAGATGCGGAGACCCCTCTCGTCGTTCCATTTTTGCGCCGTTTCGACGGGAGGTGCGTGCGGAGGCCTCGGGAGACGTTTAGCTTCTTCCGCCGCTATTTTGACACCATCACTCCCGCAGAGGTATGTTTTACTTGCAGTTCGTTTAAGCTTCGCTTTACACTGTATTGTCAATAATACTAGATAACAATCTGTATTTCATTTTCAGATCACTTGGCAGTCTTGGGCTCCATTGCCAGCCGCAATTCGGGCTCGGTTTGCCGGTGCTGACGAGACCTTGCGTTTTCGAATTTTACTGGAGGGCCCGGTCTGTCGGGCTTGGTACCTGAGCAGCGTTTCCTACGCCAAACCCTAGGGTTACCAAAGCAGATAGTCCTGGTTCACCCTCCTGAGCATATGAGTGATACCGAGAGATTCACCGCCGAGTAGATGGCCGACTACACGATCGGCTAGGATGCGACCCGCTTCAGAGGCATAGGCGACTACAGAGAGTACGTGCAGACGTATGTTATGCGGCCTCTGAGCGGCGACCGTCGAGTTGAGGGAGGGAGGCCCGCGGCGCCGGCAGCTAGGGCAGGAGCGGGGGCTGGGGCAGGAGCATCGAGGAGAGCTCGGGTGGAATGTACTGCTGTTCCATTAGAGTCCCCTGGCATAACCTATTCAAAATAGTAGTAAGCATGGAAACATGATAGCCGCAGCTGTTTCATTTAGATTTCCTGGTTGCAACTGGCTCCACGACAGAGACAAACTCAAAAGAAAGCAAAAGGGTAATTACAAAACAAAACGGTGATCGAGACAACAGCTCCAGAATCACCCGACATTCTATACAAAGGGGACTGACTCACTACAACAAGACAGACCCATAAGCAAAAGGACTGACTCAAGACAATGAGACAGACTCAAAACAAAACAAAAGACTGACTTGACACCCAAACCAGAATTTACAAAACTAGCATTCGCAGATGCTCCAAAAATGCATGCCAGACGCCACATCCAAAATACGCCGAGCGCCGCCCGCAGGTGGTTCACTTCCTGATTACATACTCGCAGTATCAGTATCCTTAAAATCCAATAACTAGGTAGTAACGGACTTGGCTGA
Source organism: Camellia sinensis (assembly GCF_004153795.1). Classification (NCBI taxonomy): domain Eukaryota; kingdom Viridiplantae; phylum Streptophyta; class Magnoliopsida; order Ericales; family Theaceae; genus Camellia; species Camellia sinensis. The sequence goes on along the minus strand of NW_021027303.1, from coordinate 25,203 downwards.
GGTGGGCGGGAGGATAACTTCGTTGTCGATCAAGTCTTGCACCTCATGACGGAGGCGAAAACAATTGTCAGTAGCATGACTGGTTTGCTGGTGGTACCCACAGTACAAGGCAACATCATGTGTAGTAGGGAGATTCTTTGGGAGAGGCCGAGGATCCAAGGATTTAAGATGCCCCCTTTCGGCAAGGATTTGAAGTGCCTTTGACAATGGCATATAGAGAGCGTGAAAGACCCTGCGCCCTCGGGGCAGGTACTTTGAAGGTTGAGTATTCTTGCTAGACGCACTAGCGAAAGGGTCGGCAGGCACCGTCTTGGCTTTCTGATCTTTCCCAGGTGCAGGGTTGGGAGTGGAAGGAACTGTTCTGGCAGGACGGGGCCTATCCCGATTTTCTAACTGGCTTGTACTGCCTTCGGTTGGAGTGGGGAAAACATCATCCATAGCCTTAGCTACGACCGCGAATACCTATTGTTTACTCATCCCCTCGACTTTCAAAGCCTCGACTGCCCATAGCAGTTGTTCAATGGGATCGGCATCTGCTTTCATTTTGTTCTTGCCTCGGGCCTCATCCTGATCGAGGGTTTGGGTTGATGTTGATACGTCATTGTTATAGTTGGAGGCCACCTCGGGTTGGCTAAGTTCGATCACAATCCGTCCCAACAGTGGGGGCTCCTGTGGTACAAAATTCCCGGCATACGGTGTGGCTGGTGGCGAAGCTGACATTCCGTAAGCGAGATCTGCCACGGACCTCTGGAGGTCACCTATCATTCCCATCAATTCAAATGTGGTGGGCTCATGAGCCTGATACAACTGGGGGGGTCCAGACCGGGTGTGCGACAGGCGACCTGGGTGGATGCGGTACATCGACATTGGTCTCGCTTTGCAGAGTGATTCCTTGATCTAATGCGGCCGTCACAACCACAATCTCCTCTGAATTCTGCATCATGATAAGTCCGCTGTACTGAACGGTGACTGACGGATCAGATATCTGTCTTGCCTCAGCAAGGGGGAACACTAGCTATTCTGTATCAACTCTCTGAACTGAAAGGAAAAACAAGCAGCGTTTCAGCCCAAATGGATCAAACACAGATATAGACGAACAACTGTACTCTACTGCTGACCATTGTTGCCCGAAATCACTGCCCCCAAAATACTGAATCGGATACCCACAGATATAACTGATTCTCATAAACTGATACTGGTGCCCTCAGGCCTGATACTCAAACTTGCAAACTGATATGTACGTTCCCTGTAGAGATGCACTCTAAAAGCACATAGCAAGTAAAGAGAGCCAAAACACCCCTATGGAGGGGTAGGGTTTCCCTGTCCTATTTTTGTCAGGAGCTAGGGTTTCACTATGCATGCAGCAGTTTTCAAACAACCTAACATTAGGTAAGCGACCTGTCCTAGTTTGGAATAGTCACTATGAATTTCGATATGCACTAGGTCGAATGGTCGAAAAGGGTGCCCCGATAAAATCGAGGTTTGTGTTCCCATACTGTCAGAGCCCACAACCGGTCAGCCTTATGGCATGCTTTGACCAAGTCAAGCCTCCGGCAAACCGTTCAGGAATGGTAGATGGCAAACACGGTGTCCTAGGCGCACCAATGCACATGCAATGCAAAGAGACACATAAATGAAATCAAAATAGGATATCACGAGTTCGAGTCAAGCTCTCTAAATCCCCAGCATAGTCGCCAGAAACTGTGGACGCGCCCTTGGGCCTCACTACCGTTCAGGACTCTCAAATTGTCACGGTTCTTAATCTGAACCAAAGAGTCCAAATCAGGCAAATTGTTTTGAGAAAAATAGATTTTGAAAGAAGTGCCAAACATGGACTGCTTTGCCAGATACAGAGTCGCCACCTAAATATTTTTTATGAGGGAATTTAGAAAACCCTGACTCAGTGCCAAAGGCCACGTGTCCGTCATAACCAAAGTTGCCTCGGCTCAGGAACTTGGGTACGATCGGGGAAGGTCAGCTATGAGCACCCCCTCTCGCCCGATCCGAAGATCGACCTCTACTAACCGTGATATCCTATTTTGAAAACGTTATGTGTTCTTATTCCGGTTATTAGCCTAGATTTACTACGTTATGCGCACAACAAACAAGTATAGATTAGATTGCCTAATTTGGAACAAAACATTGCATATCCGTTTGTTTGGAAAACGCTTTGGAATTTGCTACTCACAAGTAGGCTAAAATACGGATTTCAATGAGTTATCCCAACTCAAACAATCCAACCTTCACCCACAGGCATTCAAGCAGTTCATCAAATAAGCATCTAGCCTCATGGTAATCATGCTATCATGTTAACGTTCACACTCGTGTGAGATGCTAAGGCATAAAGAGCTCACCTAGTACTCCGTGCCAAAACAAGAACATGTTAGCAATCATGCATGATCCAAGTCCATGTTTAAATGCCAAATGCAACGCATACGGAATGTCACTAGAGTAGGCTCGACTAGTCTATAAATGACATGTGAAAATGCACAAGTAGCATGTATTCAAGTTAGATTTGAAATACTTATGCAGTTAGTATGATGCGCCGAGCCTGGTGCATGCAATACTGATGAATGATGCACGCATGCATGGCATAAGTGTAGCACGTCCGCGAGGGACCCTCGCGCTACAGTTCGGACTCGATTTGTGTCACGGTTCTTAATCTGAACCAAAGAGTCCAAATCTGGCAAATTGTTTTGAGAAAACAGATTTTTGAAAAGAAGTGCCAAACATGGACTGCTTTGCCAGATACAGAGTCGCCACCTAAATATTTTTTATGGGGAAATTTAGGAAACCCTGACTCGGTGCCAAAGGCCACATGTCCGTCATCACCAAAGTTGCCTCGGCTCGGGAGCTTGGGTACGATCGGGGAAGGTCAGCTATGAGCACCCCCTCTTGCCCGATCCGAAGATCGGCCTCTACTAACCGTGATATCCGTTTTTGAAAACATTAGGTGTTCTTATCCCGACAATTAGCCTAGAATTACTATGTTATGCGCACCGCACAAAAGTATAGACCAGATTGCCTAATTTGGGAATAAGCATTACATATCCATTTGTTTTGGAAAAATGTTTTGGAATTTGCTACTCGCAAGTAGGCTAAAACACGGATTTCAATGAGCTATTCCAACTCAGACAATCCAACCTTCACCCGTAGGCATTCAAGCAGTTATATCACATAAGCAGCTAGCCTCATGGTAATCATGCTATCATGGCAACACTGGCACGCATGCAAGGATGCTAAAGCATAAATACTTACATCGTACCCCGTGCCAAAACAAAGAACTCGTTAGAAATCACTGCATGATCCAAGTCCATGTTTAAATGTCTAATGCAACGCATACGGAATGTCACTAGAGTAGGCACGGCTAGTCTATGAATGACATGTGAAAATGCACAAGTAGCATGTATTCAAGTTAGATTTGAAATACTAACGCAGTTAGCATGATGTGCCGAACCTGGTGCATGCAATACTAATGAATGATGCACGCATGCGTAGCATGTGGTATGCTAAATTAAACATGACCTATTACTAACCATCAAAGCAGGTAAGTAAAACGGAGAAAGAAGTGGGGGTTGGAAGACATGCACACACTCACCCACACTTATTACAAATTCGCCCTCGCTCGGAGGGACCAAAAGAATAATACAATTCGAATAATGAATTAACTATCCTAGCTAATTAATTATTACAAATTACCTAATTAATTAACAAATTAACTAAGCTTAGAAAAGCAAGAAAAAAGGGCCTCGGGAAGAGGGCTCAATGCACGCGTGCTCGGGTCTTGCTGGGAAGTCCACTGCCATGCGTAGGCTACCTCTGTTTCCCCTGCTCTGCCTCTCTGAAGACTGCCAAAGTCTCAGGATGTGCTCACTGGATGTTGAGGAATGCCACCGGCTGGAGGGAATTATCGTCGGCTGTGATTTGGTGGTCATCGGCCACAAATGAAGCTATCGGCCACTAATAGATTGCCGGTCGGCACTCTGTGCAGTCGATCGGCAAAAAGTTTCTGCCGAATCTGTTTGACTGCAGCAGAGGATAAGGCTTTGCATGGCAATGCAGTTCAAGCAATGTATGCACCAACCATATCCCTTATCATGTTTATGACTCAAAGGGACATGGTCCTTGGTTCTCGGACCATCAATCGCGCATTTCAATGCGTGATGGCCCAAAGCATCAAGTATGCATTTCAATTTCAAATGAGATGCAATACACATAAACAAACCAAGGGGGATTTCAACCTCTATCATGGCTTGATCAAGAGGTGAAGCATGTATGCCAATGCAATGCAATCCTAAGCATGTGAGCCTAAGTGTACAATATGGGCATGCAAACAAGTAATGCAAACAAGCATACAAGGCATGTGACAACTATGCTAGTTACTCAACTATGCAAGTATGCAAAGCATGCAACATGTTAGGCAATTCCAACTAAGAGAAATGTATGCCAAATGCAAAGTCACTTGAACATGCCACAACACGTGATAGGCCAAGCATGCAATCAACACACAAGGTAAGCATGTCACAACATGCAAGAATGGACTTAGACTAATTTAGGCAGCCCTCAAACTAACCTAAAACAGTGGCCAACATGCTATGGAATGAGGGGCAAATACACATACAAACATGCATGCAAATGGACCAACACTTACGCATCAAAGAGACAACTTTTAAGCACACTTAAAAGAAGATAAACATGGACATATGGCATACATACTAAGCTCTGAAAATCATGTTAAGGATGGTGCCAAACCAACTAAACAAAGCAATCAAAACATGCAACAACGGTCCAAGACTTATGGCAAACCAAAGGGGAGGTAAACCAAGGCTAGGTCAACCAAGCCTCACAAGGCCAAAGGGACTTAAAATAGGCCTAATGCAGACCTAAACAAAGCTAAGGATGTACTTAGATGGCATCTAAGTGGTCTAAAAAGTGCAAGCATATTTCGAGGCCTAAACAAGGGCATAAGGCGACAACCTTTAAACACATTGAAGGGGGGTCAAATGCAAGCACATGGGCACATTACGAGGTCTAAAATAACATGTCAAGTGGTTCCAAACCACTGAAACCAAGCAAGGATGGCATGTTAGAAAGGCCAAAGCTTAAGGCATACAATAGAGTTTGCATGGAAGCTATACAAAGCAAAGCATGGGTAACCCAAATGACCAAAAATAGTCCCTTAGCATACTAAAACAAGAATAAAAGCTTCACAAAGCTAGGTCAAAACACATGAGCATGGTAGTCTAAACGCTAGGCACATGTTGAGGCAAATCATGGCATTACAAGGCATGTATGCTAAGCAAGCATGGTGTACCAAAACCAACTTAAAACAATGCTATTTCATGGCAAAATAAGCATAAATAACAGCTAAGGCATGGTCAACAAGAGCCTAAGCTCGGTGCTCCCTTAAGAGGCAAAAATGGTCCTTTTCAAGGACAACAACAAGAGGGGGTGGCCCTCTCCTTCTTGGGACCTCAAGGCACCATCCTCTCCTCTGAAATCCCTCAAGATTTTAGTGGTGAGGAGGCCCAAACACCAAGGTCTCGGCTCACCCAAAATGGCACAAAATGGAGCCTTACAAGGCTTAAGAGGGGTCAAACAACCCCAAAGCTTGAAGCAACCTTAAACAACTATTTAGATGGCCTAAAAACAGAACTTTTTTATGTTATACACTAAGCTCAAAAATAGATGCAAGATAAGCTAAAAGGTTATGCAAGAAAGGGGTAAAAAGGGGCAAAGTTGTTACCCTTGAAGACTTCCTTCACAAATGAAGCCCCAGCAGCTTCTTTAGCTCCAAACCAGCTCCAAGAACTCCAAGAACACTCCTTTGGCCCTCAATAACCAAGAAAAGGTGTAATGGTGGGTGTTTGTGTGCAAAAGTAAGACCAAACACACACTAAACTAACAAGAAAGGGAAATATAGAGATGGAATAGATACAAATTCCTAACCCTAATGTCAAAGCTCTCTAAAAATGTTGTCTAACCCTAATGCCAAGAGAGGAACCCTCTTCTTATAGGCAACTCCCTCTTGTAAGGCTTCCAAAACAAGCCATCCAAGAGGGAAATCCCTCCATACACGTGTATGGAGGGGAACAGAGTGGGTGCCAGCTATCACAGCTAGCACAAAATATCTACTAAAAGTAGATGAACAGCG